>JASPKZ010010240.1:1705000-2147500 GCA_030220185.1 Diploptera punctata
TACACCTGATCTTAAATGAACATAAAAAAAGTACGTTTAGGCGCTGAAAATAGACTTTCAATTAGAATTATTGATGTATAAGACTTGTATTTTGTATAATTATCATAACCCGTTAGAATCTTTGATTACATCTAGTAAGTTGGACAGTTATCAATGGGAATTCAAAATGAATGGGACAAAAAAGGAGACATTCCGGTGAATTGTATTGAATTTATTGTAAAAATAAAAATTTAGCATGAAGTTTTAACTTTCCAAGTTTGCTTGGGTATTCACAGATGTTCAATGTGGGCTACATTCGTTACACGACAGGTATGAGATATTCCATTTCTTGCTAGACCCGTTCGAAGGTAGCCTGACCAACTGAGTTAACCGCGTGAACTAGCTACTGCAAGCGATGTGGAAATGGGGTACGTAACCATGTCGTTCACATATCCAAAAAAAAAAAAAAAATCGCATGGTGTAAGGTCAAGGACCTGGGGGGGCGATAATTTCAATGGTACGTCATTAAACCCATTATTTATGTCAAATTAATAATAACATTTGCAGCAGTAATCGGAAGTATTTATAGCTTTAATTTATACACAAAGCCGAATATAATAATGACTTCCAAGGTTGAGTATCAAATGACTTGACAAATTGTATTATTACTATTTCAGGAAATGGTGAATTCAATGCACATCACAATTTTTTCATGACAATTATTTTCTAAACATTATTACTGTACGATGGCTGACATCGTCCGCTGTGTCGCATGCTGGAGCCAATAGAGGCTCAATGTGTATGTGCGTATATATTTATATATTAATTATTACATCGAAATAAAATAGTGTTATTGCTACAAAGTAAAATATTTTCATTAAAATATTTTCTTGTTATAGAAGCTAAAGATGGCACTGCCAACGCGTCCCGCTGCCTCATATGATAGAATTGTATTATGAGGAAAGGAAAATTGTTTACACTCGGATGCCAGAATAACGAAGTCGGTATCGCGCTAACGTATAGAGTTAGATGTCCTGGGTTCAAATCCCGGTTCAGGCGTTAATTTTCTTTTCATTATATATATATATTTCTTGGTGGGGAAAAATAATAAGGAGAATATGAATAACAATTTGACATAAAAATAGCCTAAATAAAGCAATAAAAGCAGTACGCATCCTGTAATGATAGCAATAAATCACTGGGGAAGAACAGGATTGTCAATCTCATGTTATAGAGATCGCCCAAATTGCCTAATTCAGTATCACTTATCTCCAGTTTCACCGTGATATAGTCTGTTGGCAAAACATCTATCCAAACTATCAAAAGGAGAAGACAAATGTCTATAAAACGTAAGGCAAATTTCGTAACGTAAACTATATATAATTAACCTACATAAATTATAAAGAAACATACCCAATGCGAGACTTAAAAACGAATGTCATTAGGTTTCGCAATACAAGAAGAAAATATGTTATTACCACAAAGTTAGTGATGTAATCGAAAGCATTCGATATTGTTTACAACCTGTGGCCATATAGCTCGTACCTGTATCCCGTTCTAACGTACATAATGCATAATTTCCCTAACAATAGCCAATATTTTTGTACGTCTGCTGGTGACAAGTAATCTGTTTTCGAATGTGAATATACTGTACTGTTATTAAATACCGAGCAAAATAATTCAGTGGCGAGGAAAGGTAAAATAAAATTCCATACTTTTTAAATATTAAATCATTGTTATACCGTTGGTATGTTCTATTAAAGTTGCAATGTCTTTACCTCTGATGTAGCAGGCCAGGTTTGATTCCGCGGTCGGAAAAATTGACTGGGTGAGGTTTTTTCGATGTTTTCCTCACCTGTAAGACAGATATCAGGAAACTTCAAGGTCTGAATAGTCCCAAAAACCATCTGGCTATCATAATCAGCCATATCATATTCGTCTTAATCGATATGAACTAGATAATTGACGGGCATTTACGCGAAAACCATACATTCTACACTATTGTCGGAAAAATATGAGATTTTGTCATCACTTCTAATCCTCTTGGACTTAATCACCATCGTGAGTGTCACTATTCATGTCAGTGATCCCGAAAATTGCATATTCATCACTAAATCTGCCCTTATATCTTCATGTCAATCCTTCTCGCCCCGCTAAGGATGCTTGGACTTAAATGTCATCGGGGCTATGACAAATCAGCATCCATCCATCCAATGGCTGATTGGCTCAAATTCGAGCTTTGGCCTCCCTTAACTGCCTCCAATCATTTCTATTTTGCTCGGCAAGCTTCCAGTTGCTACACTTAAGTAGGTTTGCAGCATCTTCCTTAATACCACCCTCCCATCGTTTTTTCGGTCTTCCAACTCATATATTCCTCATAAAACTTGCTGTAAACACCTTTTTTGGTGCTCGGTCTGTTGAGAGCCTTTGTACATGGCCAGTCCATTCCAATTACATTAATTTATAAAAGTGACAAGGCCAGGTTCATTGTACGAGTATTTGAAAAATCGCATAGCGACCCAGAAAACTATAGATTTGACACTAATTTTGATCACTTTTTGAAATTTTATTTTTCACCTCTTCCTCTTATAGGCGATAAGGGTCATACTTGGACTTATAGGGCTTAAATGTCATGTAGAATGTCGCCAATCAGGTAAATGACCCCGAAAACTATGGCATCTACACCAATATCTGTAATTTTGGCCATTTTATTTTGCACCTCTTTAAATGGATGCTAGGGTCAAACTTGGGCTTAAATGGCATCGGGACTGTGACCAACCCACCGAAAACTATGGATTTGACACTAATCTAGGTCGTTTTGGACATTTTATTTTTTACTCCTTTTCACCCTACGGCTTGCTAGGGCCAGACTTGGACATAAATGATATTGGGATTTTCATCAATCAGCTTATCTACCACGAAATCGGGACTGTCATCAATCAGCTTATCCACCCCGAAAACTATGGATTCCCCACTAATCTAGGTCAGTTTTGACATCTCATTTTTCAACCATTTAAGGGTGATGTTATCAAACTTGTGCTTACCATCTGGACTGTAACAGTCAGCTTAGCGATCCGAAACTATAGATTCGACACTAATTTGGATAACTTTATAAATTTTATTCTTCTCATCCCTTAGCCTTTAGAGGTGCTTGGGAACGCACTTTGGCTGAAATGTCTCGAGTCTGTCACCAATCAAATAAGCGACCCCGAAAAATATGGATTCGATATTATTGATCGTTTTCTATTATTTTTATATTTAGTCCCCTCTCACCCTCTCCTAGAGATTATGGAGATTTCTTTACCGCCGTAGCATCTCTTCCACATTATAAGTTACGTATGTATCGAGTTTACTTGAGGTTGCTCCAGTCGTTCAAGAGTTATGCAGATATATAACATTTTACATTTCAGTCCTTTCTCGTTCCCCTAGGGATATTTTATCCCTTATAGTCTCTTTTCCAGATTGTAATTAATTTGTGTATTAAATTTGGTTGAAATTTCTCCAGCCGTTCGAGATTATGTCGGTACATACATTCATTTATATACAGACCTACATACCAGATTAAGAGTAAGCGATGTGTCTTGTCTTAAATGTTCGTGCCCCGAGCACTCATACGTGAAGCTGTCCATGTCCTTGTGTGGTCATAAAAGTATGTATGTGATCCAGAGCTTATAAATCCACTCCAGATAGATTGTGCCACTTTGTAGGGCTCGGGTGACGCGAGACACGTTTAAGTGCCTACAAAGGGAGAGGTTAAGTGAAAAAAAGAAGAAAATAACGAACCAAACTCAATTTCATTTTGAAAAATAACATAAATACCGATCATTCATTTTAATGTCAAATAATATTGTTGAAATAGAATACATTTGATGAAGAAATATGAATTTAAAAGTTTCACCATTTTAATAAAGTAACATATTTAACATTTACAAAGAAAAAATATTTCTAAGATAAATATTTGATAAATCTTTTAGCAAGAGATAAGTTACTAGAGGATGGGAGAAGGATACCTGGAAGACCAAAAAAAGAGATGGAGGGTCTCTTATTTCAAGATGGAACATGTCGTGGACCTAAAATAAAGAGAAGAAGAAGAAGAAGAAGAAGAAGAATACACATTTTATCATTTTAATGTTAAAAATATCGTTGAACAATATTAATATTTATTGGTAAGTAAATTGATATTGTACGTTATTTCCTTATGAAATTGTGAGATTCTTCTGAAGAAATGAATATCCGGGACTTCTGTTACATTTCGAAACGATTTAAAATAAAAATCGTGAACAGAATTAGTAGACACATAATAGAGGAATTAAATGCGAGAAGTCAGAGAACGTGACTAGGAAGTATAAAATTAATAATTCATGTTTCATGAAGGTATATTCATGCCGTTAAGTATTGTTCGTGAAATAAATACTAATCACTCTTTCATTAACCTTACGTAATTTTAAGATTTGAAATTTATGAGTAATGTGTTAATCATTATATTCAAAGCATCTTTGATAACCTCTTTTTTAATCATAATGAATATAAGATAAAGAGAAGGAATATGTAAACTTACGATTAAAATTTTCTTAAAATTTTAGATATTATTTCAAAAAATATGTAAATAATATGTTATGGTGTAGAAATTATCAGTTTAATGGGATATGGATTTTCCTATACCGTTATCATAAGTAATGCCACGAGTGATTTCCAAATTATCGATAAATTCACGACTCACGAAGTGAGGAGTGAATTTATCTAGAGAATTTGGAAATCAAGAGTGGCATTTGTTAGGACTATTTAACGAATAAAATTAAGCTGTTTACTCACAAATCATTATTTAACTATAGTTATTTTAAAATATTTATATATTTAATGTAAACGGCGATGTTTGAAAACAAATGAGAAACGATAGGTACGCTTCTACTGCTTCTTTTGTTTATCACTGCAACCAGATCATACTATTTATTGCCAAAGGAACGCAATATTGTAAGAATGCTCTCTAGTGGAGAAAAAATGAAACACATCAATCTGTATATTAATTCATTTTTGATGTCGTATGATGTAAATATGACAATTATATTTTTCTCGATTATTACCTGGGAAAAAATACATTTAAGAAAGTGCAAACAGTGGTTTCTTTTTTGGTGGTATAATCAATTGCTACAAATGTTGACATGTAAGCACTATTATATACAATCTGGTAGCCGTATTTGTTATAGGCTCAGTCACTGCAAAATAACGGTCAGACCTGTTCAGAATATTAAAAAGGAGGAGCTTTGTTTAATATATGATAATCCTAACACTGATAAATATTTCGTGAAACACAACTCTGATTGGTTGTAAAACAGAAATCATTGAAACGTGATTGGTCATTGACTCCCATTTGGGGCATGAGTTAAATAGTCATAAGTAATGCCACGAGTGATTTCCAAATTATCGATAAATTCACGACTCACGAAGTGAGGAGTGAATTTATCTAGAGAATTTGGAAATCAAGAGTGGCATTTGTTAGGACTATTTAACGAATAAAATTAAGCTGTTTACTCACAAATCATTATTTAACTATAGTTATTTTAAAATATTTATACATTTAATGTAAACGGCGATGTTTGAAAACAAATGAGAAACGATAGGTACGCTTCTACTGCTTCATTTGTTTATCACTGCAACCAGATCATACTATTTATTGCCAAAAGAACGCAATATTGTAAGGAGGAGCTTTCTTTAATATGGTAATTATAACACTGATAAATATTTGGTGAAACACGACTCTGATTGGTTGTAAAACAGAAATCATTGAAACGTGATTGGTCATTGACTCCCATTTGGGGCATGAGTTAAATAGTCAATAAAATGCTGCTTACAAAGTGCATATTCTCTCAATATACTGATTCGATTTGCTTCACAACTTTCAGGAGATATTTAACCCTAGATAGATAGATAGATAGATAGATAATGTAACTAATTATTATTAATTCAACACGGGGTTTGCTGCAGAAATTATTTAATTATTGGATTTACATTACATATAGGCGTAAATTGTTTTGAAAAGTGCAAGGAAATGTTGAAAGGGGAAAATCATATTTAATAATAATATAAAGAATAAAATATGTTAAATTTCATGATTGATTAGCAATAGTTTAATTTCCTATTATGAATAGATTATGGGAAAATACACATTTATGAGTAGTACTTTAAAACATTTGACGTCCAATAAATAATGGTGACGAATTCTCTTCGATAGGGCGTATGAAGTATTGAAAAAATCAAAATATGTTTAAGATGTTCGTCTCAAAATTGAAGCTAAGAATTTCTTTTTCTCTGGCTCCTTTATAGAATGCTTCAACGTCTTAGCTTTTGTAACAGCAACAGTAGTTGTTAACCTTGATAGTAGTCTGCCCTTCTTATTGCAAATATTTGTAGGCCCTGCCCATAATAGACATATTTAATGTTTGATTTGTGTTTGATTATTAGTGATAATTGTTTCACAAGTGAATTTATAGTGACCAATGTTTTCATAAATTTGATTACCCTCTGCAAATACGTCTTATATATATATATATATATATACTAGATGGCCCGGCGAACTTCGTATCGCCTTTAACTATTTTTACGTTAATTTTTCCGTATGGTTTTGTTGATTGAGATGAATTTATGTTGTCTGCATTCTCAGTATAATCCATAAGTGTATCATAAGGATTATATACATTTATTGATGGGATATTTTGAGGAGGCTTCCTGATTTCATTATACTTTCGTTTTTTCCTACGAACTTGTTGGCAGATTGGAATCTCGTCATCAACAATAAGTCTCTGTATAGTAATATCATCTTGTGATATATTATAGTCATCTTGTTTTTCATTTAATTGAGGCATGGAGAATGTTTCTGTAATATTAGGCATATTATTATAACTAACAGACTTACTTACAGTTCTGTTATTCCGTTCCTTAGGACCTTCATATGTTTTTAAATTGACATTCTTCTTAAATGTAAGATTTATGTCACATAGGCCAATGCCAATTTGCGGAAATTCACTTGATATCTTATCATTCATGGTCTCTAGAAGTGATTCGCCATATTGTTCAATGGAACTTCTCGGCCCAGTTAAATTTAAATTAAGTTGCTGTCTTTCAGCCAGATTACTTAAAACTAATACTTACACACGAAATTAATATTATTATCAATATATTGAAAATAAAATAAACACTGAACACACTTAAATTATGAAATAATCAATATTTGTAATTCAATTGAAATTCGCGGTTGCAACAAAAAGCACGGCCACCTGGTTAAATAATAAACCAATTACCTTACACGGCCATCTGTTAGAATCGTATGAAACTCACAGATAATTATAACTCTTTGTTAAATAATAAACAAATAATTTGCAATAAAAATAATGCGACTATAAATTTAGATATAAATAACCGTAGGTCTCAAGTTGGATCAAACAGCACACAGTGTGCAACATTTTATTAAAATCGGTTCAGTAGTCTAGGATTCCATCGCGGACAAACAACGTGACACGTAATTTTTATATATTAAGATATATACAGTAGAAATCATCTCTGCCAATATACTTTCAGACATATGATAGTTTCGATATAAGAAACTCTGGTTTCCGGCATTTAATATTGTTATGGTGAGTGATATAAATCCCAATCAACTGACGCCATTTGTGATTGTGAGCTCAGCGGATCCCAGCCGCTGATCACCAAACATTATGGTGGTTATTTCCGAGCCCACTAATGTTTTATGGTAATGTGCCTATCTTTACATTTTACTTAATTCTTCTATCCTTTATAATAATTACTCTGAATTGCCTTAAACTCATCATTGGTCATTGAATTCTTAGTACCCTACGGTGATTTGTATGTGTAAGGAACAATCTACTCAATGCCTCAATAAAGAATCATTTTGATAAAATAAACTACATTTAACAATTAATAATAAAGTGAATATATATAAATATAATTAAATATAATTAAATAATATAACATGTAAATCCGTAATACATCTTAGTTGTTCCCATCTCTAATCCAATTGAATATCATAGTTTCCTTTAAACATTTAATCTGATTCATTACATTTTCCTGTTAATAATCTTGTTACATTAAGCTTCCTCTTATTCTAATACTTCCATATTTTCTCATCATTTCGTAACCTATTTCAACTGACAATTATTCACACATATCATTTGATCTCATTATTCTCCTTTTTAACCATTTATTTATTTTTCTTATATAACTCTTTATTAATTCTTAAATGCATGTTCCTATTTTTATTATTTAAACTATTTCCTGTAATTATAATAATTTAATCTTAAATAGTTCTAGCTCGCGTTTCTAATTAAATCGCATTTAAAACATAATTAATTTCCTTAAATCGATACGTTAGATAATTCAGATCAATCGTTAATACTTTAGACACGGATCAGAATATTTGCTTTAGAATCAAGATGAACAGACTCGCCAGTTTTTATTGTCCTCCGGACAAGCCAATATCACTAACATTCTTACATGTTATATCAATCCTAATTTTTTATAGGTTTCATTCTACAGTTGTTTAAACCAGGAAGGTTTAACTAGTATTTCCTCCTAGGTGGCATTCCACTGGACATTGCAATTTACTCATGTGGAATCAATTGTAAAACTCGTTTAATTTTCTTATGTTTCTGTTTCATAGAATAGTGACATAATATCATTACACTAGGCACATTATTAATTTATAATAATATAATAACACTATAATATTAACAATATTACATCACAACATTAATGTATCAGATATGTATCATGTCCCTTGAATCATTTACATGGTCGTCGCTGTTGAACATAATACACCCCATATGAATCACTAGACATAAGAGAATTATTGGATTCGTAAAACACGTAACGGATGGCCACATACAAAGTAAAACTCCTTTCGTTCTGAGAAACCATCTTATATATATATTTAGGCTCATAACTTTTTGACAACCTCACTTTCCTGTACCATAATCTGATAAACTTTTACCTCTATACGAAGAATCGACTAGTCATTTCAATGTTATTTTAAAAAAATGTCACCCCGAAATAAAAATTCATATTTCATTACTTGCTGATTATTTTGAAATACAAGATATATACTGTAATACAAACAAGAAAAGAGAGAAACGTGTTCAACCACATGTACAATCATTGTTTATTATTGTTGATTGCTTAGAAAGAATCGGATATGCGGTTTGTCTTTATTTCTACAGGGAGCAAGTGATTCTTGCATGACTTTAATTGCACGTTCGGAGCACTGTTTACTTCTTGGTATACTTAATGCAGAAGGCACCTTCTTCCAATGAATGCAGTGATTTTTTAAAAGGCCTTAATAATATTTGACAAGTTCTTGAAGTCATTCATGTTGTACATCTGATTACGAAACCAATAGTCTGTCCAATCAAATGAAATAAATCTGCACACTTTTTTTCAAAGCAACTCTTGTAGTAGGCATAAATATAAATGTAACTAGAGCAAGAATAGCTCTTGAATTCCATCTTGCATTACTAATGTTTGGAATTTTCTGGAACCTAATGAATGGAAATAGTATTTTTTCCTCAAAGAATATAAACACGCGTGTTAGATGGTACAGGAACTCCAATCATCTCTCCACCCCGATTTATCTAGAATATCTTCTTTTCCATTCACAAATTGTGATTTTAGCCCTTCATACTCGTTCGCCAATTTAGATACAAATGGGTATTCAATGTTTGGAGGCTTGATATTCTCACCAAGTTCTTGATCCCTCACTAAACGTAGTATTCTGTCCAGAATGTGATGCTGACAACCGATAAATTAAGGTATAGCAACACCCCTTTCTGCTATTTTTTTTACAATCTGACAATAACACTTTTTAAAATTGATTCTGTAGGGAATTTCTGCCTCTTTGAAGGGTGAATTGTCTCCTTTCGTGCTACTTTACTTGTTAAGTAACGAACCTCTCCTTTTCTTTCCAATTGTAGTTGGTACAATCTTTTGTCCTCAGTATATAACCATTGGCCATTTACTTTTGTAATATCAAAAAATCTGTCAAGAGTATCAAACTTTCCTCTCCTTACACATTCATCATAAGTACTTTATGGAGCTTTGTATGTATTACTTGATTTGACACATGGGGAGAATTAAATTTATTTTGCCACAAATTTGTAACTTCTTCGGGCATTTTCGCTACTCTCTCATTTCTTCCTTTGACCTCTGCTCCAAGAAATTGATAACTTCCAATAATTTGAAGTTGAAGAGGCATCTTGCAGTATTCTTCTAGTGAAGAATCTACTGTAGGCGCATTTCATCTTCTTCTATGTAACTGCTGAAATCTCACTACATTATTCTTCCAGGTCCCTTTATTTTTTCTGAGTGTTGTTATAACTTTTCTTGTGTATTCCCAGTAAATAAAAATGTAATTAGTATGAGCAATACACATCATTATATACCGCTACTACACAATATATTAATTGAGTAGATTTAATAGAAATTAAAAAAATATTGTGAAAATAAATATTGATTTGGAGGTGACCTTTTCTTGATGATCAGTGAAATTAAGGCCTTTTTTTAATGGTTTTAAGCAAAAGTGACCTTTTCTTGATGCTCAGTGAAATTAAGACCTTTTTTTAATGGTTTTAAGCAAAAGTGACCTTTTCTTGATGCTCAGTGAAATTAAGACCTTTTTTTAATGGTTTTAAGCAAAAGTGACCTTTTCTTGATGCTCAGTGAAATTAAGGTCTTTTTAAATGGTTTTAAGCAAAAGTTCACCCATTCATTACACAGGAAATATTTTATTTCACAAAAATCCAAAAAGTTATAACCCTAATATATATATATATATATATATATATATATATATATATATATATATTCTCAACTCGTGTCCACAACTCAGGTCGGTTCGATGGATGAGATGAGATGAAGCCCCCAATATAGAGGTCGGTGAATGACAAGGGTGCTGGTCGATCACGCCTGAAACGCACCAACACGGGGCAGATGAACGAAATAAAACCAAATGGATGAGAATGGAGAAATGGTGGAATGAAATTGTGGTAGGGGAAAACGGGAGAAAACCCCAAGAAAAACGCCCTAGCTCCGTTTCGTCCATCACGAAACCCACATGGAGTGACCGAGACTCGATCTCGGGACCCCAGGAGTGAGAGGCGAGCGTCTAACCGCTTGCGCTACTGAGCTGCCTCCATCTAAAATATGGTGGGCATATTTAGGAATTTCATATGACTCCTTCAAGAATAAAAAAAAACTCGAAAATTGTTCAAAATACGTACGTGACTGGTGTATTTAATATCTAAGTGTACTTAGAATCAGGTTGTTCTAACTCCACTTAAAAACTCTTTTTTTGTAAACATGAAGTTGTAACTGCTCTTCTTTATTATCAGTTTTCACTCATAAAATTTTAGCCACATTTTGTGATCAGAAAGTGTAACACCCATTTCCTCAAAACAATATTATTGTTGTATCCAACATTTAAATGAGCTCTCCTGAAAATTAAAAACAAAAAGTGGAGTTATAACACCTGGTTCTAAGGAGGATATTCCTGACATCTGTATCAAATCATTGAGTAAACCAGTTTCCTTATACCAAAACATTCAGTCGCATTCCTAAATAGCGTCTGAAAATTTATCGGTAGATTTCGTAACCACTCTATATTGTGGAGACGATATTAGGTAAAATGTTCTTAGGACCTATTGGTTAAGATTTAGGAGTTAGTCAAAATGTGTCCTTACAAGTGTAACACGCCTTCTTGCTGCACAAAAGGCAGTTTTCAAAAGCAATAAATAAAATACATGAATATATATATATATATATATATATATATATATATATATATATATATCAATTAACAAAACTAAAATTATGGCATTTCATGGGAAGGACCCCATACAAAGTAAAATCTGTCTCCAGAATAAAATTTTAGAGAGATATAATCAATTTAAATATCTTGGATATTATCTCTCTATCTGGGATGAAAAGGATTTCCCTGAAAAAATTACTAGTTATAATAAAAGTTTGGGAATTATTAATCAAGTTATGAAGCCATCCCTTGTACAAAAAAAACACCAGATTACGTTTATATAACACTTTGGCTAGACCAGTGTTGACCTATGGTAGTGAAGCATCGACACTAAAAAGACATCATGAAAGCAGAATAATGGCTTGTGAAATGAGATTCATGCGCAGAACAGCGGGTTACACCAGATGGGATCGGAAAAGGAACACCGATATCTTAAAAGAATTGAACACTACGCCAATTTTGGAATATATTAAACAGTACCAACTAAATTGGAAACACCATCTTGAAAGAATGAATTCAAATCTGATCCCCAAAGCTGTTTATAATTATATACCAAGAGGACGAAGATCTCTGGGCCGTCATATGAAACGCTGGAGGGAAAATTTTCTATAGGATCGTAACAGGCCTTGGCCTAATACTTGGAAAAAAGGAAGAAGAAGAAGTCTCGTTGAAGAGTTAAACAATTCAGAAGTAAAATACTGGTCTCCCATTCGGATCTCCAGGCATAGACCTCATTCCAGTGATCCAAAATTTTAAATGATTTAATTAAAATTTCAGTAGCAACTTTCAGATTACGGTCGTCTCTATAAGTATTCTGCATATAATTAGGATAACTTAAACTCCTAAATAATCAAATAATATTAAAAATCGGGTCTTTGGTTCAATTTGGAAAAATATATTAATGTGTCTATAAGAGCCGTCACACAAATTTGGTTATTGAAAATAAAGGCGTGATTAAACACAGTGACAAATATAAATATTTAGGTGCTGCAAATTACTAATAATGAACGAAATGGTACATAAATTCGAGAAAGTCTGAAGAAAGAAAAAATACGCGATATATTTTAAGGGATAAAAATTGCAAAAAAACAGCATAAAACAAGTAAGTCAATTTTAAGGAGCACGGTAGTTTTATATAGCGGATAAATTATGCCTTTAAATAAAATTTTCAAGAATAAACATAAAAATACATTATGTAATGGAAATGGCCAGCTAATGACAAATGAGGGAAATTTTGAGGAAGTGCCTGAATTCAAATACCTAGGAACAATAATCACAAACAGGAATGAGATGCACAAGGAAATTAAACATAGGCTCATTTCTGGAAATGCGTGTTATAATGCAATACAGAGACTCTTGACTTCCCAACTCCTTTCAAAAAACGTTAAACTGAAAATATATAAAACTATTATTCTACCAGTTATATTATATGAATGCAAAACATGGACTCTTACTTTAAGGGAGGAAAGGAGATTACGAGTATTTGAGAATAAAGTTCTTAGGAAAAAAAAGATACATTTGTTATTTATAGACTTAGATAAAGCATTTGATCGAGTAAATAGGGAAATATTGTGGAATATCCTAAAAGATAAAGGCCTCCCTATTCAGATTATAGAAACTGTTAGGAGCTTGTACTATGGAACAAATATTTGTATTGACCCTCAGTTGACTAAAAATAAGACGTTTTTTTCAAATAAACCAAGGAGTACGACAAGGGTGTTCACTCTCACCTATATTATTTAATATTTATATGGACGATATCCTAAAAGAATGGAAGAAGGTTTTAACTAATGAAGGAATATTAATTGATAATAAAGATAAAATAAATGCTTCATTATTCGCTGACGATGTCGTACTTTTAGCAGAATCTAAAAATGAGCTCCAAATGTTAGCACATAAATTTAAATTAATAGCCAATAGATATAATTGTAAAATATCAATAAATAAGTCAAAAGTAATGGCATTTATTGGTATATATGGAATTAGATCAAAAATTGTACTGGATAACAAAATAATATAACCAGTAATCACATTTCCAATATTTTAAGGATTTTTATAACTTAAAGATAAATAAAATATATAGAAAAATAAGTAAATAAATTTCAGGCTATTTGTGGAACCATAAAAAGAACCTTAGGTCGGAAAACAAGGAAAGATACGAAACTTAAATTATATAAAACAATGGCTGTTCCTTTGTTGTTGTATGGAAGTGAAAATTTGATAATGAAATCAAGGGATAAAAGCAGGATACAGACTGCGGAAATGCTGTTTTTACGTAATGTGAAAGGATGCACAAGAGCGGATAGAATAAGGAATGAAACTTTACGAGAAGAATTAAATATATATAAAATTGAAGATAAAATCAGCGAAAATGATAAGAAATGGACAGAACACTTAATGAGAATGAACAACGAAAGAATACCAAAAAGAACCTTCCTGTATAATCCCAGAGGAACAAGAGATATTGGCCGACCACGTAGAAGATGGACTCCACTTTTAACCTCGCCGGAACAGGCTGCATAGCCTAAACCTTGTAGTAGAAGGAAAATTTTTGGATCAAAGAGAGATGAACAGACAGGTGAATGGAGAAGACTGCATAACAGTGAATTCCATGGTCTTTATAGGAAGCCAGATATAATGAGAACAGTTAAGTCTCGTAGACTGCGATGGGCAGGACTTGTGGCACGAATGGGGAATGAAAGACGTGCATGGAAGCTTCTCGTAGGAAAACCAGAGGGAAAATGTCCAGTTGGTAGACCAAGAATGAGGTGGGAGAATAACATGAACTATGATTTGAGAGAAGTAGATTATACAGGGAATGATTGGAAAACATTGGCTCAGGAGCTTATGTCCGCGCGGCCATGAACCTAGTGCCAGTGAATTAGTTAGTTAGTTATCGAAGAGAAAAAATAATAATATAATAAGACAAAGATGGTAAATTAGAAACAACATTCTGGAATATATGTTATCCAAATAATTAATAACAATTAATATAAGGACATATAAAAAATTGATTAATAATAACAATAATAATACCAATAATGTAATATCATATGTCATGGCATAATCATATGAATGGTTCCAGAAATGGGGGGGAAAAAAGAGAAAAGCCAATTATAACGAGGGAAAAAAATTCAAGGAAGTTATGGAGAGCAGGCAGTGAAGATAAGGACACCGGCTGACTTTTTAATAGTTCAGAAAACACTACAATTGAACGTATAAAGTATTTAGCTGTAAGAAAAGTATATATATAATCACATGTAGGCTAACAAAACTAATTAATTTCCTATTTTCCGTTTCTATAAGCTTAACGAGGCTATGCATCGATATCATTTTCTCTTCCATCTCTCATTAAATTTTCACATATGTTTTCTCAATATTGAAGCGAAAGAGAGGGAATGACATCATCGCCAACTGCTTGACATTAGATACTAATTAACCAACAAATCTCATGTTTAAGTTAATTATGTTGAGAATATCTAGATTGATTGTATATGATAATACATACTTATTTTCAGTGAACATAAAAATACTGCAACACGTTTAATAAAGGGGAGCGTTGACAACTAACACTTATAATAGTGATAAAAGAGTCTGGTCTTGACAGATAGGCCTGAACACACAATCAAATGTATCCCACTGTTAAGCTTCTACGATATGACAGACGCACATGAGCTGTAGAATATTTTGTTATTCATTATTTCCAGTATGGTAAGTTTAAGTGACGTCAATGTGAATACATATGAGTAGTTTTTTTTTATTTTAAACCCAGAAAACGTGTTATATAAAATCTATTCAGTGAAACATTGCATTATTAATAATAATATATCAACAGCAACTGGACGAAAAGTAGTCGAATAAATGAATTAGACGTGACTGCTTCAAGTCTGCATAATGACAGTGTAAAGCCATCGAGACAGGATGTGGCATATTTTAAGCAAGGGATGTCCAAGCTATCATGACTTTCATACATTTCTGTATCTCATATTTCGATAATAGTGAGCTACATGATCTTTATGGGAAACTAAATGCAGTAAGAATAGTTAAGTCTCGTAGACTCTGATGGGCAGGACATGGGGCACGAAATAAAAGAGTGGGAAATTCTTGTAGGAAAACCAGACGGAAAGCGCCTAGTAGTTAGGCCAAGAATGAGGTGAGAGAATGACGTTAACCATAATCTGAGGGAGGTAAATTATACGGGAGATGATTGGAAAACATTAGCTCTGGTTAGGTTTATATGGAAAGCTTATGCCTGCCTGCAAGGTAATGATCCTATGGGTTCGATAGTGCCAGTGAATTAGTTCTCTCCTTATCTCTTATTTCGTGTAAGCCCTATATCCACAAATTAAATCTTAATTCTGTTGCCTGTAATAAAATATTTTAACGTATCGGGACAGCTATTAGGATTTTGTAATAAAAGGATATCAATAGCTGATATCCTGATCTTTTCGAAACACTTCCTCAAAATTACCTCAAATAGACATAGAACTATATTGAAATAAAATATTTCATTATGATATAATCAAGCAAGAAAAAATTTGACAAAGACATAATGGTCCATATTTTTTATAAATATGGTATAATGATGATGATGACGACGACAAAAACAATAATAATAATAATAATAATAAATAATAATATAATAATAATAATAATAATAATAATCATAATAATAATCATAATAATCATAAACATCATAATCATAATAATCATAATAACAATAACAAAAATAATAATAATAATAAAAAAAAACCGAACGATAGACTCGAGGGGTAGCATTTGAGAATCTAAATCAAGAGGTCCCGGATTCAAATCCGGCCCTGACAATCTGGTTGAATTTTTTTCTGGTTTTCCTCTTTTGTTAAGGCAAATGCAGAATTGGAATCCCAGGATCCATTTAATTATAATCACCATGTTGTAGTAACGTTAATATTGAAATCAGTCTTTTTTAAAAAAATAGAAACACAGTCTTCTCGATAAATCTAAAAATCCTAGAGCGATAAGCAATTAAAGTGAATATAAATACAGTAATATATATCCATAGTAATTCTGCCCGAAGGCAGGTCCTTCACTGCAATCATAGCATTTTCATGCTGTGCTTGTAGCTTTACTAGGGAATTGTAGGTGTGGTAGCTTCCCGTTGCTTTCCACACCGGTGAAGGATGATGATAATGATAAGGATGATGATGGCCATATGATTTCGGGAACCGTTTGGGCCTTAAAGTTTTCCTGACATTTGTCTTACAGGTGAGGAAAACCCCCGATAAAAACCTCACCCAGAAAAACTGCCCCGACCGGGGATCGAACCCGGGCCCGCTGCACGCTACCTCGAGACCACAGCGGTGGACATATATATATGAAAGGCTAAGGGCAGTAACATGATAAACCATATTTATTTCTTACAGTGATAGCAAATAAATGCATTGAAATATCCGAAAATCATCTGTAAGTGCGCCAGTGATAAGTTAAATCATATAGACACACAATGTATTAAAAATAATACTGCCCAATTAGTATTTATAATTTTTTTGAAATATTAAAATCCTTATATCTAAGAAAAAAAATGTGGCTTATCATGTTATTGTCCTAAGCCATATATATATATATATATATATATATATATATATATATATATCAGTACAATAAAATTATAAAATTTTTAAACTTAGTATCTAGAAAACACGGCATGGGTAAAGTTTGATACGTTCTGCTGGAACCATATTTTACTTATTTTGAATCACTGAGTTTTTTTTCTTTCTCTTTAACATCTAAGGTCATCTACCGTATATTTTATTTATTTGTATTTGTATTGTGACGTATCGTAATAACTAGGGCTCGGGCATGAAGTTAGATTAAGTGCACTCTTACTATACATAATATTGCTTGATGAGATACAGTCTGACTAGTATGGCATGGAGGTATAGGCGGATAATGAAGTAAGTAGCTAATTATGGATTACAAGTTTATTTTGTTGCGTAAAATATTTAACTTTTTTAATTAAACGCTACAGTACAATAAAAAGTTTAACAAATTTATAATTTCCGCACATTAATTCTCTTTGTGCATCTATAAATACAATGCTGCATACAGTATTACAAAATATAACAAGGTCATTATTTCTGCACAATTATTTTCTTCGTACAGTTTTAAATAAAGAGGTAACACAAAAAAAAAAATGATGTGCACTGTACATAACATTTTTAAAACCCTGTTAGTTAAACTCGTTTTGCTTCTGTAGAGCTGTTACAATATATAACAATGTATTTCCGTAAAGTTTCAAAAGAAGAACTTCTTCGGTGACTGTTCAAGCAAAGTTTATATTTAGAAAAAGTCCTTTCTACTTCACATGAGGTAACTGGTGCAAAACGAAAGTAGGGTATATCACAGGTATCTAACATGGAGACAGTACATGCGTTCATGTTGTCCATTAGAAAATCTTTATATTGCAAATAGCTGAGTATCCAGGGGTTTTCAGCAATACACTTTGCAATTTCTGTTTTCAATTTCAGATGCCAAAACTACCTCCTGTTTCATCAAAATGTCGGGATAAATTTTCTACCAGTTTTATGGAATCAATCAATGCTATATGTGAAGATTCCAGTTTTTATTATTATTATTATTAAAGGTATATCTTAGTAGACGTTGTTGATTACCAGCAAATTTTGATACAGTTGTTCTGACATCAGAGATTTCACACTTTTTATCGCCTTTCTTCAGCATCAAATGTATTAACTACTTTAACAATCACTTCATTTTGCTATAAGTAGTATGCAGTGGTCTGCAACCAAGTCCCCCATAGAGTTAAAACAGGTTGAGGTGGAAAAGGGATTTGTGATGCAATTTCCTTAAATTTCTGTTTCCTAGAAGGGGCCTTTAAAAATATTTTCTCATGATTGATACAAAAGTCCACATCAGAGAAATGCAACCTAATTCTTTCGGCTACTCGGTGAAGTCCATGGGCCAAGCAAGTTAGATGTATCCTTTTTGGATATCGTTCTTTAATTCTGGAAGCTGCTTTCAACATATAAGGGGCTGCGTCTGTTACAAATAGAAAAGCATTGTCCCTTTTTATTTCATTGGTTCATAGAAGAGACATTTTCAAAAAGGTTGTCGATTTCAGAATGGTTGACTTTATTTAAGTAGTTAACAAAAATTTATTCCCGGGTTTTTCAGGTGATGATATCCCCACTATCGCATTTCCTACAGACCTTCTGGACACATCCTGGATTTCATCGATTGACACTCATATATTATGATCTGCCACAGTATTTCTAATGTATTTCAGAACGTCTTCATAACAAGGAGATAAATAATACCTGCGTAAAGTTATTTCACAAGGAATTTTTCTTCCCGTATATTTCTCATAAGTAATGCCACGAGCGATTTCCAATTTATCTAGAGAATTTGTAAATCAAGAGTGGCATTTGTTAGGACTATTTAACGAATAAAATTAAGCTGTTTACTCACAAATCATTGTTTAACTATAGTTATTTTAAAATATTTATGTATTTAATGTAAACGGTGATGTTTGAAAACAAATCAGAAATGTGAGGTTATGTTCATTCACTGCTGCTTGATCATATTATTTATTGCCAAATAAGATCGCAATATTATTAGAGTGCACCCAAGTGGAGAAATAATGAAACACGCCAAACTATATATCATAATCAACATTACGGGTTATTCATTTATTTTTTTAGTAAACAACTCAGTAAAATCAAGGAATCTTTTCATTATTTGCTATATTTAATGTATTTGTTGGAAAAAAAAATGCTTTGACCTGTTCAGAACATTAAAAATGAGGAGCTTTCTTTATCACAAAAGCAGGAGCTGATAAAGAGAAATCGATAAAGAGTGAGGTGAAACACGACTGTCATTGGTTGTAAAACAACATTCATTGAAACGTGATTGGTCATTGACTAGCATTTGTGGCATGAGTTAAATAGTCATAAGTAATTTTAAAATATTTATATATTTAATGTAAACGGCGATGTTTGAAAACAAATGAGAAACGATTGGTACGCTTCATCTGCTTATTTTGTTCATCACTGCAACCAGATCATATTATTTATTGCCAAAGGAACGCAATATTGTACATAGAGAACCGATATTGTAAGAATTGCTCTCTAGTGGAGAAAAAATGAAACACATCAAACTATATAGTAATTCATTTTTGATGTCGTATGATGTAAATATGACAATTATATTTTTCTGGATTATTACCTGGGAAAAAATACATTTAAGAAAGTGCAAACAGTGGTTTCTTTTTTTTTTTTTTTGGTGGTATAATCAATTGCTACAAATATGTTTATATTAACTCCTGCAAGCGCTGTGTGTTGACATTCATGCACTATATATACATTCTGGTAGCCGTATTCTTACAGAGTCAGTCACTGCAAAAATAATGCTATGCCTATTCAGAGTGTTAAAAAGGAGGTGCTTTCTTTATTATGATAAACTTTAGTTGGTAAATTTTAGGCGAAACACGACTGTGATTGATTGTAAATAAAAAATCATTGAAATGTGATTGGTCATTGACTCCCATTTGGGGCACGAGTTAAATAGTCAATAAAAATTATAAACTGGATTTTGCATTTTATTGAAAGGAATATTCGCGGAAACCACCGTTTCGCATAAATCCTTGTAAAATTCACGATGATTACAAGTGTCTGAAACTCCTTGTACAGATGACTGTATTTCATCGTCAAGCTTATGTTTTACATTACCATTGTGTGTTTTAGATTTGCAATGGTTCCTGATAAAAATTCTTCTCTCCCCCTTCAACTCTACATTACACAATTTACAAAATATTTGATCTTCTTTTAGGCAAAAATACTCACGTACGAGTGAATTCACCTGCTGTGTGTTTGTTTTCGGCATGTTGTAATCATTCATCAGATCGTAGTGATCGGTATTATGACTTGACTGCATACTATACTTGTAGCAGCACAGCAAAGACGCCAATGACTGTGGCACTGCGCACGGGACAGGACTAACTACCTGTGTAGTCGACTGTTTGAAAGCGACACGGCAATGAAAAGGCAATGAAGTCCGAGCTCTAGTAATAACAATATCTATGACTAGAGCATGGAACTCACTTCCCAGTCATCTCAGGGACTGTCAACCGCTATCATTATTTAAATACAAATTAACTCAAATCTTAAGTTCGACACAATGAAAACACTAACTGAATACCACCTATATAGGCCTACAGCATTCTATAAATAATCATCTAGGAAAGCTGTCTTACTTTATTTTATATAATTTTAATTTTATTTTCTTCCAAGTTTTTATTAGTATTAACTAGTATTACATCACATCATCATTGTATTTTGTTTAGTCTGTATTTTAATAATATCTTAAAATTGTAATAAGTATTAATTTTTTGTATAATTCTACTATTCACTGGTTGAGTGGAAGAGAAGGCCTTATGGCATTAACTCTGCCAGTTAAAATAAAGCCTTAATAATAATAATAATAATAATAATAATAATAATAATAATAATAATAATAATAATAATAATAATAATAATAATAATAACGACGTTTGAATTTCGCGGGCGAAGGTAAGAATAGTGGTTTCGCATTGGTAGAAATAGATTCACGATTCGCTAACTCGCGAATTGAATTAAAAAATCCTCGCAAATCACTGATGCATCGAGATACCCGTTTCAGAGGCTTCTTCTAGCCTCACCCTCGCTGTCGTGAGTTTCAATGGCCAGAAGTTTCCATACTGGAACAGTCTCTACTAGAGACCGAGAAATTTCCGTCCCCCTCCTTATAAAATCTTCTGATAGAGGCGGAAGGCGAGCCAGTCGTGTTATGATAGCGATAAGTGAGCTGAGGGAAAGAGAGAACGAATTGTAGCAAGTGGACTCATCAGAGATTAGAAAATAATTGAGTGAATAATAATTTAATAAAATTGTGAGTAAATTGTTAATGATACTTTGTACAATTAAATAAAGTTATTGTGGAATATTACACGATCGTCTGTGTGGATATTTACACTAAAACGATGTAAATACGACCCCACGACCACTAGTGACAGTATTTTTAATGATACTATGAAATGTGAATATGATGAAATGGGTCCTGATAATAAAATTCCAACCCTGCATTTTCTTTGACAACTGAGGAAAATCAGGAAAAAACTTCAGCCATGTTAGTCGGCATCGGGTTTGAATCCGAAACCTCCCAAACACAAGACTCAAAGGTGAGGCTTCGGCCAACTCATTCGTTAATTATTATTATTATTCTATAGTATTCTGCCCGAGGGCAGGTCCTTCACTGCAATCATAGTATTTCCATGCTATGCTTTGCAGCTTTACTAGAGAATTATAGGTGTGGTAGCTTCAAGTTGCTTTCCACACCGGTGAATGATGATGATGATAATGATAAGAATGATGAGGATGGCCAAATAGTAGTAATAATAATAATAATAACTAACAAACTCAGCTAACTCGCTGGCACTATCGAACCCGTAGGTTCATGGCCGCGCTGACATAAGCTCTCCATGCATCCCTATCCTGAGCTAATGTTTTCCAACCATTCCCTGTATAATCTACTTCCCTCAAATCGTGGTTAATGTCATTCTCCTACCTTATTCTTGGTCTATCAAATAGGTGTTTTCCCCCTGGTATTCCTACAAGTAGCTTCCATGCATATCTTTCATTCCCCATTCGTGCCATATGTCCTGCCCATCGAAGTCTACGAGACTTAACTGTTCTTATTATATCTAGCTTCCTATAAAGGCCATGTAGTTCACTGTTATGCAGTCTTCTCCATTCATCTGTCTGTTCATCTCTCTTTGGTCCAAAAATCCTCCTAAGAACTTCATTCTCAAATACTCGTAATGATAATAATTTAAAAAAATTTCAAGCGCGCAGGCCTAGAAGGTCCTTGGTCTACCAGCCGGCTGCTGGCCTCACATCCACATGTATTAATCACAGAGCTAGACAATCATCTAGCCAGTGTAGGGGTAAAATGTAGTCAGCATGCTGGGTCCCCCAGCCATTATAGCTGGTCTTCTCAACCTGGAGTCGCTACTTATTGAAGCTACCCAAATGTCTCGTGATGCTGGGTTGGCACAAGTCCCATATTCATCAAAATTCCATAAGAAAATTTCTCCTCCCAATGGGGACTTGAACCAACACAAGTCCCGTAGCTTTGCGCCAATGTTTCTTGCCTTAGCCACTCGACTATGGCATGGGACAATAATAATAATAATAATAATAATAATAATAATAATAATAATAATAATAATAGTAATAATAATTTTATTATAATGCATTAATGGTTTGGAAAGCAATGGGAAGCTACCACACCTATAATTCCCTAGTAAAGCTGCAAAGCATAGCATGAAAATGCTATGATTACAGTGAAAGACCTGCTCTAGGGCAGAACACTATAAAAAAATGCGTTAAAAGAAACGAAAAGGCGACTCCATGATGCAAGTGGTTAAACATTCAACCTCCATTTCTGGGTCCCAAGTTTGCATCTCTCCAGGTGGAGTTCATGGTAATAAATTGGACCCAGGGCTGATTTTTTCGTGGTTTCTTCAGTTTTTCTCTACAAAAAGTTTATTCCACCACTTCTCCATACTCATGTCATCCATTTAGAATTTCATTTCATCTGCTCCTGTGATGGTGCAACAAATCTGATCAACCAGCATCCTTGTATATCACAGACCTTCAACAAATAGTCTTCATCTTATCCCTCAATCTGGCAATAAGTCAGAAGGTTTACTTTTTACAGGTTATGAGAATTCTTAGCTGCTGAATTGACAACATTAATGCACTTCTGTCTAACTTGACTAATGATTTTTAAATTATTCTTAATAAAATTTAACACTTTAAAATAATTTTTTAATTTATTTTTTGTCCAAATATCTTAAACTAGATCTTCGTAAAGACAGTTTTCCTAGCAGATTTTCATGCAATATTTTGTTTATTTATTCTATCTTTCGGTGTTCTTACAACATGTCTGATCCATCAAACTTTTCTTTTATTATATAGCCATAATATTAGGTTGCATATATTTATATTTAATAACTGAAGGAATTAACACTTTTAATTAGTATGAGTTAAGGATTTAGACTCACCTCATAATTTTTTTTGTTTTTCTTGCAGACTAGTTTCTTAACACTTGTGTGACATTGTCAACGCTTCTTAACTAAGTTAAATCTGAGTCTAAATTCTTAACTCATAATAATCCATATATATAATTTATATTGTGAATCTCCTCAATTTATAACTTCTCCATTATTCAGTGGAGAAAATTGAATTGTAAATATTCTACAAATTTATTTTAATTTCTGTTTTTCAGTTGACTGACTTCACTGGATCACCATGTGTCCACTTTGGCCATTCCACTTGGTATTTGTGTATGTTACCATTCTTGCTCCTCTGTGGATTCTATCAACAAGTGTAGTAGCACATGTAACAACAAACACACAATGGGGTGTAGACTTCAATCCTGATAGAATAACAAACCTGCCTATAGGCAACGTAAAAACTGTAAGCTTCTCAACCACAGACCTTTCAAAGCAGGACATAGACAGTGGAACAGTTACTGTGGTTGCAGATCCTGATGGAACTATAGCAGATGTCAATCCATCATATAAGACTTACATACTCAAGACTGAAGTTATAAAGGATGGTAACTGGAGTTCTGCATTTAATATTACAGGGAACTTTCTTGGTCATACACAAATAAATCTTCAGCTAAAAAATGCTACAGGTCATATCGTAAAAAAATCTGATAGTTTGCATGTAACTGTAGTAAGGCCTCAAAGAGTTATTGATATACTTTTCATTTATAGTGTAGCTATTTTTAGTGTCTATCATATATATTAATTTTGGTTGTGCATTGGATTGGTCAGTATTTAAAAAAACCATTCGGAAACCAGTGGGACCAATTATAGGATTCATCAGCCAGTTCCTGTTGATGCCAGTGGTGAGTATTATTATTTTGTTTTTTAAATATATATCTAAGAGGTATGGTATGGTAAATCAAATTTCTCAGTTTTAAGATATAGGCAAGAAAAAAAAATACAATTATTATGTTTTTTTTTCAAAGTTTGCATATTTAACAATATATTTCTTTTAGTTTTGGTAGGCCTTAAAATATAATTAAAATATTGTACTTTTATCTCAAATGCTTTAGACTTATAGAAAAGTTTACAAGAAAGAGGATATGGCTGAGAAGAACTCAAAAGAAGGAAAGTATGGGATGATAGAGATGGTTGGAGGCATATTTGGAATCGACCTTCCAAAAGGAGGACATGATAAGAGGATGACGATGATGACTTTAGACTTATACTATCATATCTTAAACTTGAAAAATTTACTTACCATATTACACCTCTGAAATTTAATATCCATCTGTTCTGTAGACATAAACGGTATAAAAAAATGTATGTCAAAATTTTGGGAAATATATCTCTCTCTCTCATCTAGATGCTGAAAATATGTAGCAATAAACTCAAGTCCAAAAACACTTTCTCTTGTAAGATATATTTTCCAATACTCTCTGTTTAAATTGTGTGGTATGCACGCTACTTTCTTCCTTTCTTTTTATCTTTTTAGCAAATTCCGAAGGAATGAAGGTATTGAGGTTGTTCTCATAAAAAATAATTTTTACATACCTTCACTGATCCTATTTAGTAGATACCGAAAATGATCATGATCAAATTTTATAATATATTTTTAACTATATAAACATATAGTGCATTTTACTATCAATTCACTCCATTGCATGGCAGATCCAATAGTAACTGCTGATAGCTCAGTTCCTGACAAATCAAAAACAAAACCCCACTGCATGGCAGCTGTACAAATGTGCATTACACTCATTAATTCATCTTCCAAAATAGAGTAAATTATTTACTAATTTTGAATAATAAAAACAACTGAAAATCAATTCATTTAATATTTCATTTAATTGTTGCTTTTTATATCTACTTTTAGATTGAGAATATTGAGAATACGAATGTATGAAGAGCTCAGGGTGAGATAGTGCCAGAGAATTAGTTAAATTGTTAGTTATATGGATCACACTACACTTTGTCTTTTAGTTTCCTATCCAAAAAGTGAGCTTGTATAGTTTCAATTTTAAGAGTTTGGTATCTCGCCATGCTGAGGTCATCAAAATTTCACTTTCTGGTGAAAGCCATCGGAGGGATTTCTATGGAGTATATTCTTTGTCTAGTTTCTCCTCAGTAAGCACATGTTTATTTACCCTTTGTTTTTTTTTTTGCCAAGAATAGACTCTGCTTCTCTAATTTTTTTTTTTGCCTAATGCCACCAGGTTGTCTTTCATGACATTTCTGGTTTTCTCCCCTGGTATTGGCGTAATTGTAACTCAATTCTGAAGTTGGGGTACCTAGAAGACGGAGTTACATTACCCTGATGATATGATGGGTGATAAATGATAATGAAGCACCAGGAGTGTTCTTAACCTAAACTCCAGACCATGTGCAATCAAAGGAATAATTCCCTTTAGGGAAAAATTCCTATGGTTTGACCAAGAATCAAACCCAGGACCTCATGAACAGTAGTCAGAAATGCTGACCACTAGCCCATGAGGCTGGTCTGTTTCTCTAAATTTAATGACAAGTTTTTGCACAGGATCTCTGTATGTGGGTAGGCAGAGCTGGATATTCAGCCAAACATCACCTTACAACTTTTTTGTAAGTATGTTGAGGCATTATATAATCTATAGCACAGCACTAATAAAGAAATCACATTTAATACCAAGTACAATATAACACTTGTAGCACTAATACAAAAATAACATCTCATATGAAGCACTACAAAGCATGACTAAGCTGAAACAAAACGTCTGTGTGACTGACTGAACGACTCCTGAGCTCCTACGAAAGGGATTCATGTCAGCCACAGTGCCGGGAGCTCAGTTATCATCAGTTGCTATCACTGGCCAGTGCAATGGGCAATGCGACAGTGAAAGACACTTTATATAACTGCCAGAAAAATGGAACAGCCTCAAGGACTGTTCATTGGCACCAGGCTATAATATGTACATACTGAGGGGTTATAGTTTTAGTGATTCATTTGTCATGGTCATCAGTGATTAGATGGTGCTTAGGAGGCATGTCTTTGCATCCTCTATTTTGACTCTGCAGGCAGTAACTGTGGTGCTTTTAGAGGTGAATAGTGTTTGCAACATTCACTTTAGGACACAACCCAGCAATGATCACATATTCCTGTTGAACATCTTCTGCCATTTAAACGGGATGCATTGTAGATCTGCAAGAAGCTGGATTGCTGCATGCATTGGGGACAATGTATTGGTGGTGTGTCGCTGCTTTCAGCAGTGGTATGTAGAATACTCCCACACACATAGCTCTGGTTCTGGATGGTGACATAGTAAAGATACACATCAAGATCAATGCATTGTGGGAGCAGCGGTGGCTGCCCAAATAACATCCAGGGAAGAAATCAGGGCACATGTTGCATCTGCTGTGTCACCAAGGAACTTTGGGAACCATCTGCTTGCAGCAGGACTAAGATCACATGTTCCTCTAGCCAGGCTACCACTTACACCATATAGTGCCAAGCACGACTACTCTGATTTCATGAAAGAATCGACTGGAGAGTGAAATGACACTCTGTTGTCTTCAGAGATGAGAGTATGTATCCGCAAGGATCATTTAATATGTATGATAGTATGTGAGTGATGGACGTACACGTGTATGGTGTAGACCTGGTGAGCATCATCTTCCAGAATATATTTGTCCACAGCACACAGACCTCAACCCAGGCTTCATGGTGTGGGGGCCATCAGTTGCAACTAGTGATCACATTGGGAGTAAAGTAAACAGTTGCCACTACATTGCATAAGTTGTTAATCTCATGTTACTGTCATATCTTCGATAAGAAGGTGGTGTGCCTTTTTAGCAGAACAATGCACATCCACATATGGCTGCTGTGATGCAATGTGCTCTTTGTGGTGTACAACAACTGCCCGGACCAGCAAGATGCCCAGATCTCTCCAATTGAATATGTATGTGACCTAATGAAGCAGGAACTCACTCTTTCTCCAGATCTGTAACAACCATTCTTGAATTGCGACAACAGGTGCAAGATGCTTGGGACCATCTATCGCAGGATGCCATTTGGCACCTTTATGACTATTTGCATGCGAGAATACACACATACATTGTAGCCAGAGAGGGGGGTATTCTGTGTATTCATGTGATTATGTGGGGTCCTTTACTGTATCATGTGTGTTTCATTTGGTGTGAATTTATCATATACTCCTACAATGATAAACTGTCACATCACTTTTCAATAAAATGAACTGTCCTTGAGGGTGTTGAATTTTTTCTGATAGTGTATGATATATTTGTGTGTCCATTAATGCTCTAGTGGCTGCAATTTTTATGTTATCAGAACCAAACTTGGTATATAGCAATCAATTAAGAAAAAGTAAAGTCGAGTTCTTTAACTAGAAAAATCAGACCAATAGGTGTAGAAGTTCACCTAAACGAAAATTAAAAATTTGCTCTAGTGGTCACACTTTTCAATGTTTGACAACAGAACTCAGATTTTGCTGTTGAAATGAAAAAGGAAGGTATTCTCTAAAAATCAAGAAAATCCAACCATTAGAAGTGGGAGTTTATCTGAAACCCGAAATTTAAAAAATCTCTCTAGTAGCTGCCATGTTTGCTTCATCGCAATGTATCAGTATATAATACAGTTTAATTAATCCTTAAATTAGCAATGTATCTTTTTATAAGATACATTAGTTTCATTTATTTAATATTTTTAATAAAGTAATAGAAAAATTAATTCATAGAAATTATTTAAATTTGTGTCAAATAATACCACAATATTCAGAAGGTTATAACTTTGGTTATGATATATTTGTTTTCTTTGTAGTCTAATATGTTTAAATAAATTAGCATAAAAATTGAGCCATAACTTTGATTTGCTGAGGAATTTGCAGTTTCTGCATGACAGTTTTTTCCTTTCCTTCAGAATGCTACACAAATTTTTATGTACTTTTTTGAAAGCTCTATTTTATATCAATATGAAAATTGATGCTCATGAAGTGCATATCTATCTTTACAGAAGATGGCATAATACTTAGTTTATTTTTCTTATACTTTTTTTACATAAACTTTTATGACATTATTTGGTAGATATATGGTGTTTTATTTAATGATGCTCTTTAACAGCTGAGTTCATTAGTTTTATAAATCATAGTTGGACATGAAAGGGTAGAAAAATTTTGCTTGGAGGCCTTTTATTTCAGATTTGATGTTCTTTAATGTGCATAAATCAATGGTTTAACTTTGTTTCTGTAGGAAGCCATATTTAGAATGTTTATGCTCTAAAAAAATACATTGATCCCGGCCAGATTTAAACCTGCAAATGTCGGAATCAGAGATGAGTATTGTAACCACTAATCACCAGGAACAACCCTACATTTAGAGTTGTGTGTAACTATTGCATCATTTAAAATAATTTAAATAAAAATATATATAATAATATATACTGTTATTATTTCAGTTGAGTTTTGGTCTGGGAAAGGTCCTATTTCCTACTTCTGTGGCAATGCAGCTTGGTATGTTTTTTACGGGAGTGAGTCCTGCAGGAGGTGCCTCAAACATATGGACCTATATTTTAGGAGGCAATCTTAACCTTAGCATAACCATGACAACTATTAGCACCTTTGCAGCTTTTGGTATGCATATCCAATTTTCATTTAATGTACAGGCTGCTCAAATTAATCTATGTTACTTGCACAAGTCAATATACAATTTACAATTTGTCTAAGGAAAATCCAGATGCACCAGGAGCATATGATGGTTAAGTAATTTCCAATAATTACATATAAATAATGAATAATATCATGTAAATGTTTATTTTGCCACAATTATATAACATTATATGTAGTCATTATACAAATCATGAAGAATGAATTGTATGAGGAAACTATAATTGAAAAATAATGAAAATAAGTATATGTTGGTTACAAAAGCATTGTTTAAAAGTGAACATAAAATGTTCAATATGAAATATTACAGGGATTAAGATTTTAAAAACAGCTTCATAATTTGAAATGAAGAAATGAATAACTTTTCCCAATAATATTGCTGTTGTCCAATAATGATGAGTGTTAGTTGACTTGTACCATTCTTTCTCTTGCTTCCCAATAGAGACTTATAATCTCTTGGTTGAGCTGTTTTTTCCTGTCCACGTTAGAAGATGTTCCTGGTTGAGTATTTGATCTTCTTCATTGCATATGCAACACTGAATCTGTTCACGATTCCCATCTTGTGTAGATGATCAATTAGGTAATGACGACCAGTGAAGAGTCGGAATGTGGCTTTCTTGGCATTGAAAGGATGTGGATTGCCTTGGTGAATAATTGTATAACATTTTCCATCTAGTTTTTCATTTGTTATTTGTTGTGCTTTCAAGTTGTATTGGTGTTTTATGTCTCTGATTTTAGAAATTAGATTCTGTATGTCCCGCGCCGTAGCCGAGCGGTTAAGGTAGGCAGCCTTGGCGCAGAGCTACAGGACTTGCGCTGGTTCGAGTCTCCATGGGGGAAGAAATTTTCTCATGGTATTTCGGCCAGTATGGGACCGGTGCCCACCCAGCATCGTGAGGCAATTGGGTAGCTACAATAAGTAGCGGCTCCAGGTTGAGGAACCAGCTATAACGGCTGGGGGACTCGACATGCTAACCACATGTCACCCCTACACTGGCTATTGATCATCTACCTCTGTGATTGACACATGTGGATGTGAAGGGCCAGCAGCCGGCAGGTAAAAGGGCAACCGCTGAAAAGTGGAAAGACTCTCAATCGGATCGGAGATTCTGTTTATGTGGTTTGTACATGTCTGAATGTCTGCAATTTCATTACCAATAATGCCAGCGTGGGCTAGAATCCATTATAATACTATTTGCTGTAGTCTTGGTATAAGGATTTTAATTATAGATCTGATGTTTTGTATATTTGGGGACGTTCTTAAGTGAAAGTTGCAGATGGACTCAATTACTGCTTTGGAGTCTGTTAGTATGACCACTTTTTGTTGGATATTTTGTCCTGTAGAAATGTTTTGTAGTGCAGTTTCAATTGCAGTGATTTCTCTGTCGATGTTATTGACATATATAAATTCCCTTTGAATTCAGTTTCATTTCCTAAAATTTTTCTGTACAATGAATTTAATTGAGTCTTGTCTGAACAGAATTATAATCTCTTAACACACATTATTTACAGGTTGGGTGGAAGATAAGGCCTCATGGTCTTAATTCTTAATAAATTATTATTATTAATTTTATTAAAGATTACACAGAACATTATCTCCATGACCCAGTTTTTAAATTTAACAATAACATACATAAGGATGAACAAGTACTACTGGAATCATCTGGCAGAAAAGATGTACATTTAAAAATCATTCCACCTAAAACTACAAAACATGCATAACCTCTGGATGTGTATTTCTTCAGGCAATATAAAATATATGCCGAGAGAATAACAGACTTTATTAAACTACGTTCCAGTAATATGCAGCCAAAATTGCATGACATTCTTTATCATGAATTTGCATTCTGTCATTTACAATCAGTTATCTGCGGGAGTATATAGACCAATGCTTCATTACACATGGCAGAATGCTGGCTGCGATATTGGTGAACCAGTGGACAACTTCAAAAGTGTAATTTATGTGGCATTCAACACTGATATTATAGAATGTGCAAATATGACATGCGATCAACATGTTTTTCTTCTCTGTGCGTTTTGCAGTCATTCATATTGCTGTGAGTATTTTATTGAAAGTCCCCCATGTACATTTATAGTTAAGATATCTGCATTGCGTATGGCTTCTACAATGACATCTACAGTGATATCTAGAGCATGATTGCAGAGTTTTGCAGAAAACCAGCACATTGAGAGGTACATAATGGTCCTGTAACCAAACTTTCATACAGATATGTTTGTTCGAGCCCAAGTACTTTCTTTGTTTGTGTGTTTCACTAGTATATATTGTAAAAATATTTATTTAGTGGATATGGAAATTATTAAAATTTTTAAAACTGTTTGAGATATGACTTAATGACTTCATCAGATGAAAGGGCATGAAATTTTATATATGGAATTTGTGAAATTGAAATTGTGATGAAATCTGACTTAGTGGGTTTCACTTGTAAGACAACAATATACATCAATTTATATTTAATATTTTGTTTTTATTTTAATAAATATAAATTAATACTGTAAATGTAGCTTGAAAAAATGTATAAATCTAGAATATTAATGATAAACATAATCTTATATATAAAAATTGTTTGTTTGTTCGTACTTTATGCGCGGCCATACCGTTGATCCGATTGTGATGGGGCTTTTTGCAAAATGTTCAGGAGATTCCCGGAATGAACATAGGCTATAAGAGAGTTGTGATACTCAACTCCTACACCCTTAAAAATCGCCCTTTGTAGTGGAAAACGTGAAAAAAGTAGCTCTTTGGACGCTTAAATGGCTTACGCTGCCTAAACCATAAGAAATACACAAAATTAATGTACACACAATTGAATATCTCAAAACGCTCTACAAAAAAGTCCACGACAGCATATGTTTATCTCTTACGGATAACTCACAAAAACCATTTTTGTCTTTCATTGATACCAAGAGTCCCTTATCTGTTACGGATAACTCACAATAACCATTTTTGTCTTTCATTGATACCAAGAGTCTCGCGCCATAGCCGAGTGGTTAAGGCAAAAAGTCTTGGCGCAGAACTATGGGTCTTATGCTGGTTCGAGTCTATATGGGGGAAAAAATATTTCTTATGGAATGTCGGCCAGTATGGGTCAGAAATGAAATCTAGCTGGGGGGGAAAAAAAAAAAAACTGTTTTGACTCTCATCAATTTTTCTTTTTTTTTTCACTCTAATATAATTGTTATATGACAGTTCTTAGCTTATCTGCAAAGGCAATTCTAATGTTCATGACTTTGTGACGTCATCATTCACACTTCTTGAGCCACAACAGAAGGCTGTAAGAGGTTTTCTTGCGAACTTATTTAATAATATCTAATTATGTCCTAATTTCTGAATTTTATGGTAAAAAAGTAACATATTTTTATCGTCTGCCCATGACATGAGAATTGAATGTTCGGGCAGGACGTCTGCCGGGTATGCTAGTATATTATATTTTGTTTCTAAGTGTAACTGCCCTTATCAGATTCCACGAGCCACCACTGTTAGAAATTAGAAATTGTTCAAATCATTATTCTTACCCCTGAAATGAAAAAAAAAATTAATCAAACCCACACTGCACACACATTTTATTACCTGTGCTGGTTTAATCACACATGTATAGGCCCTACTGTACAGTTCATAAGGTTTATGATTTAAAAGTAAAAAAGTAACATATTTTTATCGTCTGCCCATGACATGAGAATTGAACGTTCGGGCAGGACGTCTGCCGGGTACGCTAGTATATTATATTTTGTTTCTAAGTGTAACTGCCCTTATCAGATTCCATGAGCCACCACTGTTAGAAATTAGAAATTGTAAAAGTAAAGTGATCCCACAACAGCCCCAGAGGTCCTTGGGGTAGTAGGAGGTTAAGGCTCCCAATTTTGCTAGACAATCGGCACTTTATGTCAGCCGGGTTGTCAGCCCTGCATGACGGCCGCCTTTACCCCCAGAACAAGCATCTGGTACTCATTTCTGTTAGAGGATGAGTCGACCCCAGGGCCATAGTGCCGCCATAGGGTTTGGGTCAGATTGTTCAAATCATTATTCTTATCCCTGAAATGAAAAAAAAAAAAAAATCAAACCCACATTGCACACACATTTTATTACCTGTGCTGGTTTAATCACACATGTATAGGCCCTACTGTACAGTTCATAAGGTTTATGATTTGAAAGTCAGTGTAAAGCTAGAAACATTTTTGCTTGTCCAAAGTATTACAAACGAACATGGAAGAGATGTTTGATCAATGACTGGGTACTGAAATGTGAATTTAAAAAAATGGAGAATATCAATAATATTCAGTGACATCCAAAATCAAATTAGAAAATGACTGAGTAGCTTTAATGAACATAGTGTAAAAATATTGGAGGAACTGAGAGTATAAATTGAACAGAATACCAAAAAAACTATAAATATGGTATCTCTCTGAGTTGATTGTTAAAATTTAGTATTTCAAGTAGAGTATAAGATTAAGGTAGAATTTTTATCACTCACTTCATATTGAATATACCTCATAGTGAGAATTCCTAAAATAAGTAAGTGTATAAAGATATTAATTTGAAACATTCTTTATTATTATATAGTATTATTATATATTTATACAGTTTAGTATTTTATAGTACTTTATAATATAAATTTTATAATATATTTTTTAAAGCCTTAGGAGACCCCTGGGGTATGGAAGGTTAAGGCTTCCACTTTTCTAGACGATTGACATGATATGTCAGCTGGGTAGTTAGCCCTGCATGATGACCACCTAGTACACATGTCTTGTACTCATTTCCAGCAGAGGCTTAATCAACCCCATGGACATGATCCTACCAGTAGATTTAGGTGTTTAAAAATCCTGACCCCATCGAACCCCTGACCTTCCAGTTTACAGTTGATGCCTTAAGCAACTATGTTATGGCATGCACAATTTCTATAAATCTATAATTTAGATTTTTCAATTTTTTAAATACGAATATTAATATCCTATATGTTATCTTTTATAGCCATGATGCCATTTTGGATCTTCACATTGGGTCAGAACAATTGTCTAAACGTGGACCATTATTTCGAGAGTGCCTGTATTCTCGAATTGCTACAACTTTGCCAGTCTGGTCTTGTAATACCTCTTGCAATTGGTTTCCTGCATTTCAAAAATGTCTACCACGTGTGTGCAAGATTATGGTGTCCGCATTCTGAAGGCCATTTCATTCAACTCTTACGAATTTTCGCTTTATCAATCATATTTGCCATTATCACAAACTTGTATCTATTCCAACTCTTCACATGGAGGGTAAGTAATATTTTTGTGAGTGTAAACTTTTACAGCAAATTATATTAATATTTTTAAAAAATTAGGAATGGAGACCATGAACAGTTCTACCCCGTCCCATTTTTTCTAATTTTGTTAGTAGTATCCATTTTCAGCCAGTCAAAGACAGTATAGAAGATATTTCTTTGGAGAATATAACACTACTGTAGATGGCTACTACAGAATTTATTGAGAAGTATATGTAATAGCAATTGCTAAACTCATGTGTCTCCAACCAAGATTTGCCTCAGAATGTTACAGTTTACGCTATATGATGTTAAAGGTATTGTAACCTGAGGTGACTATAACCTACTGAGGTTAGTGTTTTACCTTCCTCTAGTATGAAATTAGAAGTTGTATTTTAACGTTTTGTACCTGTTGAGGCATGATAACAGATGTAGGAAGCGACATTTTTGTTGTAATACAGTATGAAAAAGATTTTAATCTATATATTAAACTTAAAAAAATAATATCATTACATACACATGTCGAGGAAGTCATGCCTATCAGTTTATGGTAATTTGAATTCTTGTTATTTATTGCTCACTAAATTTAAAAACTAACAATAAGGCCATATCACACAACATTTCTGTAGGTTACCATTGTGTCAAGCCTGTAAGTTTCACATTCTTTCTTGCCCTAAAAGTATGTTAATACGAGTATGTTGTCTTTGGATTGGGCATTTAACTCTCACAGACACTTACGCTATATAATTATGATGACAATAAAAATATCTTATTTAAATTGACAGAGTATGGCCATTAGTTCTTATCTTCTATTCAGTCAGTCTTTGATGGAATTTTATATTTTTTCGAGTATGCTAGATGGATCTGCTGTTTAAACTTATTTTCTTAAAAATATGTCTGATAAAATACTTTACTATGAAGGTGGTATTATTAGGAAACTTTTGGGTAGAATTTGCCTTATAGTTGAGGAAAACCCTGAAAAATTTAAGCAGGAAATTCAATCTGTACAGGAATATTGATTTTTTCATTATCAAACTTTACTTACATTGTATTAAAATTAATGTTGAGAAGTAAACATTATGAGGTTATATCATTATTATTTTCATGAAAATAAACTGAAGATGAATGAAAAATTTATTCGAAACCAATGGTCTTATATCAAATAAATTTGAAATTGTATGAGGTGAGTTATTAAAAATATGTTCTCCACTCAATATTAATTTACTTACATTCCTTGTAACTCAGCTGTTTAACTCTGCAAACCAATTGTTTTCTATCACATATTGCTTGTGTAATTAGTTGCCAACTAGATGTCTCATTGAGGTGATGTGCTGACCGCATGCCACTCATTGACTCTATAGGAGAATAAGCATAACTAAATTAGCTATTTTAATGAAATTACAGTGGGAAATAACACTATGGGGTAATTTTCAATTTATAAATGAGTTGGATAAAATGTTTTTACATCTCATTACATCTCACCTCATAAAGTTCTGTGTTTCCATAATATCAGTTTCAAAAGCCATTTTGCTTCATCTATAGTTAATCTCCAACTGTTGACTTTTTTTCATGGTAGTAACGACAAAATTTCAACAACTGGAGTTTGACTGAAGATGAAGGCAAAATGGTCATTGAAACTGGTATCGTGAAAACATGGAACTTTATGAGGTGAGATATAAAAATATTTTATCCAACCCATTTATAAATTTAAATTAGCTATATCTAGAAACTTCTGTTGGGAACACCCATATCTCCATGAGGTACATATGGGGCACATACATACTGCTCAGGTAAGATCACTGTGTGAGCAGATAAAATTGTTTGATGTAATTCATATACCTTTTTTCAGATTGTGATAGCAGGATTGGGCTTGCCATGGCTTGGATACATTGGAGGCCTTTTAATGGCTCGTATATGCAAACAAACACCTGATGACATTTTGGCTATATCTATTGAAACTGGAATTCAAAATACTGGAATAGCAATATTTTTGCTTCAGTTTTCACTTGGACAACCTGAGGCAGATCTCACAACTGGTAAGTTTAATGTTTAATAGATCATGATTCAATCGGCCGCGGTGCACTAGTGGTTATGCTCCTTGCCTCTGGTCCCGAGGGTCACAGGTTCAAACCCGGCCGGGGTCGATGAATTTTTTAGGATGGAAAATCCAAGGAGCAAGTCCTCTGGGAGGGACTTTAAGACGTGGGTCCCGAGTTTGAAGATTTTCAGGCTCGCAAAAGATCCTTAAGCCTGAATGAAAAGGCCTCTAAGCAAAATTTACCAAATTTTCCCGTCCTAGTACTACCTTGGTTTTCTAGATGTCAGTATGAGGCAGAACGCTGACCACAGACCATTCAAATGACATCTATACGAAAACAAGTGTAACTAAATTAGTATGGTTCAGTACTACCTTGGTTTTCTAGATGTCAGTATGAGGCAGAACGCTGACCACAGACCATTCAAATGACATCTATACGAAAACAAGTGTAACTAAATTAGTATGGTTCAAATTCTTCTCTGTAGGGGGAGAGTGCCTAAATCTCTGTTAAGGGAAACATGGGCATACAAGACAAAGATCATGATTCTGTTCTTGTTCTGAAATTTGGAATAAGAATATCAGAAAATACAAAATTAAACACCCTAATGTTTGCAGATGACCAAATAATAATAGCAAATTCAGAAGATAATCTGCAGAAAGGTCTGTATGAACTTAACAAAATTACAGAAGAATATGGATTGAAGATATCTACAGAGAAAATGAAAATTATGGCATTTCAAGTTGTAGATCCTGTCAGAAGTAAAATTGTACTGGACAATAAAATTTTGGAGTAGGTGAATAATTTTACATATCTAGGATGCAATATCTCTTATGAAGAAGAAAAGGATGTAAATGCAAAAATATATAATTTTTTAAGAATTTTAGGGTTAATAAATTCTATTTTCAAGCCACAGTTAGTCCAAAAACATTCAAGGCTAAAAGTGTATAAAACACTGTCTCTTCCAACTCTTTTGTATGGTAGCGAAGTATGGACATTGAAACAGAAGGATATACAGAGACTTAGATCTGCTGAAATGAGATACCTTCGGAGGACTGCAGGATACACACTACTAGATCACAAAAAAAATGAAGACATCTTAGAACCTTTAGAAAACAAAATTTCTGATTATAAGTCAAGATGGATGCAACATGTTCATTGAATGGAAGATCACAGGATACCCAAACAAATGTTAAGATATCAACCTGCAGGAAGAAGAAGACCAGGACGTCCACTCAAAAAACTTCTGGATGGTGTTTCTCTTGAGGCCGAAAGAGGTCAACAAATGGCCTAAATTTGTGAATGTACTATGATGATGATTCTGTTCTTTGTAATCAGTGTCTGGCTCCTCAAGAAGTTTTAGGCTGAAATTTGAGTGATACACATATAAACCAATGATCTAGACCCAATAACTTTCATTATTTTTTATCATTTGGTATAAAAGTTAATTTTTTTTTTCAAGCCACCAGGTTGTCATTTGAACATTCTGGTATTTTCTCCTGGCATTTGCATTATTGTAACCCACTTCTGAAGTTGAGGCACCTGGAAGGCGGAGTTACGTTACCCCGATGATATGATGGGTGATAAATGATTATAAATAGAGATAAGTGAAATTCGCGAGTCACCATAATGCGAAATACTCTAATTTTGTCATTTTCTTGTACCATTTATTAACTCCACTTCCTATAACCTCAAAAAAGCATTTATGAATCGCAAAATAACACCGAAATTTAAAATTTTCAACAAATTCTGGAGATTTTTTGTTCTATTCGCAAAATTTTCATAATGCATTTTTAAACACTGTTTTTGGATTCCATCTTTTTTTAAACTGCCATATCTGCTTCCTCCATGCACTCTTGCAAAGGGAAATGGTTGCAACACAGTTCACAACATAGAGGTAATATCTTCTGTCCTTCTAATGCTCAAATATGGTCTCTCCATAGATTTTAAGTTCTATGGCCAATATGAATTCCAAGAAATACAAATTATATTAATGTGTAAGATTAGTTTTTTTCCCCTAAATTTTTGCAAACATAATTATCAATTTTATATCAATCATTGTTAAGTAATGGTATGTTCAAATCTGAAGAAAACATTTCTTTAAATATAAGCAGTAACCTGACAAATTTGAATAAGCCAACAATGGACCATGAGTAGTCATATCATATTGATAATTTTTTTTTTCAAATGCCCCAGGTTTGTCTTTTGACATTCCTGGTTTCTCTCCTGGTATGGCATACTTGTAACCCACTTCTGAGGTTGGGGCACCTGGAAGGCAGGGTTATGTTGCCCCGATGATATGATGGGTGATGATGATGATGATAATGGTGCGCCAGGAGAGTCCCTAACCCTAAGCTTAACCTAAGATGAATATGATTGATGATGATTGCGATGGCCATATGATTTCGGGGACCGTTTGGGCCTTAAAAGTTTTCCTGACATTTGTCTTACAGGTGAGGAAAAACCCCAATAAAAACCTCACCCAGAAAAACTGTCCCGACCAGGGATCGAACCCGGGCCCGCTGCGTGACAAGGCAGCATGCTACCCCGAGATCACAGCGGTGGACATATTGATAATTATTATTATTCCCAATTTAATTCAAACAGAATTTAATTACATAAACACAAACATTTTTTCTGTTGGATTACATATCTATAACATGGATTTTAACAAAATATAACAAAACAAATACTGATAGTTTGAACAACAATGGTCACGCACAATTTTAATTCCCCCTCTTTCCCCCTTCAAACTTTGTTTCAATTCAATCAACAGATACATTCAGTGAATGTGAAATGTATATCTTGGTTAGTTTGTGTTTCACTTAAGTTTCAAGTAATTTTCATTATCATTTGTTTTTTAATTTTCTACCAATTGTTATGCCAAAACCAAGTGTGACAGCCACAAGTAGGGCACACAAATTCAGTAGTGAAAGTTTTTTTTTTCTCAATGATAAAAAAATATTGATGTGCCAGTACTGTGACAAAAGACTAGAATATGAAAGAAGGCCACAACATATAGCCAGTGAAGCTCACAAAAATGCTAAGAATAAGAAGACATCAATGAAGCACCAATTATCTGTTGAAGGGTCCTTTTACAGGCTAAAAAGCAAAAGAAGACATAACAGAGTTCATTGTTGACACTACAGAGGCATTTTTGAGTGCAGGAATTTCTGTGGAAAAGTTAGATCATTCCAAGATGAGAGAATAGTTAGGCAAATATATAAAGGGCAGTTCAATGGTGGAGCATAGAATTTTGACAAGTGTTAGCCCCCGTTTTATGAATAAAATATTGTGTATATTATATTATTTCTAATAAGTAAATGAACTTCTAAAAAGAATGCCATGCAATGTTAGGAGTATAAAATGTAATAAACTACTATAGGTATAGGGTTTAGGAAATGGAAGGAGGTAATTTGACATCTTAATAGTTAATTAAATATATAAATGTATGATTTTAAAACACGGATATTTGTCTCCATGACCAGCTAGTTTCTAGAGCTTGTAAGTGAGCTCTATCATCGGTACCCTCGGAGAGATACTAAGGGTGAGATCTCTTGTTTCATTTTATTAAATAAAGTAGCAGATATAGAAAATATTAAGTTGTTTTTAACATCATGTGATGTGACAATGAACACAGTAGAAATTTCCAAATTGTTTCTTAATTTCTCATCTATGGTGCAATAATTCAATAAAATTAGGCCTTACGTCTTTTGTTAGATTCAGAGTTTTCTAAATGGCTGCTCTTGTTCGGCTAAGAAACACACAGCATCTATTAGGCAGCTAACAATGTATTTGTTTGATTTAATGTTTTCGTTATTCTTATCCGTATTAACTTAATTTTGATAGCCCGGCTTCGGGACTCTTCAGTTCTAGTGTTACCAAAATTATGTAGTGCTATTTCACACTTAACATGTGTTTCAACTAGTTCATGACGTTTTTTAGCACATGAAAACTATTTGCATTAGAAACCCCCTTTGTTGTCCAAACATTTTTCTCCATTGAAAATAGAAGGCAGGGCTAACAAGGATCATGACTTCCAGGAACCATATGTAAGGTTCATACCAACCTTCATGTTCTTCATGAAACAATGCACTTTTGTTTTTGTTTGACTTATAATATTTAAATAAGGAGTTGGTTTATAACTTTTTTTCTTTTCCACAAAGCTTCGGCAGGAAAAGTGATGACTTAACAAGTCTTCAGTAACTCAAGCATATTCCTTTCCCATGATATTTATTAAGTGATTTAATTATTGTTTTTGATATGCTCAGAACTCACTCGGAGCAACTGAAACCTCGCTGTTAGCCATTTCTAGAGTGCTAACAGGGCAGCTACAGAGTAGCATTGGGTTCAGCTTAAAATGCAGCAGGATGTATTACTGATGAGCTTGAATGCGCCTGCGCAACATACTCTCATAGTCATCTTCCATGTTAGCCTCGGGAAATCGGCTAACAGTGTGGGCATTTAAAACGTTGAAGCACATGGTATTGTATTGGAATGCTACAGTATATACGCAATGCATACAATATATATTATTAAGTTACTATTGTTTACAATATTTAGACTACTATCAATGAATTGTTGTATCTCGTTCCAGTTTTATATTTCATTTTAATTGAATATCACAGAGTTTAATTCTAACTTTTGAAAGCATTAGCTGGGCTAACAGTGTAACATGGATGCTCTGCAACTGGGCCAGTTGTGACTTGCCTTTCTGCAGGTAGAATTCGGCAACATAACATACCAATATTGGGGGGAAAAAAGTGGAGGAATTGAAACAAATAGTAAAGGACAAAAAACTTATCATGTGTGATGAAACAACTGACAAGTCTGGGAACTGCATATTTAATAATCTGTTTCATCTTTTGGTGGCCACGGATCAGCAAGGAGTTTACTTGGCTGCCAGTGCTGTGCTTGACAAAGCCACTGGTTCAACATGCACTCAAAGTATTGTGGACACTTTAAATAAATATGAAGTTGGATATGACAATGTGCTAGAGATTATTACTGACTCAGCACGGTACATGACTTTATGTGCCAATACTCTAAAATGGGGAGAAACTTGCCCATATTCAATGCTGGGCCCACAAAATCAACTTAGTGGGTCAGATTTGGCAATGCAACCCACATGAATTGAATTGGTAGTTAGAAGAAGGAAATAACTCCATCAACCCCTATTGTCCAGAAAATGAAAAAAACTGTCTCATTGATAGGATTTTTTATTCAAATAAAATTAATTTTTTTACAATATATCTAAGAAGTTTCTATGGCCTACCAGGAGCAATAAAAGAGTTTCCAATGATCATATTTTGATCTCTAGAATTTAATAAATTTGCTGGATTTGTTTCCTTCTTCCAACTGATAAAATAAACGACTGATAAATAGGAGTACATTTAATACATCACCTTCAAAAATGCTACAGAAATGGTCGAAACACTGTTTAATACACTTTTAAACATAAACAAATGCCCTTTAATTATATTATTTTCAGTCTGATCACCTTACCTCAATATTAATGTTGATTTGTTCTTGGACATGTTTCAAAACAATTCTGTTTTATCATCAGCTTGTCCAGACAGCCTAAACAAGATAATTAAAACCAACAAAAATGAAAAGAAAATCGGAGAAGAATACAAATCAGGAATATATCAGATCAAATGTAAGAATTGCGACAAAATCTATATAGGAAAAACAAAAAGAAATTTAAAAACTAGATTGAAAGAACACCTTAAAAATGTAAAAAAGGGTGAAGTGGACAAGTCAGCTGTAGCAGCCCATGCTTGGTCTGAAAAACATTTAATCGATACAAAAACTAGCCTAATCAAACACACAGATAAACAAAAAGAACCCACAGTCTGGGAAAAAATCCACATCCAAAAAAACAAGAAAGATAAACTCATAAATTTTGAAACTCCCGCAAATTTTGACCTGATCCAGAGGTTCCTCGGTCCACCGATAGAAGTAAGAAGAAAACTGCCAAGAAACGGCATAACACTGGTCGACCAGAGGCTACTGATGATGGAGATAAACTCCGAAACTGCAGTCTAGAAGAAAAAGGATATGAGGTGAGGTAATAAAAACATTAATTTAATTCTTATAGTATAAATGTGTTTTATGAGAGATGATGAAGAGAAGTGAGAAGTAAAGCTGGTGCTAATAAGTAATCTACTCCTATTGAAATGTACCAAGTGGATTGTCAAGTTTAATATCCCCCATTCAATAGACTAATTGCTCTCAATGATTTCATAACATATATACTATGGAGGGGTTTGGAACTTAATCCAAACACCTAATACACAATCTAGCAATTCAAAATTGTACACCACCACCCTTCCTAGTCCCAATATTTAAAGTTTTACAATTCAAATTTCAAACCTTACCAGATATCGAACCCAAACTCACCAATCAGGAAACAGATATGCTATCACCTGAGGGGCAGACAGATGAAATAGCCATGCTGGTAATTTCTATTCTGATAATTTTTGGGTGAAAAGTCATAGAACCTTAAAAAGGAATATATAGGTCACACAATAGTTCCATAGAGGTATTATATTATTTTGTAATGTAAATCCTTATGGAACAGCAGAAATTGTTTCAATTGAATGTCTCACTTAATTTATAATTTGTTTTAACAGTTGTGCCAGTGTCTGTGGCGATCATGACACCTTTACCACTTCTGCTGCTTTTTATCTACTACAAATGTTCTGCCAGATGGAAACAGTCAAAAGGAACAATGATAAATGCAGAAGAAGAAGAGAAAATTCCTACATTAACATCAACCAATGGTTCAACAGAACCTTTTACACTAAGCATTAGCAATATTAAGTAAATACTTTACTACTGATAATGTAAGGAAAGAAAGGGAAATACTACTGAGGGATAAAAATCTCAGAAAATGTGGAAGAAAGTTTCGAATCACACTTAGGATTTGATTGCACATATCATGGAACATGCTGAAAGAGAAATAATAAAACATTTATTTAAAACTCTACTAGGCCTATACATTTGTCAAAACAATATTAGCAATCTGGGTTGTACATAACCAATGAACTTCCAAGTTGTGTATCAAATCTTTTTAAATAGCTTGATTTTATGTTCCTAGATTCTAACAATACTTGATGTTTATAAACCATGATTCAAAAGGCTAATAAGTGTGATATAATCATTAGCAGTTAAACCAACTGTAAATAGATATCAAAAAGAATTAGTAGGTCTAATATTTGTATAGCCTACTTTTTACATTAAGTCTTGAAACAGAAAAAAATCACGAACTGAATTGAATTGTGAATTTTGTTTCATAATCTCTCAGATTTTTCCTTAGGCTTAACTACTTAGTTATATTTTATTAGTATTTTGATAACAGTGAAGATTTTTTGTACGAATAGTTTGGCAATGATTTTATAAGTAGGACAATAGAATATAATGACTCATCTTCTTGCCTTTTCTAAGCAGACAAAATAAGTACTGTGTATGTAAGATGATTTGTAGTACTAAACAAAGAGACCATATCATAATCAATATACAAATAACATAAATTATATCTCATATGTAAAAAACAAATGTGCTAATACCAATGAAATTGTAATTTTTATTTGAATATGACAGCTAAAATTGTTAAGATCAAATTAAATGTTTCATATCTCTCCTCATATCCATCTTCTAAGTAGACCGCGGTTTCAAATCCTTGGCAGATTCATCTTCAGTGCCCTCTCTTTGACCTATAGTTGGTTAACGAAATATGCCACAAGCCAGAAGGTAGAGGGTTTGAGTCAAAGAGAGGGTACTGAAGTGAATCCACCAAGGATTTGAAACCGCAGTCTACTCAGAAGACGGATATGAGGAGAGGTATGAAACATTTAATTTAATCTTAAATTAAAGCTCATAGTGATTTTTCCCTATAAAAGTTCAAGCTAAAATTGTTATTTATTTCAATTGATGATCTATACCAGTACTGGTACACATTAGATATTGATTTATCAAGGAAGTTTTCTTCATTCAATTCAGGCAATCCTTAACAAATAAAATGTTTCATAGTAATTCAGATGTAATTTTATACAGATATAGTTTTTCATACTAAAAAATATGAGGCACACAAATAAATCATAATGAACATAATATTTTAGAGAAATCATGTTTTTTATTAAGCAATTTCTTTTTTACATGGCACCCAAAACATAGTTAATTGGAACATAAGTGTAATTTTGAACAGAATGGATTAATTGAAAATGTTAATGTCAGTAACAATGATCCTTCCAAAATGCTATATTTTGATATTTTGTTGAATATTTTAGTTTATTAATGAAATTAATGTTGAGAATTTCACATTATGACGTTTTCAGTTATAAAAATCAATACTGAATTCTGTATATTCTTACCTCACATATCTATGTTCTTTAACACAGAATCGAGGTATCGAGAGCCATCGCTCCCATCCTCAGCTGTTGTCATGACTGTCGATGATGACCTGCATGATGAAGAATCGACGGTCATGACAACAGCTGAGGATGGGAGTCATGGCTCTTGATACTGCAGTTCTGTGTAAAAGAACATGGATATATGAGGTACACAATTCAATATTGATTTATATAATTGTATGTTATATTTAATGATGAAAGGCATTATGTTTCAAGTTACACTTGTGTTCAAAGAAATCCCATTTGAATCAATGCTGTGTATATCCAACACATGTGCAAGTTTTGTGAAGGAAAAATTGCAGAACATCAAGAAAGATTGAAAAAAAACAGCTCTACAAATTTATTATGGGAGCACACCGTAGCATAGTTGGTTAACACAATATGCTACAAGCCAGAAGGTAGAGGGTTTGAGTCCCAGTGGGGTCAGGGTTTTTAATCTGGCCCAAACCTTCCGGCGGCATCATGCCCTGGGGTCAACTCAGCCTATAATTGGAATGAGTACCAGACACTTCTTCTGGGGGGGGGGTAAAGATGGCTGTCATGCAGGCCTGACAACTTGATCGTTTAGAACAGTGGGAGCCTTAACCTCATACTACCCCAAGGGCCTCCTAAGACCTATAGTGGGATCACTTTACCTTCACATTTACAAAAGTATTATGGAAATTGGAACACTATGTGATGTCATTTCATTACAGAATGGTGTGTCTGGTTTGATCCCTGACATGGTAAAATGCTGATTTAACTCCACTTTTGTGTGCCTTTCCCATTATTTTTTCTCAAAATTCAAATAGGCCTACTGAACATTACAGAACTGAAAACTTCTTGTATCTTGATAATGCCTTCTACAAGATGACTCAAGACTTCCAAATAATGAATCTTAATTTTTTTTAAACCAGGAAATAATAAGAAAAAACTGACATTTCAAACCTACTTATACATGAAGTATTAATAATATATAGTAATCATGTTATTTTACGGAAAATTGCAAAAAAGAAAAAAGTTAACTAATAAGAGATGTGTCTTAAGAAAACTCTTGGCATATTTTATATATTCATGTATTTCTTTAACTGTGATAAATTTGAACCAATTATATTAAATTACTAATTAAAGCAGAAGCTATAAAAAATATCTATTTTTTTAAATGTTTTAAAAATGATATTCTTGTTACTCAGTAAACTTGTATATATTATAGATTTTTTTTAAATTATTGACTGAGAATGCATGATGGAACAATTTGTGGTTTATATCCAACTAGTGGTAGTACTTGTTCAAATGTTAAATATTTTATTTCTTAGTTCAGTATTAACGAGAACATAATTTTTATATGATTTTAGGTCAAATAATGCAGAGAAATTACATATAAATGATGGTTAAATTGGGAGTGAATTTATTTTTAGGATTGACATACACCAAAATTGTAATATTGTTAAGTTTTCTAAAATAATAGGCCCTATAATTTAATAATAACATATTTTAAAGGAATCAATTAAATAAATAAGATGAATCTGTTGTCACCTTACCTCATATTCATTGATTTCTTTTAGGACGCGTTTCAAAACATCAGCTTGTCTCTATGTTGTTGGCCTTGGATGTCGACTTCTACTCCATCTTTTTGTGGTTAAAAGAACTTGCATATAAATCTCTCTCCCCAGAAATTTTGAATTTTAAAGATAAAACAGAGATGTTTTGAAATGCATCCTAAAAGAAATCAATGAATATGAGGTAAGATTAAATATACGTGGTACAGTCATTAAGTTTTGAGACTGAGCGCATAGTGGTGCTGTGATGTACTATAGCACATAGGTGGCACCGTGGTATGGTACCTTGTCAGTTAATCTCTCGTCCCAGCAAGAGACAATTGAGTGCATTCACTGCAAGCAGAACTATGGTTTTTGTTGTGACGGTGATTTGAATGTGCATGTCAGAACTCGAGACTTCACAGTTAGAACAAAATCAAGTTCTGTCAGAAATTAGGCAAGACCGCTACCAAAACGTTTCAAATGATGCAACAAGTTTACGGTGAGTAAGCATTGAGTCACAGTGTTGTGTTTAGATGGCACCAACGTTTTTTGCAAGGAAGAGACAGTTTGGAAGATGATGTGCTTACTAGTCGGCCACATATAATTCAAACTAATTGTAATATCAAATAAGTTGTAACGTTGGTGTGTGCTAACCACTCCCAATCAGTAGACGATCTGGCAGCAGCGGTAGGTGTCAGCCATGGTACTTGCTACAATATTCTGTCTCATGACCTGAACATGTCTCGTGTTACCCAGCACAATGTGCCATGAATCCTATCACAAGACCAACGTGATGACTGCATGACGATTTGTGGTGACTTCATCAGTAGTGCCGATGATGATCCGATGTTTCTCAACCAGATAAAAACTGGAAATGAAACATGGTGTTTCCTTTACGATCCGCAACTGAAATGACTATCCGCCATCTGGAAAACACCATTATCATCACAACAGAGAAAACCACGACAAGACAGGTCAAAAGGCAAGGTGATGCTTGAACTGTTTTTTATTCAAATGGAATTGTTCACATGGAATTCATATCAGAAAGTAAATCCGTTACAAATAGATCCTTGGACGTTTATGCTATTCAATTCACCGTAAGCGACCTCAGCTTTGGCATACAAAGAATTGGCTGTTTACTACACGGTAATGTCCCCGCACATCGTTCTGTCCTTGTCCAAGAGGAACTTGCAAGGCAACAGGTGACAGTTTTGACATACCCTCTGTACTCACCTGATCTCGTGCCATGCAATTATTTTTCTCTTTCCTCATATGAAAGCAATCCTACATGGGCATATATTTCATTCTTCTGAAGAGGTCATGACTGCCACAAGAGAAGCCATATGGGACCTTCCTGCCAACATCTTTCAGCAGTGCTTCCAGCAGCTATACCAATGTTGACAAATGTGCATAATGGCCAACTGCAACTATTTTGAAGGAGGATGTATTTCTGTTTAAGTGTGCGCCGAGTTATCGGCATCTTGTAAGACTTCCAGATTATTGTGGGTGCCTACCCTCCAGGCTTGAAGTCTCAAAACTTAATGACTGTAGTAGTATGTAGGAAATAACACTATGAGATTTATTTGAATTATATTTGAGTTGCTTTTTACTCACCTCATTTTTCTTGATTTCTATGCAGACCTGGGTGTCATCCTTAACTTTGCGGCATTTTTGATGCCTCACAACTGCCATCTTGCAACCTGGGTCTGCATAAATATCAAGAAATATGAGGTTAGTAAAAAACAACTCAAACATAATGAGATAAGATGACAACAGACTCAACTTATTTATTAAGAAGAACCTCATAATGTTATTACTATAAGTAATTTCACTATATATACAGGATGTAAATGAATTATACCACACAAATTTAACTACATATAGAGGGGTATTATATAAGCAATTTGAGATAATGAACTAATGGTCTGTGAATAAAAATATCCAAGTTATGATTAAATTTGTAAAATGGTTGGCACACCACTGATTATTTCAAATTAAATTGGAAATAATATGATACAGAGACTGTAACTTACAACAAGTATGTGCCTTTCGCTCAGTGGTTTTAGCAGTCTTACTACTGAACAAATGTAAGATTGATGCATCAAATTTGAAACTGTGTACAGTATGTGTACATTTTTTTCTTTTTTCTTTTATTATGTACATACTGTAAATTAGTTATATATGTAGATTTACATCTGGTTTAATTGTTTATTCATTATTTTACGGAATATGGTATTGGAATGTCGGCACAATACATGAGTTACAAAAATATCTAAGTACATATTGTACAGACAATTGTTTGAAAGGTTGTAATAATAATACAAATACTGCAGAGTACAATAGGTTTTGCAAATAAAATGTGCAATTGTACTGTACAGTATTTATGTAGGCTTAAATGATAGTGCAGTGATCACAAGAGTAATAACATGAAGAGGTACAGTGTATGTACACATGGCATAACTAATGTTATTGGAAAATAAGAAACAATACATTTCAGTAAACCAGAAACAAAAAAGTAAAGCAACTGCTGGCTCATTAAAGAAATTGTTCAAAATGGCCACATCCATTCTCACAACAGAGACGACATTGGCAACTAAAGGATTCTCTTACTCCATTCATGATACCAGGTGTCTCACGGATCACATCACATGCTGTTTAATAGTTCATCTGTATCAACAGGGGTCGCATACACCAATTTTTCAGGTGTCCGCATAAAAATAATCAAGTGGACAGAGATCTGGAGAACAAGGTGGCCACACTTCAGTTGAACTACCTCTTCCTATATCCAGCGGCCAGGACACACTTCATCCAAATGATTTCACACATTCCGGCAGAAATGGGGAGGAGCCTGATGTGAAGAGGAACGTCTTCTAGCAATCTACAGTAGGTAGGACATGCTCTAAAAATGTCTCATAAATGACTCCATTTATTCTCTGGGGAAGAAGGTAGGGGCCAATGATGTGGTCAGAAATTACACCTACCCATACATTCACTGAAAATCTCTGCTGGTGATCCCTTTCAAAGATGGCATGAGGATTTTCAAAATTTCATACATGACTGTTCTTTGAGTTCAGAACCAGCCCATCCATATTAAATATTGCCTCATCAACGAATAACACCAAGGAAAATAAGTATGGTGGCTTCAGCAAAGCCCAATTACAAAATTGTACCCGTTGAGCGAAGTCCACTTACTGTAAGACTTGTACATTTTGCAGATGAAAGGGATAGAGCTAGTCTTCATGCAGGATTTCCCATACACTTTGAAGGTTCATGCCCATTACACATGGCATATCACAATTACTAGTAGAAGGATATCTTCTACCCTATGAAATAATTTTCTTTGTACTCTGCATTGAGGCACGTACATCTTTCACCAGCATCTACTCTGTTTACCTTCAACGTCCCTGCCCCCACAAATACCTTTCAATAGGCTCAAAGGTTGTTTGGTGAGGATGGCATCTATTCGGATACTGCTCTGTGTATGTGACAGCAGCTCTTGCACCAATATATTGTGCAGATGCATTTTGGCATGTTCAGCATACCTGTAAAGATGTTCCATGATGCTTTCATGTAATGCAATTGATATTGAAGTAACTTCTAATCAGAGGTTAATGTAATAACCAATACCCATCCATCCATCCATAGTAATTCTGCCTGAGGGCAGGTCTTTCACTGCAATCATAGCATTTTCATGCTACGCTTTGCAGCTTTACTAGGGAATTAAAGGTGTGGTAGCTTCCCATTGATTTCCACACCGGTTAAGGATGATGATGATAATGATAAGGATGATGATGATGGCCAGATGATTTTCGGGACCGTTGGGCCCTCTTCTTGACATTTGTCTTACAAGTGAGGAAAAACCCCAAAAAACCTCACCCAGGAACTGGGAATTGAACCCGGGCCTGCTGCGTGACAAGGAAGCACGCTACCTCAAGATCACAGCAGTGGACTAACCAATATGGGAATAGGTATTTTGTGCATGCCTATAGTGAACAAATTTCAGTGTCAACATGTCACAGTACACATGCAGAAAAAAAAAGTGGCCTGCCGTGATTTGAATCATTAGAGTTCGAATCTGAAATCCATTGCTTTGACCATTAAGCTACACGTTAACTACACAGATTCTGCATGTTTCACTCTGAGCTAAGGTTCTCATTGTACCGATTCCACTTTAACCAGTCAGTGGCATGCAATCATCTGCTAAGTTTGACATTTTAAGGAATTTGATAACCCAATATTTCATAAACGTTGTTGATGAATTATTAGCAATCAGAATCTCGGAATTAATACTAAAATCTGAAGTTATTCTAGTATAATTTTCTCTCGTACTTTGCTCTCCTGTTGATTCATCTGTATTAATTGTCGATTATTTTAATTCCCTACAACTGGAGATCTGTGAAAGTGGTTTTATTTTTAGGGAAAATTCGTTTTAGAATTTGAGGATTCGATGTTATTGGGAATTTGGCAGTGTTATTCTAAAAAAATATAAATTTGCGCCTTTTTAATCCTAGTTTAGTATATTAAACCCAATAAGAATGATATATCCAGTAGTTTAAGATCAACTTTTAGCTTGTACAATTCATATCGATTTTAATACACTAAAATGTATAACATTTTAATTGTAGTCAGTAATTTGTAAGCAAAATTTGCAATGCATCTTCTTCTTCTTCTTCTTCCTTCCAAGTATTAGGCCAAGGCCTGTTACGATCCTATAGAAAATTTTCCCTCCAGCGTTTCATAGGACGGCCCAGTGATCTTCGTCCTCTTGGTATATAATTATAAACAGCTTTGGGGATCCGATTTGAACTAATTCTTTCAAGATGGTGTTTCCAATTTAGTTGGTACTGTTTAATATATTCCAAAATTGGCGTAGTCTTCAATTCTTTTAAGATATCGGTGTTCCTTTTCCGATCCCATCTGGTGTAACCCACTGTTCTGCGCATGAATCTCATTTCACAAGCCATTATTCTGCTTTCAATGTTGTTTTTTTAGTGTCCATGCTTCACTACCATAGGTCAACACTGGTCTAGCCAAAGTGTTATATAAACGTAATCTGTGTTTTTTTGTACAAGGGATGGTTTCATAACTTGATTAATAATTCCTAAACTTTTATTATAACTAGTAACTTTTTCAGGGATATCCTTTTCATCCCAGATAGAGAGATAATATCCAAGATATTTAAATTGATTAGATCTCTCTAAAATTTTATTCTGGAGACAGATTTTATTTTGTATGGGGTCCTTCCCTTTGCAATGCATGTTATAGATATGTGATTTTTTAAAAATATTTATCAATATGATATGATTATTCATGGTCCATTGTTGACTTATTCAAATTTGGCAGTGCTTGCATTATTGTCAGGTTACTGCTTATACTTAAAGAAATGTTTTCTTCACATTTGAACATACCATTACTTAATAATGATTGATATAAAATTGATAATTATGTCTGCAAAAATTTTGGAGGGAAAAAACTTATCTTTAATGTTAATATAATTTGTATTTCTTGGAATTCATATAGGCCATAGAACTTAAAATCTATGGAGAGACTATATTTGTGTATGAGAAGGACAGAAAATATTACCTGTATATTGTGAACTGTGTTGCAACCATATCCCTTTGCAAGACTGCATGGTGGAAGCAGATATGGTGCCGTCAGATATGGCAGTTAAAAAGAAGATGGGATCCGAAAAGTGCTTAAAAATGCACTATGAAAATTTTGCAAATAGAACAAAAAAAGTCTCCGAAATTCATTGAAAATTTTAAATTTCGGTGTTATTTTGCGTTTTTGTAGGATTTTGCGTTATTTTGTGATTCATAAATGCTTTTTTGAGGTTATGGGAAGTGGAGTTGTGAAATGGTACAAAAAAGTGACAAAATTGGAGCATTTTGCATTATTGCAACTTGCAAATTTTATGGATCTCTACCTATAACTCGCCCAATTTCCCTCGTAGATGATTGGTTCCCTATCTCAAATTACTTATATAATACCTCTCTGTAAGCAGTTAAATTTGTGTGGTATAATTCATTTACACCCTGTATATATATATATATATATATATATATATACAGTATACTTTTTTTAAAAATATAATAGGAAGTAACATTTTGAGATTTTACTAAATAAAAAAATGTGGTCTGTATAATTCTTACCTCATATCATTGTTTCTGTTAGACATATATTTCAAGGCTTGAAACATATGTCTAACAGAAACAATGATGTGAGGTAAGAATTATACAGATCATACTTATTATTATATATATGTTTATTTATTTAATTTACCATTTAGAGTCTAGACCAATTTGTAAATGATGTAATTTATAAGAAGAAGAAACACTAATCATATTTTTCTGGATTGTTTTATTGTAAATCCTCTAAGAGAGAAATTCAAAAGTGGAATCAATTCTTACAATACAGTCTTAACCAATAAACAGTGACAACAGCATTAGAAATTTATATGATATTATTAAATTGTCCCATGGATGGAACTGAAAGCATCTAACAAGAAACAATAATAAATTATTTGTAATTTTTATAAAGTGGCACTTTGTGTTTAAATATGTGGGGGTGTTCTAATGCACTCATTGCACTTTATGTGCTTCATATTCTGCACTAGTCCACTTTGGGAAGCAGAGAAAAAACTTTAATTTTCATTTATTATGTTAAATATTACATAGAATTCTCCCATCATCTACATAATGTGATCTGGTGATGTGGTACATAAATTCAAAATAGACTTCATTAATTCCATCTATCTGCCTAGTGCTGAATCCAAAGCATGAAAAGTGCAGTGAATGGCATTTGACACACACATTTTTTACCTACTGATTGTCATATCTATGACTATGAACTGATACAACGGCAGCTAACATATACCTTTGAAAATTACTATCTTTTAATCTATAATTTGTTTCAAAGCCTAATCTTTTCAATCTAGAAAATAGATTAATTGGAAAATTACCACAGAATGGTCTAGTTATTTATATTACATGGATTAAAAATGTGGTTTCACGTATGAGTTGAGATGTAATATTTCTATTTGTTTGGTTATCCTATAACGGATGTTAAATTTAAAACAATGTTTAGTTAAATTTGATGTTTAATATATGAATGAATTATATAGGATCTACAATGGTTATTTGTTGTGTGTTAGAATAATAATAAAGAGATTACATGTATAAAAATTAATTTTTTATAAATGATCTAAAATGTAAAATCACTTACTATAACTAGATTTAAATCAAATGGACTTGTAAGATGTTAATCAAGTATTAAAGAAAGAAATGTAGTAACATTTCTTTTATTTTAGTTTTATGTGAATGTAGTACGATTTTATTATCTCTGTTTTATATATTTTTAAATCCTTTCATTTAAATTAAATTTTCTTCCATGAAAAAATATTGTAACAAATGACAAACACTGCTTGTATTTTTTACATATCTTTAATTTATTCATTGCATACTAATTACAAATCTAACACTTTCTTATACTAACCTTCTTCTCAGAAACAACAATCACTCTTTAAAAGGCCAAGCATTTATATTATATCTGTATTTAAGTCAACAATTACAATTTGAGTAAGTTTAAAATTCTGATCAATTAAGTGCCTGAAACAAAAGGGCTATTGTGCTAGAATAGATAATGCAAAAAATATTTGCCATCACTATAATCCATTCCTCCAATTTACATTTAATAGAGTTAAACTATCCCCAAGAATATAAAAAATTCTCGTGCCTGATTGAAATAAGTAAATTAATGTACACAGCAAGCTATTATAATCAATGGAAAACAGAAAAATTGTTAAGATTAAATTAAAATGCTTCATACCTCTCCTCATATCCAGTCTTCTAAGTAGACTGTGATTTCAAAGCCTTGGTGCTGGATATGAGGAGAGGTATGGAGTATTTTAATTTAATCTCAAATTAAACCTCATAGTGATTTCTTCCTATAAAATTTTTTTAAAAAATTGTTGCCTGAACCAATAATATAATTCTGAACCTTCAGCTTTATGTGCTCTACCACTGAGCTATTCAAGCTTCGTTCCCATTCAAGCACAAATTCTCCTCTTCAACTTTTACTCTTGACCCCTCATCGTACGTAGTGAACTATTCAAAATACAATTGGATTACTTGTACATTAAGAAGACATGATTGGATTCCACACAGCTAAAGCTATATTTATGATCAATTAAGTAAATTAATGTACACAGGCATTTATCACCTCACTATGATGGTTGTCCATTTTTATATAAAAGCAGGTGCTGTGCAACAATGCTTGACAATGATTAACATGCAGAATTATTTTAGTGGCGGTAGTCAGCATTTTTGTATTTAATTATATATATCAGCTGCAGGGAAACAAAACAAGCTGCTGAACAACCATCATAGTGAAGCTACAATAAGCTATTGTAGGCCTAATCAATGGTAAAGAATACACATTTTTTTACAACCATAATCACAATTTGATAATTTTTTTTTAATTACTGTCTCCAGAAAATTAAATCTAAGTACAAAATGTCTATGTCACAAGTATTCAATGAAAGGTAACAATGCAAGAAAGATATTTTGAACATGTAGGGTCGAATGTTTGAACGCATTAGACAGTAAAAAGCGTTCTCTGCTGAGAAAGTTTTATCCAAATACATTTTGCTTACTCAGAAATCTATTCATGCGATAATAATTGTAAGCTACCTGACAAGGTACCTTAAGATCATAGCTCAAGATAGAAACTTATCGTGAAAATCCCGAAGGGAACCGATGGTAACCAATGTAGTTTGAAACCTTTGCAGCTTTATCCAAGATGTCGGACCTTGAAGATTTCGATCATGTTTTCGGTATATTTGATAGAGTCTACCAAAGAATTCAACTGGAAGAACAGGAGAATCGGCATAATATTGCACGACGCAGACATCGTTGTATACGGTATTATTTGCAGGATGCAAGCATAAATGCGTTCCTCTAGCAGACGAAAATCAGAAGTGGTTTTATCGCAGAGAATTCTGGGTAATTTCTTGCCAGTATTACGAAAAAAACTACTTTCATGCATGACCAGTCAGTGACTCGTTAATTCGAACTTTGCACGTTCTCATGGAAAACTCAACTCATCAGAGACTAATGTAATTGCATGCAGTCCTAATACTTTCTAAGTAATAAAATATCTGTTGTTCTTGATATCTCATAAAATAGTGCATGTTCTAAGTTAAAAAATTGCTTCCCTGAAAAGTATTGATTTTATATTTAACAACTTATCCCCTGTGACAACAGATGTGGAGGTGCTTAACACAATGCAATCCCATAACCTTAATTTCAGTTCTCTTTCCTTACTTCTTATATATTATGTAGCTATTCACATGATTTCATGAGGCTAAATGGAATTTGTTCTAATCTTGCAAAAACTAAATTTTATGGTATAGCTGGGAATCAACCTCTGGCCCAGGATAGCTAGTTAGCTAACCAGTTACAATAAAGAGGGAGTTATGTGTGTTTGTATATAAACAGGGATGTTATCCAACTTTTCAATAGAAAAAAGTGCCACTTTACTGGCGAATGGCCCATGTATTTTACAGTGATATACGAAGCTTTCAATCATGTTGTTAGTAATTTTACTTATCTTGCTTATAACAGATGTTGAAATTGTACTCCATTTGCAGCCACAAATATTTCACATCTTCTTATGAAATTTCTACTAACATGTGCAAGATCTCCAGCATCAATTGATCGAATATGGATAAATTGTGGTTTTTAATCCTAATGTCCTGCACCATAACCGAGTGGTTAATGCAAGAAGCCTTGGTACAGAGTTATAGGTTCAAGTCTCCATGGGGGAAGAATTTTTCTAATGGAATTTCAGCCAGTGGGGCACTGGTGCCCACCCAGCATCATGAGGAATTTGGGTAGCTACAATAAGTAGCGGTTCCAGGTTGAGAAAACCAGCTATAACGGCTGGAGGACCCGACATGCTGACCACATGTTCCCCTATACTGGCAGGATGATCTTCTACCTCTGTAATTAGCACATGTAGATATGAGGCCAGCAGATGCTGGTAGGCCAAGGGCCTTCTAGGCCTATCATGCCATGGAGTTTCAAGTTTAATCCCAATTATTTTATTGATTTCCTAGCAGAGGACCCTGATACTCTGTGTTAAATGCCTAAGAGATTTTCGGGGGATATGCTCAAGTCTAGCACCTATCTCATCAAGCATTTCTTCAATAAGAATGTGGTGATTTACTTGTCTCTTTCTTTCATTCAGTCCACTGCTATGGTCTCAAGGTAGCGTGCTGCCTTGTCATGCAGTAGACCCGGGTTCAATTCCTGGTCCTGGGTGAGGATTTTTGGGGTTTTTCCTCATCTGTAAGACAAATGACAGGAAGTTTAGGGCTCAACAGTCCCCGAAAATCATCCGGCCATCCTTCACTGGTGTGGAAAGCAACAGGAAGCTACCACACCTAAAATTCCCTAGTAAAGCTGCAAAGCATGCATGAAAATGCTATGATTGCAGTGAAAGACCTACCGTCGAGCAGAATTACTATGGATGGATTCTATCATTCACTGATCCTGTTTCTTTGAATTTTTTTGCAAGGTGCCATATTTTACTGCAATTAAGTGTGAGTCTATTTGGAATTTTTTCTCAGAATTTTCATATAGTATTCAACAGTTCTTTTTTATGCATGTATTGTAAAAAAATATATATATATTCTCATAATGAATATTTAACTACAGGCTTAATCACTTACACAGTGTTTTAACAACACAAACCGATAATAGACATAATATTAATTCTGCACTTGAGTTCAAACAACACGACATGAGTTATTAATTTTACACTTGCATTCACACAACACACAAATTAACTCTCTTCCTGCTATAAAGTCAAGAACATAAAACATGCACTGAAATCAATGACCTTTGGAGCTACAGGACGAAGATTGAAGGGTGTTGAGTCATGAAAACACGAGTATTTGATAGCAGGATTATAAGTAAGGATTTATGGCCTCCTCGTAGCCCAGATCTTACCCACTGCAATATCTATTTATGCAGAGCACTATACATAAATAACCCTTACTTATTAGCTTTACGGCCCTTTGAGTCGCCATAGCCTCTCCATTGTTAGGAGTTTCTAGACCAAGCTAATTTTAGTTATGCTTATTTCCCTACAGATGTCATGAATGGCATGTTTTTAGTATATTGACCCAATGAGACAATCCTAGAAATCAGATTTAAGTTACTGTAAATTATATTGTTTGTTTTCAGACATTCAAAACGAACAAAAAAATAATGGTACTTGAGATCAGAATAAGGGTTAAGGCAAAAACACATTCCTCTACTATTCGTAAATGATAACAAAAGATTACCCTACCAAGGGATATACAAGATATTGCAAAACATATAACAGCAGAGTTAAACGTACCTCGTCTTCTGAGTTGAAGGCCATTTAACTGCCAGTGAATCTACCTTGTCTTTTGAGGCAAATGGGTTAAACAATTGGAGAAATCTAGAGAATTTACAATTTGGAAAAAATTATATATCCAAAAATACAAAGATAAAATAATGAATTTTAAAAATCTGGGGGGGGGGGAGATTTAATTTGGAAATTAATCAATCCACCACCAGAAGGAGGAGATACAAAGGATTACCAACTGTCAAATCAACAGTCAGATGCCAATTGAAGATAAGGAAAGTTTTTCAAAAGTAGACCTGGAGAGGGAACAGAACATGAAGTGAGATGTAAATTCTAATTCGCTTATTGATTGTTTTAATAACACCTCATAGTCTTACTTCCTAACAAATTTCTAATGAGATATCTTCTTCTTGATTTATGAGGCTGGTGAATAATTGTCTTCTTTCTCTCTTTTATTAACCAGACAATTCTGAACAATAGCATCTTAGTATATATATATTAATAATGTGTTAATAACAGTGATATCCTGCTCATTGAATCTAGACAAATAATTGGCTGAAATTATAACTATTTCTAACATTATTGAATTAATGAAATTGGTTAAAAGAATGATACAGCTCCAATTTTACATATATATTATAAGGCCAGTAAAACTTGAATATATTTTCTGTTCATGTTGGTAGGGTTCATTATGCAGTAATACATAGATGTAGAATAGATTAGAAGAAGAAAGGTTGCCAGACTAATGCATCCATACAAGATATTTAGGCCTATATTTTAAGTTCTCTAAATGATTGCAACCATTCACATTTGGGTAGCTTTACACTTCTGTATATGTGTATCTGATAATTCACATATCCTGAAAACAGAGATGGTGGTTCATTGCATGCTCTAACCAAGTAAGAAATGACTCTTTCATTTTTTAAGTTTTTTTTTTTTTTCCCCATCTTTCATATGCATCTATGTGCACTTTTGATAAAGGAGGCATTCTTTTTTTTTGTGTTTGTCTAGAATTTATTCCTAAATAGAATCTTTCTTTCTTTCCTACATTATTGTATTATTTTGTTTGCATGTATCCATCCATGTGTGTGTGTATATATATATATATATAGAGTCTATGTTATATGTTGTATCTGTGCGAGCGGTGTTTTCACTCTCCACTATGAAGTCTACATTAGCCACACTCAATGCGAGCATGCGGCTTCCCTGCTTTAATTGTATAAAAAAGTATTACAAATAATCTTTTCTTATAACTAGAGACTGGATGTTAGGGAAAATGCCTATAGTTATTTATTATAGATATTGTAAAAGTGATTTCATATAAGTTCATACCTACGACCTTAGAGTTGTTTACCATGAAGTTCATTTTGTCTATAAATGCCTATTTCAGCTTACAATGCCTATAAATGCCTGTTTGCCATTTTTTCTCAAAATTAACTTAGTATTTTCATGAAATCAATTGAAATGGACAGACTTCACGACACATATCATTGCATAGAAATTTTCAAGTGTTATTTTTATAAATTCTCTCTTAGAATATTTTAGGATAAGAGTGGCAATAAGATAATAACCTAGCAGGTAGATGGTTTCTGCCTCAATGCACTCCCATTAGGCAAAATAATAAGTACCGGCTATTTTAACGTAAGGCTGTAAATATTTATGTTGTACTCCATTTTTGTAAGAGCCTATTTTGAATTTTTAGTGCCTACATTAATGATTTTTAGTGCCTTTTTGCCTGCCTATTTTGAATTTTTAAGTGCCTAACATCTGGACTCTACTTATAACATATGTTGAAAGTGTCATTCTTCCTGTGATATATAGGTATTGTATCTGGAAACTACATTTTGGCTGATGTGAGTTTTTCCACAGGAATATTACTGATTTCATTCTCAATGTTTTCTTTGAATTCCTCCAAACGTGCAAGGAACTGTTCACTAAACCTCATCTTTCAGATAACCCCACAAGTGGAAAGAGACCAGCACTGATCATTCCGAGATTTAAAGAAGGAAGGTTTCTGCTGTATTTTTTGCATGATGTTTAGATATATTCATCACCTGTTAACCCTCTGCATGCCACTGGTAAAATCTCTTGCGTCAGAGATTTAAAATGCATCTACCGATGTGATCGGCTTTGCAAGTAGTTAAAGTATATTGTCTGGCAGGTAATGGACAGTAGCATCAGAGCCGATCTAGTCAGCTCACAGCACCTAAAGGGTTAAGCAGAATCATATTTAAAATAATTTTTACACACGAAAATATGATGCACCAGGGAAATTACCGGATGTGTGTGCCATCTGCTGAAGCAAGTCTAGTCCATCTTAAAAACCCAGTTTGAGTAGTTACAACTTATAATGTAGACCCAGTATATATATATATATATGAAGTGCTTAGGGCAGTAATATAATAAACCATATTCTGTTAAGAAATGTCATTTATTACAATGATAGCAAATAAATGTATTGAAATATCCATAAAATCATTTGTAAGTGCGCCAGTGATGAGTTAAAACAAAGTATTGAGAACGATACTGCACAAATACTATTTATAATTTTTTTGAAACATTAAAATCCTTATATCTCAGAAAGAACAATATGTGGCTTATCATGTTATTGGCCTAAGCCTTTTACATATATATATATATATATATATATATATATATATATATATATATATATATGCCAGCATAAGTCTCAAATGCCTGCAGAAATTTCAACTAAATTTGGTACACATATGATCTGGAAAAGTAGCTGTAAGGGGTAAATGACCTCTAGCACCCCTAAAGGGGTAAGAGAGGATAGAAATAAAAAAATATTGAAATCCAATATATGTTCCAATATAACAGCTGGAGGAATTTCAACTAAACTCGGTATAAACGTAACCTATAGTCTGGAAAAGATGTTGGGATAAGAGTCTCCTAACATCCCCAAATGGAGAAGCAAGAAGTGGGTGACTTGTAAAAATAATTTTAAATGACTGATATTAGTGCTGAATTCATAGTTTTTGGGGTCATTAATCTGATTGATGGCAGTCTTGTAAGTTAAAGTTTGACCCCTAGCATCCCTGAGGAGTTAAAGGGTGAGAAAATTTAAAAATAAAATGACAAAAGTGACCGAGATTAATGTCAAATGTATAGTTTTTTGATACCTGACACTCCATGTGCTATTTAAGCTCAAGTTTGACTACTGGGGGGGGGGGGCACACCATAATTTAGTTGATTAAGGCAATGTGCTACAAGTTAGAATACCGGGTATTCAAGTCTCTGTGGGGTCAGGGATTTTTAACTCCCTAGAGCTTCTAGTGGCACCATGGGCCTGGTGTAGACTCAGCCTCTAATTGAAAATGAATACCAAATTTTTGTTCTGGAGTAAAGGTGGCCATCACCTTAGCGGTTGATATATTGTGCTTATTGTGTATAAAGTATATGAGCCTAACCTCCTATTACTTCAAGGTCTGTAGTGGGATCATTTTATTTACACATTTATTTACTTTTTGACCCTAGCACCTCTTAGGGGTGTGAGAAGGAGTGAGAAATAGAATGTACAAAATCATCAATATTGTGTCTAATCCATAATTTTTGGGGTTGCTAAGCTATTTGGTGACATTTAAGCTCAAGTTGGACCTCTAGTACCCCTAGTGGGGTGAGAAGAGGTAACATGTAAAATAATCAAAGCAAGATTTATATTAGTGATAAATCCATAGTTTTCAAGATGAATAGTAACCCTCACTGGTATTTAAGCCCAAGTTTAGCTCTCATCTACATGGGAGGTGTGGAAAATAAAAATGTCCAAATTGACTGAGATTATTACCCTCCTTGAAATAATTAAACTGATTATTTTAACTTCTAGCCTGATCACTAGATTTATCTTTACACAAATAAATCACCCCCTAGCTATAGGATTAATTTTACTTCTTCAAACTACATTCATCTCAATATTAACAGGGTTAACCTATCAATCATTCAGGACAGTTTTCAGGACAGCTACTCTGATTGGTGACAGTCCTTGCACCTTCAGAGGTTGAGAGGAGAATCCATAGTTTACAGGTCCACTGAGATAAATTGTAAGAGTGCCAATTCTGTTTAAAAGTCCAAGCTTAGCATGCCGCAGCATAGTTGGTTAAGGCAATATACTACAAGCCAGAAGGTATGGAGTTCCAGGTACCGGTGGGGGTCAGGAATTTTAAAGTGGTCTAAACCTTCTGGCAGTACCATGATCCTGGAGTCGACTCATGCCTCTAATAGAAATGAGAACCAAGTGCTTGTTCTGGGAGTAAGACAAGGAAAACAACCCTGCTGACATCTCATGCCAAATGTCTAGAAAGGTGGGAGCCTTAACCTTCTACTACCCCAAGACCTGTAGTGAGATCACTTTTACCCCCACTGGCATGAGGACAAGAAGGGATGAAAAATTAAAGTCCAAAATTATAAAAAATAGCATCAAATCCATAGTTTTCACAGTCACTAAGTTAAAATTGGATTAAATGAATACCCGAGTAATGCTTGGCAGTTGGCTATATGGTTATCTTATTCCTTACAATTATTGTTCCAGATTATAATTCTTATGTGTAACAAGTTTGGTTGAAGTTGCATTGGCATTCAAGAATTAAGATGGCTCATACGTACATAAATTATATATATATATATATATATATACATATATATACATATGGTGAAGTGAAAGAGAAGAACCTTGTAGTCTTAACAGTGGAGTAAATTCTACCCCCGCACTGCTGGGGTAATTAGTATATTAATAATTTTGAATTAAAAAATTAATATATTGGCCAAATTCCATTCAAATCAATTATGCATGAACATAACAATTCAAAATTCTTGCCATGCCAGCAGACATGTATCGCATTCGGTTTGACGAAGCCATCTGCATATTCACATTATATCCATAGTGAAACACATAGAGTACATCCAGTGATAACCCACTAGACAAAGCTTGTGTCTTATTTCATTGTTCCATTGACTTTTTATTGAATACAGCTAGTTGTGCCCAGTTAACGTCACAACTTGAATAAGAATACATTTGATGAAAAAACAATGTGATTGGCTGATTTGGGAAGCGCCAATTCCTAAATAATAGAATTTTTTGATTTAACAACAAGGTTGTACACCTCCACACGGTGTCCCCTGGGAGCAGATTTTGAGATTTTGCTGCAAAATGAACAATTATAGGTGCAAGAAGACTCTAAGGACCTTGTTCGCTTGTACTGGGAAGCCAGAGAGAAAATGACTTGAGCATCAAATCTCGCCATTAGAAAACAACAACAACATTTCTTAATTTATAATATTTAATTTATGCTAGTTACATTTTTACAAAATACTTCTTCTTCTTCCTTCCAAGTATTAGGCCAAGGCCTGTTATGATCCTATAGAAAATTTTCCCTTCAGTGTTTCATAGGACGGCCCAGAGATTTTCCGGGAAATTCTCGTATAAGACTTGAAAGCATAATAATAGTCCCTTCGATTGGTTGCTGGCCAAAGGAAGCTAAGACCAGTGATGGGACTGCCATCTTATAGCCTCTGGTCAGGCTTTTCTGGAGAAGAAAAGAAAATAAAGGAAAGAAGAAATGGAAGAAAGGAAAGACTCCCTAGCCCTTGGATGCCCTAATGACATTGGGGTCGAAAAAACTAGAGGTAACCAAAGAGAGGTTAGATAGTAAAGTTAAAAGAATCTGGTATAAGTAAGTGGAAGAAAGGAAGAAATGCCAGATCGGTTAAAGATAAAAGTAAGGAGCAAAACACAAGTAAGTGGAAGCAATGTTTTGCTCAGCTTGGGCACCTTGTGGTCGCCATCCACATATCCCCTAGATGGGGACCCCTGAGGGATTTTACAAAATACAAAAAAAATAAATAAATAAAATTATGCAGTACGTTTTGTCAGCTATAGCAGCCTGTTAAAAAGAAGCTTTATTTATGTTGTATAACTGAATAACAACAATTGGATTATTGCAAATGTGTATATATTATTTGTGGAAAGCAACAGTTGGATTTAATATCGACACTGAGTTCGTTCAAATGCATTATTATTACTTTTTACGAGTTACTGATGAATGTGATTTGTCAACTTAGTAAAAATTAAAGTAAGTGACTGTATAATTTACAAACGAGACCATTTTTATGCAGCAGACCTTTCAACAAGAAAAATGACCTCGTACAACAAGGTAGGCCAACTACAGATTTACCGGATCTAAAGAAAAAAAATACAAGGCATTTTAGTATTATACCATTTGTAAACTGAATAATTCAGAATGAAAGTTTTTATAAACTACAATTCACATTTTCTCGTCATGCAGCTGGGGTAATTGCTATGACTACCACATGCCACTGAGTCTTAATATATATATATAATACTTATACACACACACACACACACACACACACAGTGACTTCCATAACCATTGTATCCATTCCAAGGTGACTCTTATACCAGCATGTCAAAGCTAGGGACCTGTACAATTCCTGTACACACATATTATCACATATAGATAGCAGTCTTATGGTCATTGTTGAGGAAGTGCATATGTGCTTATATGTGTACAATTATCAGTGGTTTGCATAGTTTTAAAAATGCCTAGACATAATTACACAATACCAGAAAGAATTTATATATTATCCATATGTGTAAATAAGAAGTGAAGTTAGAAGGCAGTTCTCAACACAGTTTCCAAGTGTACTGCCTCATACAGAGAAATAATATGAAGAGATTAAACAAATTTAGTAAATGGGGATCTATTCCTGATTAAAAACATGCTTACAATGAAAAAAGTTAAAGCAGAACATTTAGAACATATTCCTCACAAATTCCACTGGGAGTTTGGGCAGGAAACACAAATTTTTACTAAATAAAAATAAAAAAGTAAAGTGCTTGAACAAGAAGGGCTATTGTGATAGAATAGATCATGCAAAAATATTTGCCATCACTAATTTTAAATATTTTCACTTTTCAACTTAATAGAATTAAACTATTTCTCAGAATATAAAAAATTCTTGTCAATATACACTAAAATTTATTTTTATAGAGCAAAAGTAACTAAATTAAGCTAATGGGTCCATACCCTATTTATAGAAGAGGAAACCTTTCTTCTCTATTTTCTAATAATTCAACTCAAATTACACACAACAAAAAATTTGAACTTTTTGTCGCTCGCAGAAATGAAAATAGGTGATTTTAGTTAATTGGCATGCTCTGAGTTCGAATTTGAAGTCCGTTTTTCTCTATCACCTAACAGGTTTTTGCGAGGACGTGTTGAATGTTTTTCGTTATATTTCGCATATTATTGCTTATCAGCACTTAGTTTCAATTTTTTTTGCAATAATATTGATCTATGTAAAACCAAATCATATAAGATCCAAAAAGTTAAAATATGTTTTTCTAAGAAGGATAAGTAAGTAGTTACGTTACAACACATGCTTAAATTGTAGCAAAAATCTCACCTTTCAAAACCTCTTCCTGGATGACTTATGCCGATAAGATGGCTCCGAAACGTCTGTGATTAGTTGCCAGCAGTAATCAGCAAGCATGTTGGTCACTGATTTCCCTTTATGATGCTTTTCCATTTCTAAAATGTCTTCGTGGAACCTTTCGCCATGTTCATCACTGACGTCACCCAAGTTCGGTGAAGAATCACTATGTTTAACAGGTCGCATGGCTGACTGCAAATTTGGATACTGAAGAGAATGCTTATTTTTTTAAGTGAAACCAGATATATTGACCATACAGAAATAAGTCAGTGATGTGGTCCGTAGGTTCACTCCACAACATTGGAATGGCAAATGGCATGCACGAATGCGAACCTTTTAACCACCCTATTAAAATCCTTTGGCAGTTTGTACAGCAAAAATTGGGGGCCCAATATTTATCAGTATCTCCAAATTTACTATAGTTCCCGAAATATAAATTGTACGCCTTTATAACTAGTTCTGCGCTGAGATTTTGTACAATACTCTCCACATACGTAACAGAATAAATTAGGAGAATTCTTATTCTTACAGCGGCGAGATATTGCAAAATTATAAAAACACTAAAACTTACGTATTAAAATATATTATAGTAGATTGTTTTAATTAATTTATTTATAATGATACACAATAATGCATATATTGACACTTCACAATCACAATGATGAAATGTAAGACAAATTGCACAGAACGAGGTATTACAAGCCACTACTTCATGTATTTGACAGTGGCAATCAGGAAATTTTGTATAACTGTGTATTCCTGAGGGTTTATCAATCCCCAAGAGTAATAAAACCACGCAAAAGAAAAAGAAGGGTGACCAGTTTGAGAGACAATAGTGCCTTCGACTATCACAGAAACGATCACTTCTGCTAAAGGTTGTCGTCAAAATATCTGACTCCGGTTAGGTGATTGGAAAAAACTAATAACATTTTCATCTTCTGCAAGCCCGAAAACATAGTTATTGATACATTTTGAGCCTGCGAGTAATTCTTTGTTGTTGTGTGTTATTTGTTTTACAACTCTAGTTAGTGGACTTTTTATTACAATTTCTTCAAATTCTTCATTATGGGTATGAATGGGAGTGGAAATCAATATACTTTCATTCATCCTCCTTATAACAAGGCATGAACATTTTTATGCTGCAGAAGCATCCTTAAAATATTTTCTTATTCAAGCATTAGCTTCGTATAATATTGGAGTTGATATATTCAGACCTGACGTTTACAAACAATAATTAATACAACATTGTTTGCCTAAACCAGAATTTGAACCCAATATCTCTAGTTGAATGCACTTGTGCACTAACCATTGTGCTATTTAGATAATCCAAGAGCAAACACAATTTTTTTTCTCTATTTGAAACCTCCATGTATCCCTATTAGTGAACTTCTATTTACATTACAATAGGGTCTCTTCTACTGAGAAGACATCATTCTGGAAAAAGTTTTTTTTTACACGGCTGATTTCCTTTACCAAGGTATTTACGAGATCCCACCAATACTATTTACTTCATTATCATCCTAACCCTGACAACTTGGTGCCTATGAGTCCCTTCATAGCCATATAAATGTACTTGCTTGTAGTAGATGATTAAAAACAAATTAACTGGATAGTTTTGATTATATTCATATGTATAATGAACAAATATAAATATTATATTTGAAAAAAATATATATACACTCAGACTGGGACTCGAACCCAGGACCTTTGGCTTTCTAGGCCAATGCTCTACTGACTGAGCCATTTGGGCGAGTTCCTATCTAAACACAAATTTTTCTCTTATATAAGCTGTTAATTCCCGCGCACCAACTGCTGTGAAATTTTTGCTTCTATCTTACAAAAGGTGGCTTCTTTATTAAGAAGACAATTTATTTGGGAATTTTAGATTACATTATAAAGCCAGTGCAGCTTCTTTCAATGTTTTTATTATTTATTATTCATGAATATGAAATGAATAATAAAAACATTGAAATAGAAATGTGATTAGTACACACTTTGATGAAAGACTGTTTTCTTATCCTAATAATTTTGAATACCATTTGATAGTCAATGTATGAGAGGTTGTTTGTTAGTATGGATCATTATTTCTTAAAATAAAATATTGAATCATTATAAAACTAGTGTCCATCGCTGTGGTCTCGAGGTAGCATGCTGCCTTGTCATGCAGCGGGCCTGGGTTCGATCCCCGGTCGGGGCAGTTTTTCTGGGTAAAGTTTTTATCGAAGTTTTTCCTCACCTGTAAGACAAATGTCAGGAAAAGTTTAAGGCCCAAACGGTCCCCGAAATCATATGGCCGCCATCATCATCATCATCCTTATCATCATCCTTCACCGGTGTGGAAAGCAACGGGAAGCTACCACACCTACAATTCCCTAGTAAAGCTGCAAGCATAGCACGAAAATGCTATGATTGCAGTGAAGGACCTGCCTTCAGGCAGAGTTACTATGGATGGATGGATAAAACTTATAAATTTAATTTCAAGTCTTAAATAAATAAATAAATAATAGAATATGAATATTTAATCCATAAATAGTAATAATAATAATAATGATAGGAGTATATTTCATTGAAAAGTTGTTTTTATGTCATAGAATTTTAAAATAAATGATTAAAAATTACATTTTTTCAGGTATCGAAGATCACATCTGCACTACTGCTGATAAATTATACAGTATTTTAAAGTAATCCAGGAAAGAGTCCTTTATTTTACTTCAATTCACATTTGTAATACTGTACCAACTTTATAATATCTTCATGTAAGTAAAATTTATTATAGATGATTTTTAAAATGTATGATTTTTTTTAATTTCATTAAATATAAGTTTTATTTTGTAATTGTATAATAATTTATTTATATGTGTAAACAATTCATGGTAAGTATTTTATAGAAGCAATATAAGCACTGCCTTATTCAAGTGAATTTTCTTTAAAGTATGTAGTAACTGTTTACTAATTACTCGCCTCAACTGTGGGAAATATGCAAGGAAATGTGATCTTAGAAACAGCTAAATGTAATAAAAAAAATACAAAACATGACCAAACAAATATGTGTAAATTTAATGGTTTATATGGTTAGGAAGTAACATTCTGAGGTTCCTTTTAATCATGTTTTTGTGAAATAAACCATTAGATACAACTACTTAAGTTATAAGGAAGGAAAGAAAATCAGAAGTTGTTTTTATGCTGTAAATAATGAATAACAGGATGGTGTCCTCCAAATTCAACAACTGTAATAACTATTTTTCGGAAACAAAAGAAGAAATAAAATTAAAAGAGAAGACATTTAAAAAGATTAGCAGACATTAAATTTATTAACCAATGTTCAATATTAGAAGTGGTCCCCATGCTCATTAGAAAACCATTAGAAAAAACAATAATAACAAGTAACAAAAAAATTTAGAAAACAAATTACTTAAGCTTGAAAGGAATAAACACTATGAAGCAATCGACAACTTGGATGTTGAAATATATTTGTTGCATATTAAACTTTCAAAGATATTAGGTAACATTATTTGGAAAATCATGTAAATTTATTTACAAATAATAGTCATATTATGTCCTGCGCCATAGCCGAGCAGTTAAGGTAGGAAGCCTTGGCGCAGAGCTACGGGACTTGCGCTGGTTCGAGTCTCCATGGGGGAAGAAATTTTCTCATGGTATTTCGGCCAGTATGGGACCGGTGCCCACCCAGCATCGTGAGGCAATTGGGTAGCTACAATAAGTAGCGGCTTCAGGTTGAGGAACCTGCTATAACGGCTGGGGGACTCGACATGCTAACCACATGTCACCCCTACACTGGCTGTTGATCATCTACCTCTGTGATTGACACATGTGGATGTGAAGGGCCAGCAGCCGGCTAGTAAAAGGGCAACCACTGAAAAGTGGAAAGACCCTCAATCGGATTGGATAGTCATATTATATGATTCACATTGTTTTAATGTTATTTAAAAGTTTAATTTTTTCTTGTATAGAATACGGAACGAGATTTAACCTGAAGGAGGATCCTCTCAGCTATTTGAGATGTTATGTTTGTTAGCAATAGGATATCATACATGATTCTAATGGGTAAATGACATGATTCTGTAATTGTAAATGTATACGGTCCCACAGAAGGTAAGGATAACCAGGTTTGAGTGCTATGAAGAATTAGAATGTGTATTTGATAAACTATATGATATGATGTTGAGTGATTCCGGGTTCTGTGGCCGTGGTCCATAGTTGGTGTTGATACCAGACGTTTCGCCCTCAACTGCGGAGGGCCCTCCGCAGTTGAGGGCGAAACGTCTGGTATCAACACCAACTATGGACCACGGCCACAGAACCCGGAATCACTCAACATCATGATTACCGGCCGTGAAAGCCTGCATTCAAACTATATGATATTAAAGGAAAATTGTCTTAGAAGATTTCAGTACATAAATGAGATGGGAAGATATATTCAAGTCAACAATAGGCAAATTCAGACTTCATGAAGATAGTAATGACAATGGGATTAGATTAGTCACCTTTGCCACATCAAATAATCTTGTTCTTAAGAGCACATATTCTAGCATAAGGTTATTCATAAAATACATAGGACATCTCCAGATGGTGAAACACAAAAGCTGATAGATCATGTATTAGTAGATATACATTAGCACAGTAGCATAATATCAGTGTTAAATCAGAGGACAGTAATCACTTATGAGAGGTATAAATGTTAAAGATGATTCTGAAAATTTTCAATTAAGAAAAATGAGAAATGAACTGTGACAATAATACCAATTCAAAATTGTGAATAGATTTGAAATACTGCCAGTCTAAAAAGAAACTGATTATAAATAAAGAATGGGAGACTACAACAGATAGTGTTAAATTATAAGAATCAGAAAGCTAAAAAAAAAAACTTTAAAAAAGAGGAAAATTAAAAATGATTTCATGAGGAATGTGTTTACACTATGAAGAAAAGAAAGCTAGCAAAAGTGAATTGAGTAATCAATTGATTTGGTGTTTACTTGATGAAAATCCATATTTATTTAATTAAATAAAAATAAAACTTAAAGTTTTATATGATTTTCATATTTATTACAATATAAATTCGTAACAGCTGTTTTGGTACTTTGTACCTTCTTCAGACATGATTACAAATGAATGAATTTTGTTATTATATATAAACTCCAAAACATAACAACTGTAACTATGCAATTGAATATAAACAAACAAATTTTTTTAATAACAATCTCTATTATAAATTTAAGAGAGACAATTTATTTAAATCTAGTTGGAATTTAACAGCCTATTGCTATTCTTCAATTTATTTATATCTACAATTGCTAAAATATCTGATTTTTTCCCTTTGTCACAAACATGTAAAACTTTAATATTTGAATCAAAACAATGATCTTATTGTAGTAGATACTTTGAAGTATCTAAATTTCTGTTATAAGCTCTCGTATAAAGGAACAGCCAAATGAAATGAACAACTGGGTAATATTAAATGGAAAACCACTATATTTTTACAGAAAAAAGAGGGAATATTTTAGAGAGAGAGGATTAATTATCTTGAAATGTTCACAAAACACAGGAACTTCTGAGAACTATATTATGAAATTAGGATATAAATTAAAGGGTTTCATGATAGAAAATTTGTAATTAGGAATGAAAATGCAGATATTATTGTAGATTCCTGAAATATATTAAATAGATGAAAAAACTACTTTAATCAATCATTAAATTACATGCAGAACAGGATATTGAAGAGGATGATATAGACAACAGAAATATTAGACAGCATATTAGAGATTAAAATAGCGGTCTACAGAACTATATAGCCACTACTACAATGTAATTAGTACTCATCATTAAACAGTGCGACGCTGTGCTTCTTCCTATAAACTCGTCACAGACTTATTCTAAATCCAAACTTTCAGCGCGGTCCTTGTGCACTTGTAATATGGCCATGTGATTAAATATTTTTGTGACACTGTTGACCGCAAAAATGTTTTTAGTCTTTTCGAAGCAGAGAAGGATCTTTCGGCAGTGGCCGTGGAAACGGGCATTGTCAGAGTGAGATGTATGAATTTCATAAATTTAGGAACAATACAAGAAATAACATTAGTATTAAAAAATTCTACTACATCTCCAAAACTTAAAATAATCAATTGAGTTGGTGTTTACTTGATGAAAATCCATATTTATTAATTAAATAAAAATAAAACGTAGTTTTATATAAATATGAAAATCAAATAAAACTACGTTTTATTTTTATTTAATTAATAACCAAAACTTAAAACTCATGTTCAGTAACGCAGTACTTTCGAAGACTGTATTTCTCTGCGCTCGCAAGATTTCATAGTCATAAATGTCATTCTCGAAAACACACGTAACATCGTCTGTTTTACTGATAACGGAGTTTTCTATTCTGGTTAATAGTTTGTTTTCTTGGAAGCGTCCCTTAACGGATACAATGGCAGAATCTACAACTTCGTAAAATTTACTCTCAAAAAATGTTTTCGCATTGGTAAATGCATGCTGTGTGTTTTGTCTGTCATCCAGGTGTCGAGGCACCTTCCTTTGCCTGGGAGTCTGTGGCTGCTAACTTCAGTTCGCATGCTCTCTTTGTCGTTTGCTCCCAGAACGTTTCAAAATTATTACGAATTGCATATAGTGTCTGTAGCAAATCTTGTATGTGATATGTTGCTTCATGAAAGTGAAGGTTCACAGTTTGAAGTCGTGTACTTGTCGCGTCCATGGGGGTAAAAATCCTTGCCAACATGTTCAGGTATGCGAAGTGTTCAAACGATTCCATCAATGATAAATATCAGCAGGCTTTGGTACCAGCATCACCTTTATCGTTCTCAGAAAATTCCGAAAGGAAGGAAAGTACATACTGATAGTTATCAATTACGGATCTCAAACTAAGTGCTCTGACAGTGAATCGAGTTGGACATAAGTGTCTCGGGTTTTGCTTTGGTTTATGTTCTTCCGTTTTCTTGATGACATTAAACCAATAACATATCTTTGGAGACTCCCTGTGCCCCTGATCATATTGATTAAGTCTTTCACTATATTCAACACATTTTTACATGCTGCAATGTGTCTTATGTTATCTTGCGCCGCTAAATTTAAAGAGTGTATGAAACAATGCAAATTCCTCGTCTTTTTACTGACCTCTAAAATTCTAGCCTGCAACCCTGTATGTTTCCCGGCTAAGTTTGTAGCTCCATCATAACATTGCCCCCGGAAATATTTTATATTGAGTCCCAACTTTAACAAAAGTTACATACAACGTTGAATAAAGTTGCCGCATTTGTTGCTGAAGTTTCATAAAACCCTACGAAATACTCGCGAATTTCAAGTTCTTGAGAAACAGTACGGAAATATATCGAAACTTGTTCTTTCACTGCCATGTCAGTTGTTTCGTCCAAAAGTATGCCAAAATAAACTGCACTCTGAATTTCACTAGCTAGCGAACGAAGCACTTTGTGTGCCATAATTTCAAGTATTTCATTTTCCGTATCGTGCGACACCCACATATATGATTCTATTTCAAAATAGCGCTTGAGCTCCGGCAAATCTTCACAGCGGAGTTTAAGAAGATGGTGAAAATTACTAGTTCGATCTTGGTGTCCCCTGATTGCCATGCACTGTTTTGATAAATATAACAATGATGAGAAAAGTTTATACAACGCGGCGCGGGAATTTTGTTGATCCTGGATTTTCAAAACGTTCAAACTTGATGCGACATTCTATCCGATTTGCAATGCCGCAGTTTTACTACACGATTCTTTATGACAGTGAGATCCATCTCCCCTTTCCAAGTTTCAAGTTCCTGCTTCCTATTTCTTTCCATCGCTTCTAATCTTAACATTATCATTTTCATATATTTTATAGGGTCATTAGTTGAGTTTCCCTTATCCTCCATTTTGTTGTTTTAATATTTTCCCTTGATTGTATTTAAATTTATCCCTACTCTATTTCCTATTATATTTTCTATTCATTTCATTTCATTCTGTTCTCAAGTATACACACTCCTAAAATTCGGCACTCGCGATTAATAAAATTTTAAATGGTTTACAGTACCTTTTGTTGTCATTTGTTTCTTACACAAGGTTTTGTTGAGGTCCTCCTGTTATCCTGCTTTACCTCCAGGTCTTCCTCACGTTCTCGGTAGCGACCTTCTCGTTCCGCATCCTGGGTTGTCAGCTTGTTGCCATCATATTCGTTGTGCTGGTTGCCTCGTGGTTGTAGGACTTAGTCGTTCTGCGTTTGTTTAATTTATATTAGTGTATTTCACTTTTACGACCTATTCTGCCCGCACATTAGGGAGCCAATATGGAGCATGGATTATTGCTTACCCCAATATGGGAGAGGGTTATAGGTCAATCCCAGGTTTATTTCGATAATAAAGGATTTGGTGGGCGCTGGATTTATAAAGGACTTCCCCGGTTCACTGGGGAATTTAGGTATTTGGTTAGCTCAGGTCTAAATATCGGTAGGCATGTGGTTCTTACTCAGGGATTCCACGAGGACTTCGTCGGGCAGAATTACTTGTGTAGAATACATCGTGTTGAATGTAATTTATTATGTCTTGAAAAACACACGTAATGTAGAACACTGTACATGTTTTAATTTTTATTCCCTCGTACTGATCTCCAGTCGGCGATGGCGTTCGTCGTGGGTTTACCCCGTTAATTATTCAATGGCGTACTAACTCACTGATTTATGAATTAACTTATGACGTTTAAATAGTCAGTCGATTAATAAAAATGTTTAAGTCCCGATACTGAGGTACTTCGGTGAAAATTCTAAGTCCAAAATTTAAGTTAAATTACCACTGGTGCACACGCATGAGTAGAGTGTAATTAGAAGTGTGTGTAAGTGTCGGAGGTTCGTCTCCCTCGCCCATTACGTAAATTCGGTTCTCCCACTACATCGACCTCGTGGACCTGAGATCAGTGCTTAGGCACACGTAACAAATAATATGATTGGTTAATGTACCCTTATAGCATAATCGAGAAGGTGTTACAAATTTGTTATTGGTGATCTTTGCCGTCGGAGGTTGAACCCTATCCGTGCTGGCTTCACGTTCAGTCGGGTCACAAGTTAGTAACTTAGGCTACTGGGTTTTTCCTAGGTCATTGATCTTTACTTGTAGTAGGTCCTAAAGCTTGAGTTTTCTCTCTTCCCACACTTTTTGCTAGCGTTGTTTGTCTCAGGATGAAATCCCCGCTCGTAAATTCAGTTATTGTGTTCTGACTGTCAATATAGAGCTGTTAAATTCTGATTCACAAAAGATTGCCAGTCAAATCCTGTGAATAAAGGGTTTTGTCAACATTTTAACTCTTTGTGTATGTGTCGGTCTCTTCTGCCTTCACAAAAGAACGGGTGGCATTACCTGAGTTCTCTCTACCTTGTTATTGACTAGTCATTTAGTTCACATTAATGCTAATTTCGTAGGATCATTTTATTTGCCCTTTGTTCATTCATAATCGTATTCTACTCGCTTTCCTGATTAATTTAAGTAGACATATGACCTAAGTCTGATAACTGCTTCCCTCTATGATCTTTCTAATTGTTTATGATTTTTTTATTTGACTGGCATTGGGATTTATTAATTTATTCAGTTACTCTGTGCATAGGAGGCTGAGTGAATGGCTTGGTACAAGATCATATAATCATACAGAGGGACAGACTGCAATTCGGATCATCATCTGGTCAGGGTGAAAAATCAGACAACGGCTATCGCTTATGAGAAGAACAAACGCTAAAGATGATTCTGAAAAATTTGATTTGAAAAAATTGAAAAAAAAAATGAAATGCGGCAAGAATACCAAATCAAATTGCTAATAGATTTGAAGTACAGGTATCTTCAAATGACAATGTGGCAAACGAAGAAGAAACTGATATAAATAAAGAATGGGAGGCTATACGGGATACTATTAAATTGTCAGCATCAGAAAGCATTGGTTATTTAAACAAAAGAGGCAAAACAAGAAATGGTTTGATGAGGAAAGTGGCGACATTGTAAAGAAAAGAAAGCTAGCAAAAATGAATTGGTCACACGATCCAAATGAGATAAAGTTAGAGCAATTGGGTAGTATTAGGCGGGAAACCATCAGGTTACTAAAAAGTGCAAAGAGGGAATATTTGAGAGAGAGAAGATTAATGATCTTGAAATTAATGCAAAAAAATAGGAGCATTAGAGAATTAGGCCTATATAAGATAATTATGATAGAGAAGAAATGGTTTCAGACTAGAACAAACATAATTCGGAATGAAAATTGGGATATGGTTGCAGATTCCAGGAATATATTAAATAGATGGGAAAGTTACTTTAATTAGCTATTAAATGTACAGCCTTTGAAAAAAAAAATGATGACGCAACTCTTGATGATTGAAAGTTAAAGTTCTGAAGAGCGATTCACGCCAGTACGTTGTTACAAGTTCTGACTCGTTTGAGTATAAAGCGGACGGCGTAAGTCTCTCTCCATACAGCATTTGTATCGTTCGTTTCAGTGGAGCAGTCGGTAAGATGCTGTTTTTCCGACGACGCGGGCCCACGTTCGATTCCGATCAGCTACATATTTATTATTATTATTATTATTATTATTATTATTATTATTATTATTATTATTATTATTATTATTATTATTATTTAATAACGTCGTTTATTTTCATAATGCCTATATGTTACCTGGCTTCGTTATATACATAAATCTGTGTGTGTGTGTGTGTGTGTGTATATAGCATTTTCATGCTATGCTTACAGCTTTACTAGGGAATTGTAGGTGTGGTAGCTTTCCGTTGCTTTCCACACCGGTGAAGGATGATGATGATGATGATAAGGATGATGATGGTCATATGATTTCGGGGACCGTTTGGGCCTTAAAGTTTTCCTTGCATTTGTCTTACAGGTGAGAAAAAACCCAGATAAAAACCTCACCCAGAAAAACTCACTACAATCATAGCATTTTCATGCTATGCCTGCAGCTTTACTAGGGAATAGTATGTGTGGTAGCTTCCCGTTGCTTTCCACACCGGTGAAGGATGATGATAAGGATGATGACCATATGATTTCGGGGACCGTTTGGGCCTTAAAGTTTTCCTGATGTTTGTCTTACAGGTGAGGAAAACCCCCGATAAAAACCTCACCCAGAAAAACTGCCCCGACCGGGGATCGAACCCGGGCCCGCTGCTTGACAAGGCAGCATGCTACCTCGAGACCACAGCGGTGGATATATATATATAATGAATAACGATTGTAACGTCTCATTACTTTGTTTACAAAACACATAGCATAATAAAATTATTTATTTCCATTACTAATACAAAATGCGTCTGATTAATTTAAATTAATATCTAATTCCATTGTACAAGTAAGTTCTGGAGTACTGCATCGCTTCATACAGACAATTTCTAGGAGAGATGGTTGTGGTCTAGTGGAGGGAGCTTCTGTTTCTTATGCATGAGGTCGCGTGTTCGATCTTGCTGTCATGCTTTTTTTTCTCTCACGTCCTTATTTCAATTGATTTCCTTTCATTTCCTATGCTTTGTTTTATTTTCAGTATTTACCTCACTACTTATTTACACGAAATTGATTTCTATTGCAGGAGACACAACGCAATAGAACGGATTTAGTTTCACAAATAGCTGTATACTTGTGAACCAAATAACTGATCTCTGATCATGCGCAGTGGCTTCGTTCTGTACGCCATCAATTATTTCAAAGGCTGTACATATAGAACAGGATATTGAAGAGGATAATTTACAGACAGTAGAAATGCTAGTCGCAGAACAAACTGCATTAGAGATTGAAATGGCGATCGAAAAATTGAAGATGTATAAAGCATCAGGTTCAGATAAGATCCCAGCAAAACTGATAAAATCAGGGGGAGAAACATTGATGAACAAGATACGCCGGTTGCTTAGTATGATTTGGGAAAAGCTCTTCCAGATGAATGGAAATAATCGATTGTACCAATATACAAGAAAGGAGATATAACTGATTGCAACAACTACAGGGGCATTTCATTACTTTCAATTTCGTACAAAATTCTACTAGATCACAAAAAAAAATGAAGACATCTTAAAAGAATTACACATGGAATCTTTAGAAAACAAAATTTCTGATTATAAGTCAAGATGGATGCAACATGTTCATCGAATGGAAGATCACAGAGTACCCAAACAAATGTTAAGATATCAACCTGCAGGAAGAAGAAGACCAGGACGTCCACTCAAAAGACTTTTGGATGGTGTTTCTCTTGAGGCCGAAACAGGTCAACAAATGACCTAAATTCGTGAATGTACTATGATGATGATGATGATGACAAAATTCTAACAAATATATTAGTAAGCAGACTTACTCCCTATATTGATGACATTCTAGGAGATCATCAATGTGGATTTAAAAGAAACAGGTCTACAACAGATCAAAATTTTAGTATCAGACAGATTTTAGAAAATAAATGGGAATATAATGGTACAGTACATCAACTATACGTAGACTTCAAAAAGGCATACGATTCAATTAAGAGGGAGAAGTTATATAGTATCCTGCTTGAATTCGGAATTGCTAAAAAGTTGGTTAGACTTATACGAATGTGTCTAAATGGCACAAAGAATAGGATGCGTGTAGGCAAACAGTTTTCGGATACTTTTGAAATTCACATTGAGTTGAAGCAAGGAGATGCACTATCTCCTCTACTGTTTAATTTTGTACTAGAGCATGCCATCAAATCTTTAGAGGATGAAGAAGGCCTACAACTCAATGGTATTAACAAGCTATTATTTTATGCTGATGATGTAGTCGATAGCGAAGAGATACTAAAGGCCAAACACGCACACACTATTGAGTAACACTAAGAAATTAGGACTGGAAGTAAATATCAATAAAACTAAATATATGGTCACAAATAGAAATACATTATATAATGAAAATGGACAGCTAATGACAAGTGAGGGAAATTTTGACGAAGTGGCTGAATTCAAATTCCTAGGAACAATAATTACAATAATAAGAATGAGATGCACAGAGGCTCAATTCTGAAAATGCGTGCTATTATACATTACAACAACTCTTGATGTCCCAACAACTTTCAAAAAACGTTTAACTGAAAATATATAAAACTATTATTCTACCAGTTATATTATATAGAAGCGAAACATGGACTCTTACTTTAAGGAAGGAAAGGAGATTACGAGTATTTGAGAATAGAGTTCTTAGGAACATTTTTGGACCGAAGAGAGATGAACAGATAGGTGAATGGAGAAGACTACATAACAGTGAACTACATTGTATTATAGGAAGCCAGATATAAAAAGAACAGTAAAGTCTCGTAGAGTGATGGGCAGGACATGTGGCACGGATGGGGAATGAAAGTAGTGCATGGAAGCTTTTTGTAGGAAAACCAGAGGGAAACCGCCCTGTTGGTAGACCAAGAATGAGGGTGGGAGAATAACATTAACTATGATTTGAGGGAAGTAGATTATACAGGGAATTATTGGAAAACATTAGCTCAAGATAGGATGCTTATGTCCGCGCGGCCATGAACCTATGGGTTCGATAGTGCCAGTGAGTTAGTTAGTTTGTTGGTCAATACTTAATGTTTAATATCTAACAGTTTTCGTTCTAAATAATCTCTTTCATTGTTCTTTCTCCGATTTTATTAATAGTATTTGTTAATTTCTGCGCATTTTTTTCCAAAATTCGAGTTTTCAAGATGTTGCGTGAAAAAATCCCAACAGATTTGACATTTCAAGTTTTTATTACCGTATTGTATTTTGTTAATCCCATATGAAAATAGAACATTTTGTATTGAAATTTAATTATAATAGTATATTAATTTTACCAATATTTCTAAACACCGGTAAGCTTTAAGATTGTTTTTAAGCATTGTTGAATTCTCGCAATGGAATTCTTATGCAGAACTCGGAGGTGTCTTAACAATCTAGCTTTCACCTTCAGACTGACTGACTTGAAAAGCAAGCGCGTGCACTCTTAGGCTTCGCGCCCTATCCCCACAAAACACGATACACGAATTTCTCTAGATTTGCCGCGGACGGAGATTATGTGCATATATATATATATATATATATATATATATATATACATACTAGAAGTCCCGGCCACGCGTTGCTGTGGCTAAGTTATACGTTAAAAATTTAAATTAAGTTGCTGTCTTTCAGCCAGATTACTTAAAACTAATACATACACACGAAATTAATAATACTGACAATAAAATTAACACTGAACACACTTAAATTATGAAATAAGCAATATTTGTAATTCAATTGAAATTCGCGGTTGCAACAAAAAGAACAGCCACCTGGATCTCTCTTTGTTAAATAATAAACCAATTACCTTACCAAATTACCTTACACCGCCATCTGTTAGAATCGTATAGAACTCACAGATAATTACACCGCCATCTGTTAGAATCGTATGGAACTCACAGATAATTATAACTCTTTGTTAAATAACAAACAAATAATTTGCAATAAAAAAAATAATGTGACTATAAATTTAGTTATAAACTACTCTACGTCTCAAGTTGGATCAAACTGCACACAGTGTGCAAAATTTTATTAAAGTCTGTTCAGTAGTTTAGGATTCCATCGCGGACATACAACGTGACACGAATTTTTTATATATTAAGATATATATGCATTAACACAGCATGCATAATTTCTATATACTGCATAAACTGCTTTAAAATAGCCACATTCATTTTATTTACCAAATTAGTAGTACTGACTTAATTGAACAATTATTATTATTATTATTATTATTATTATTATTATTATTATTATTATTTCTTAACTTTTGAGTTGGAAGTGCAGAAGGAGGGAGAAGATGAATCACAGCTTGCTGGCATCTTCACAGTGATGTACATTAGGAAAATATGAAGATAAGCAGATGACTTGTGAGTACTCTACGCTCAAGAGGATCTGTGTAAAAGTGCTTTTTTACTTCCTGACTTAAAACTAAATTCCCTTAAGAAATCTCATTGTGACTTAATTTATGGGATTTAGTAGAATAACTCACTCCATAACGCGACGGACTAGAATACCGGCGGTTGGCCAAACATTTGTCAATCACAGAAGCGAACGGCAGCTAGCCAGAATAGGGGTAATATGTGATTCGCATATTGAGTTCCTTAGCCATTATAAGCGATTTTCTCAACCTGGAGCCTGTATCCACATTTCTCGCGATGGTGGATGAACAACGGTCCCATATACTGGTCGAAATTCCGTGAGAAATTTTCTTCTACCACAAAGATGAAAACGAGGATATGATCCTTCTTCACTTCCTGGTTTAGGCAAGAGTTGCCTGTTCCGTCTTCACTGATAGATCTAAGACCATCTCTTCCGAGGACGTCCGACATCTCTTCTTCCACATTGTGAAGAATACGAGTAATATGTTTTCCTCTGATCGCGGTACCAACGCTATGCAGAGTAGACCATTGGTGGGGCTGCCACCTCGAAGCTTTAGGTCTAGCTCCTGGATGTACTAACCCCATCCAGAGGGTTGCCACTTCCGTCAGATCCGCCGTGATGAAGGACTCCAGGATATGATCCATCCATAGTAATTCTGCCCGAGGGCAGGTCTTTCACTGCAATCATAGCATTTCCATGATACGCTTTGCAGCTTTACTAGGGATTTATAGCTGTGTTAGCTTCCCGTTGTTTTCCACACCGGTGAAGGATGATTATGATAATAATAAGGATGATAATGATGGCCTGATGATTTTCGGGGACCGTTGGGCCCTAAGCTTACTAACATTTGTCTTACAGGTGAGAAAAAAACCGAAAAAACCTCACCCAGGAGCCTGTCCCGACCGGGAATCGAACCCGGACCCGCTACATGACAAGGCAGCACGCTACATCGAGACCACAGCGGTGGACTGAGGATATGATAGTAGGTTTATTAATCATGGTTATACTGACGCACGTCTTGTAGCTCTACACCAGCGATGTAAAACACGAGCTCCGTGAGACGGTGCGCTCCGATATGCACCAGGAGCGCTCCGCTGGACAGGTAACGCTACCTGGTGACTTGGTTCAGTTTCACTCGTCAAACGCACTGATGAGCATGGCTACGTTCAGCAAGGAGGCCTTGCGAGAATCAAACCTTTGTACTTTCTTTTTGGGCACAGAATATCTCTCCTAATTTTGAAACGGTTAAATTTGCTAATTTGACGAAAAAAACAAGACAAAAACTTAAAAAATCGCATTTACAACTAATAACAAACTCAACAACATCTTATCAAACAAAATTGAAGTAACAAATAAATACGAAAATAAAGACGTTTATAAACTAAAGTACAAAATTGCGATAAATTTTACATCGGTAGAACAACAAGAAATTTTAACACAATTTAACGAACATTAAAAAAATTATTTATTATGGTATTATTATTATTATTATTATTATTATTATTATTATTATTATTGTTATTATTATTATTATTATTATTATTGAATCTCTAAATATTTTGAAACCCTATTTCGCCACAAAGGCATGTTAGAGTTGTAGCTTATTATAACTAGAGCGCGGAATTTTATGAAATTTCATGTTTTAAACTATAAGTCGGAGAGCATTGCGACAAAGTATCTTCACGTTTTATGAAGTGTAGAATTGAATGGGACCAAAAAAAATTCATATTTCATAATATTTTGACAAAAAGTTCATATTTTAGCAAATATTTCATATTGCTTCATATTTTCAACATTTAAAAAAAATATATATTTTTTTCCAATAACACTTCTAGGGATTTGTTAAAAATATTTTTTGAAGTAACTGTACCTCTGTAAGTTTTTGACATTGTAAATCGTAGACAAGTGGAAATTTCTCCAGAATTCCTTCTGGACAAAACAAATACCGTTAACCGGCAATAACAACAAGATGAGTCAAGAGATGGATGGGGTTTATCCGTAACTTGGCCCGCTGGAACGAGAACATGATGAACTGATGACAGATTGATAAGTTTAAGGACAATAGTAGATTAGTGACCACCCACTCTTACCTAGACAATTTCTTCACTTTGCTTGTGTACAGACATACTTCTTGTTGCTACTAGTGAAAAACAAGATGCCAAAAACTGGAGTTCGCGATTGGATTTCAGCATTTAAATGCTACACCACGGATGGTAAAATAGTGTTTTGCACTTACTGTAGTAAAGAGGTATGTTCATTTTATATTTGAAATATATTTAAAATAACTAAATAATATTCTTTCTTTGCCTACATTTTATAAATTGCAATCTCTTGTGTCAAAATTAAATTGTTCCTATAACTCGATTTTATAGGTATCAGCAAATACCAAAAATAAAAAACCACAACTCAATTATAATTAAATTTAATGTTATTGTTACATGTACATATATGAAGCTCAGTATATTTATGCAATGTAAATAGCTACCATACCAAACTGTACATAGTCTCAATTTTGTCAGTCCTATATTTCATGGAAAGCTTTCTATTTTGGTTATGTATTGTTTCTTGGATTTCATAATTAAATATAATTGAATAAATAATTCTTTTTTACATACGTATATCAATACCAACAACTAATTTAAGGTAATTGCTACATATACAATTACTGGAAGATAAATTATATTTGAAATGTTAAATTAATAAAAAAACAATTACTGGAGTTTCATATCTTTATGCAATGAGAATAGTAATCATGCCAAATTGTACCTAATCTAAATGTTTAGTGCTATATTTCATGCAAGTCTGTTTGTTTTTGGTTGCTATGTTTTGTTCCTTGGATTTTGAAATTCATAATTAAATATCAATGAATAAATTAATGGATTGTTGGATTTGTTTTATATATATATATATATATATATATATATATATATATATATATACTCCAGTAGACATGATCTATTTATTAACAATGTTTCAAATCGTAAGCATGATCTTTCTACGGGCATGGAATTAATGGAAAGCTAATTAAAATAAGAAATATAGTGAATATCTTTTTTTTTTCCAAGGCTTCATGTTTGTATTGGAGTACAATAAACTAGTTGTAACCGTTTAGTAGTAGGCACCACATGTGGTGGTTACGTCACCCATTGAGAGAAAGTAGGTATAGGAAGGAAGGAGAAATGAACCCCTAGGCCTCGAGTACTCTAATACCATCAGGGTCGAAAGAAACAAGAGGTCAGTCAAGGGAGACTGGATAGAAAATTTGAAAGAGGGAATTGGTATGGGGAGGAGAAGTAATACCAACTCGGTCAAAAAAGAAAAACTCACCAAGCTGACCAGTGCTTGTTGGTGAGTAGCCCTTCCCTTTCGTTCATCATGCATAAGCATGATTACTAACAGCTGCACCACGAGAAGGTGAGGGATTGGACACTAGGTTACTGTCCAGGTCGGTTCCTTTAAGCCTTCGATGGAAGGAATTAAAGGGTCTCCTCTCTGTTAAAAACAGTAGCCTTTCCGCAGCCAAGGAGCATATGACTCTATTTGGAGATATAAATTATTAGAAAAAATGCAGACTTTAGGCATTCAAGGGAATATGCTACTCTGGATCAGCAATTTTCTCATCCAACGGTTCATCGCTACAAAGTATAATAATCACCTCTCTAAATACCAACAAACACATCGAGGTTTACCACAGGGTTCTGTACTCAGTACCATTCTCTTCAATATCTACATTAATGATCTACCTAAGCATATAGAAAAGCTCGAAACGAAAACCCTACTTTTTGCTGATGATGTTGTAATATGGGTCTCCAAACCGAAAAACCAAAGTCAACAATTAATAACCATAGCCCAACAATCACTAATACAGTTAGAGAATTGGACATCCCAGAACTTAATGAAGATAACTATACAGAAAACAAATTATCAACTATTTACATTAAGAAAGAAACCACTACCCATCACTCTGAAATTGGAGGGTGAATTATTAACTCAAACACATGAAGCAAAATATTTAGGAATAACTCTGGACACAAAATTAACATGGAAGAAACACATGGAGAATATATGTACAAAGATAGAAACAAGGTTACCATTATTAAAACGATTAGCAGGGGAAAAGTGGGGTTGCAACACACAAACCCTAAACACCTTCTACAAAATGTACATAAAACCTGTACTTCAATATTGTGAAGAAATCCTAGTAACTACTAAAGTGGAAAAACTTAATAAATTGCAGAACCAAATCCTCCGTCTGATAACAGGAGCCGTTAAAACAACACCAATCACTGCCATGCAAATCTTAACAAATAACCCAAACATAGCATCTGAAATTGAGAAAACAGCAGTCACACAGTATGAAAATTTTTTAAGGCTACCCCATAATAACTGGACCCAAAGAAAACCACAAGTATGTTTAAAATCTCAGCAAAGCTTCCTAAGCATTGTACAAGAAATCAAACAGAAATTGCAACTTCCACATTCAAAAGAAAATATGCAGATGAGAAACAACCCTCTCGAATTTTTGGAAATCGAATATAACCTTAATTTAACAGAAGACATCAAGAAATCTGAAACTCCTCCATATATTTTAAAACAAATGTCACTGGAAATGATAAATCTAAGATACCCAGCTCCTGAATGGATACATATTTTTACAGATGGCTCCAGCCTACCAAATGATGGTGGCACTGGTGCTGGTGCAGTATGTCCACTTTTTTCCTTTTATCGTAAACTAAACACAAATTCAACAAACTTTGATGGCGAAATTCTAGCAATTTTCTTAAGTTTACAAAATCTTTTATATCACATCCAAAAATTTACAAAAGTTGTAATTCTATGTGACTCCAAAGCAGCCATTCTTGCTATAACACGAGACACAACACCCGAAAAGCATCAAAATTATCGAATGTCACAAAATGATAAAACATATTATCCCGTCTACATAAAAAAGTTGTACTTCAATGGATTCCGGCCCATTGTGGAGTGACAGGCAATGAAATAGCCGATTTTCTAGCCAAGAAGGGTAGCAAAATTGTTTCAAACCCAACTTCTGCTCCAGTTTCCTTTCACTCTATCAAAAGAATTATCTCAAATAAATACATCAATAAACTTAGAGAAGAATACACCACCAAAACATCTGGAAAGGAATGGGAAAATCTACAAGCTTATGACATTACTACATTACAAAGAAAATCTGCAGTAGCAACATTCAGACTGCTAACGGGACATGACTGCTTGAATAAACACCTACACAGAATTGGCATAACAGATTCACCTAAATGCCCTTTTTGCAATTTAAATGAAGATATGGAAAGAAACCATCTCCTCCGTTGTCCAGCTTTTGTAGAAGAGACCAGCCTTTCTGCTAAATATTGGAGTGCAAGAGAGCGAATGATTTCATTATCAAGTGCTCGACATTAGATACCAACCATAGTGAATATCTTGAATTTTTGAACCACAAATAAGGTCTACTTGTCTCATTTACATGCTGTTGGATCCTATATATTATACCGAATGTATGTATATGAAAATATATGTAATAACGTTAATAAATAATAGCTTCATAATATTTTCGTGTTACAATTTTCATATTTTTCATATTTTCTTATTTTGATTTCATATTTTGGTAAAATTTTCTTCATATAAATCCTCGCTCTAATTATAACAATATTATACTATACTTGTAAAACAGAAATATTATCTTATGGTTTTGAATAAGTGTTTTGAATTACATAAATCGTCTGTGTCTTAGAAAATGTTACATATTGTTGCGAATGTTTGTTATTAATTTCATAAAATGTTTATAATAATTTTGGTTCTTAAAAATCACTTCACACATTGAGGCAGAAGACTCATCAACATTTAAAAGTAAGTTTAACCAGAATCGCTGTCTTTCGAATACAGGATAATCAAATAAAACATGTTTTACAAATTGTATTGATTCTTGACATTTACAATTATGATCACTGTCTGCGTTATTAAATCTCCTAAAATAACTTCCAAATTCTCCATGGCCAGTCATAAATTGTGTTAAAATGAAATTTGGAATTAAATGTTTTATATTTAGCCTATGGTGTACTGTAGGAAAGAAAAGCTCTTTAGTCAAAGCACCATTTGCGCTCATTATCCAATGTTCATTCCAATCAGTGATGATGTAGTTCAACAGTTTCTTTTTAACGTAGGATATTGGACACTTCGAAAATTAATAATGAAGCTCAGAAGATACTGCAGATTTAGCTAGTTGATCAGCACGTTCATTTCCCATAGTTACCTGGTGCCCTCATATCCAAGACAGGCACAGGTGTTTTGTGTATTTTTTATGTTATGTTATTTTTTCTGTTAACATAACATTAAAAGAAGATTAATAACGAAGAAAAATCAAGTTTTGCAAAATATATACTAGAAACAGGTAATCAGTTCGACACAATCGATAATACTATGTCAAAATTACACAGAAAGAATAACAACAAGATTAGCATCCTAGAAGACATAGAAATTTTAAAAGAAGCTGAGAATAAAGACTTGCTTAACAAGAACACGCCCTACCGTACATGAAATGCATATCCGCATACTCTTCGTTACTGTAAGGTTCCATTGTAACTGCATCACAGCACAAGTGGCACTCCTTAGACGAGACTGATACCTTTTGAGACTGTGTACTGTATCCGTCCTGTACGTTCTGCGTGTATGGTTTGATTTACAACTCCACCTCTCGGCAATGTTCAGTTTTGTAAACAAAAAACATAAGACGGCTTCAAGTGCGCAAGGAGTAAACCGTACGATGTTACAAACATCACGAATATTTTGCGGGAAATATGAGTTACCAACAACACGGTAAATATGGGCTTTCATTAAAGAGAATGAAATGTATCCCTATGATGAATAAGTTGGGTGCCCTTTATGAGAGAATGTAAGAGAGACAGAGAATGGATGGGCGATGTAGAGAGAGAGAATGTGTGTGGCAGGGAGAGAGAAAAAGGAGGGATTTAATAAAATTGAGGATGATAGACTAGATTTAACATTATATTTATTTTTTAATGTATATTCAGAATGCCTAGAAAACATTTTTAATAGCTATGTAAAAATAAACGTAAGAAAACAGTGAAAAGGTGATAATACGTTTAGACCAATCAGTGCAGTCCGAGGAAAGATAGTGGAGATTCTTAGAGCTGCAAAATTCTATGGCGTACCCCGCACATTATTATACAGACATTGTTGCAGAAAAAGTGTCACCTTAGGAAGCAATGGGAACAGAACTCGAACATAAAGGCGTTTTGGGGAAAGAATTAGAAGAGGAAGTAATAAAATGTTTATTAATAATACAAATTGTAGAAGTGACATACGTAGAATGAGATTAAAGTTAGTTCACGAAATCACATTATGCCTTAAATAAAACCATTCGGAACACAGCTGCATTGGTTTCCCCTCATAATATTCTTCCTGTTCTGTCAACCTCTATAAGAACAACTAAAAGAGTAAGAAAATCAACTGGCACCAACATATAAAGCAGGACTTTCAGCGTTTTAGTTCCGTCGAAAAAAGCAGTAAAACCTTTGCCATTCATTCTAAAAAAATAATAAGGATTTTGATGGTGGCATACCAGAAGCTTTAACAAAATAGTGGATTTGAAATTGGACCTGAAAGGCAGTCAAAAATTATATAACATGCTTTCTCTTTTGTAATATTCGTTTAGTGATGATTGCAGAGGGGAATTATAGGTACAGTTTCTTGTGCACATACTGATAGAGATGATTACACAAGTCTGCATTTCAAAACTTTTTCCCAGATGATTTATTTAAAATATGTGTTTTTTAAATCAATCTTTTATACTGATACCAGAAATGATTTCATTTTTGTCTACCACGTCAGGTTTTTGTACAAAATAAGAATTTATATTTTCACGTTTTAGCTACTACAAGCACAAATATATTCAAACTTCATTTCAGACAAAATAATTTTTTGTTAAAAATACATGTTAAAAATACTGTAAAGAACTGTCCTAATAATTTCTTGACTACCTTGTAACAAAACAGAAAGCCAATGGTGTTCCATTAGTTTTGAAACCTTTTCATTGACTTCCTTGAAATTCCTCCATTTTTAGTCTCCACCTTCAACATCCAACAATAGTCTCATTCCATGTCCCCTGGTACCTCCTCTCTATCTCTTTAATATCCTAGTGAAAATGTTCACCTTGCTCTTCACTCTAATGTTCCAGATTTTCGGGGAAGTAGTCGATAGAAAGTGAACTTTCACACTCATGTTACAATTTAACTTTTTGAAAATTTCCAACATATTTTTCCACAATTGCCTTATAATTAGGATCTTTGTTATTGCCTAGAATGTTTTCGCTAACAGATCAGAAAGCAGTCCAGGCTTCTTTTCTTCTCTCATTCATTGTTTTATTCAAAATATTCATCCTTTATACATTTATTTATTTGCGGACCAACAAAAATTCCAGCATCCAATTTTTCTTGTGTGATGGACGGAAATTTCTTATAACGGTACTTGAAGCAAGGTCCATCCTTTGGTAGAGCCCTTACAAAACTGCTTCATCAAGCCCAATTTGATGTATAGTGGTGGAAGAAGGACTTTTTGAGGGTCTACAAGTGGTTCATGTAAGATGTTTTTAGTTCCAGGCACAACATTTCTCCGCTCTGGCCAAACTTTCACGCCCCAATGTTTTTGCTTTGCCCGACAGTCCCATTCACATAGATAGCATAGCATTTTTGTGAAGCCAGCTTATTGCCTTAATAGTATCTCTATAACATTGAAGTCACCGCAGATTAGCCACCTGTATTCCTCATACAGGATACTTGTTAATAGCAACTTCATGTTCTCGAATGTCTCCTTCATCTGAACTGAATGGGCATTAGGAATGGACCCATACACATTCCCATTATGCAGTAACACATCTTTTAGACTCCTCTTTGATGAGTCTATGAAAAGTCTCCATTGAGTAGGATCATGCTCAATGTCATAGAAGTGCATTAACTCGTTTATGTTAATGCAGTAAACCAAGCAATAATTCTGTGAGAATAAAGGAACTAGTTTTTTTCTGTGTTTGTACCATGAGTAATGTGTTCCTGGTTCCAGAAGATTCTTACTTTTAAGCCGTGAGCCAAGTAGTTCTGCAGATTCCTTTGGCAAATTCAGATCACGAACTAGATCATTAAGGTCACTTTGAGAGAACCGTTGGAGTAAAGCCGTATTGAGGCTGATATATACAATCAGTATCGTCGTCAGTGACTGCATCAAGTTCACTTTCAACATTATATTCTGTCAGGTTCTCTAAAGCAGCTGGAGGAAGAGGAACAGGCAGCTCTTCTGTAGGTGGAATTGGCATAATGGCTGAAGGGACGATTGGATAGACAATTTGATTCTTATTTTTAGAATTACACCTCTAAACGTTAAGCAAACAGGAGTAACAGTCATTAAGGTGGTCTTTAGGCTCCTTCCAGAGCATGCACGTTTGTTTCTTTTTTGTCCGCAATCTTAAGGGGGGTGATGGGCGAAATTTCTATTTTCTACTGTTTTTAAGCGGCATACTTGATTTTTTGTACACACATTCATGCTATAATAGGTAATATTATATTAAAGTATCATCCTTCTAGGCTTAAAGGTTATTGAGTTATTGAAGAAAATCCATTTAAAAATTTGCATATTTAAATTTTTAGTAAGTCCCATAATTTTTTAGTAAAATTTTTGAATTTTTTTTCTACACGACCACTGACTTATTTAGAACAAAACTATGCATTAACTTTTCTATATCATTATAATAAAGGAAGAAAAAAAAACATATACATCCTCTGGATATGAATTTTTTAAAACTACTACACATATTTAATTTTTTATTTAAAACAATATCAATGATGTTTCAAAATCCATGCATAGAATTATTAGTCATAGTGTGTGGGACATGCAGTTAAAATTTAGTGCTTCTATCATTAAATTTGTCAATGCTATTTTGATTTGAATGTATTGAAATGCAATGAAAATAAAAGTGTGGAAAAGCCAATTTGAAAGCTTGCATGCAGTTAGATTAGAATGTAGTATATATGCCCTCCTACAGTCATTAGGGAGACTTACAAGCCCCATAGGACACTGAAACTTCGCCAACTTATACTTTAAGATACGTAGTATTTTTTTAATACAAAAAACAAAAAATGCTAAATTTGACCAAAGATGTCGAAAATTTCACCCATCACCCCCCTTAACCTCTCAACGCAATAGTGGCAAACTTTTTTGGCGCCCACGCCTTATCCTGGTCACCAAGTTCACTTTAAAATAAGCAGAGTAAGCTTTTTTCTCAAAGTCTGTAATATCCTATCTTTGCTTAAGCAATGTATAATATCCACAAATATAGCAAATCTAAAGTAATCATTTATTTTATGATATTCTTCTATCCCTCAAATAATACCAGCAGAAAACATTGGTATTGTTCATACATTTGCCTGTAGACATTACCATACGTGCAGTTACGCTAGTGATATACGTGATTATTCTAAATATTTAATTTGGGCCTAATGCATATGAAATTCAAATATATGGAAAGCAAAATGTTATGTAGCCCACATAGATTCACTCATCCATTTTATTCTAGGATTTCATAAAAATAGGTAATTAATAAAAGAGGTCCAATAAAATATTACAGTAATATCAAATTCATAAAACAAAATGGTAACCCATATTTCCACAATTTTCTACTTCTGAATTAATTAAATTATTTTTAAACCATTACACAACATTTTATAGAAATCTCATGAAATCCCTCCTTCAGACTAATTCTCGGAAACCTTTACTAAATAGTCTTTATGGGAAATATATAACATTTATATTTATTCTTCAAGTTTTGTTCTTTATTATTTACTTTACTAATTTTTAAAATCTATCATTAGAGCGAGGGTTAAATTTCCATATTATCTTTTTTTCTTATTTAAAATGTTACTAAATATATAAGAAAAAGTCTTAAATCATGTGGAAGAAATCAGAAATTTTGTAAATGAAATTAATTACAAACTCTATAATAAATCAACAGTTCTCTAAAACAAACAAAAAATTCCTATTGTTTAAGCAATATTTCTTTTTCAATACCCCAGTTTGTCATTTCGACATTTCTGGTGTTCTCTCCTGGCATTGGCGTAATTATTGTAACCCACTTCTGAAGTTGGGACGCCTGGAAGGCGGAGTTACGTTGCCTCGATGATATGATGGATGATAAATGATAATGAAGCCCCAGGAGAGTTCTTAACCTAAATTCCAGACCATGGGCAACCACAGGAAAAAATCCAATGGTTTGACAAGGAATCAAACCCGGGACCTCATAAACAGTAGTCAGAAACGCTGACCACTAGTCCATGAGGCTGGTCATAATTAAGTTTTAAACCATGACATAACGTAGCTACTGTTTATTCTTGTTATTAGAATGAAATACCGAATTTCCAGAAGAATGTTTAGGGTTAAGGTCATTAAAACAAGATATCATAAAGCCTTTATTTCAATATTATGAGCCAAGTTTATGCTGGAAGTTTCGGATTATATACTGCACTTCTTTATTCAATCCCTCTTTTGTCTTTGCCTTGTGTGTGCACCTGCCTTCAAACACATTTCACAACTCTCTTAAAGAAACAAACATTCTATTTGCAGATCAAACAGCCTTTCTTTACTATTCAAAAAGCAGAAAATATCGCCAACACAAATTCAAACTCCGTTCAATGACGTATTTTGTTACTTATTTGTGTTAAATGCTGACGTGTGAAGGGCGCTGATTTGTAAATTATACATCTCCTTCAATTCACAAAATTCCAAAGAACTTCCTCATTTTCGTCATGGTGAAAACGTTCGATTTTAATTCATACATAACATGATGCCCGCGTTGCTAGGATTAGTAGTAACAATAGTAGCATTATTTTATTTCACGGCTGTTTTTAACAACACAGACCATTAGCATCTGGATTCAAATTTGGGCATGAAGGGTTTTTCTCAGAGTGATCTTATTTCAGGACAACATGCACACACTAATGAGTAACACTAAGAAATTAGGACTGGAAGTAAATATCAATAAAACTAAATATATGGTCACACGTAGAAATACATTATATAATGGAAATGGACAGCTAATGACAAGTGAGGGAAATTTTGAGGAAGTGGCTCAATTCAAATACCTAGGAACAATAATCACAAATAGGAATGAGATGCACAAAGAAATTAAACATAGGCTCAATTCTGGAAATGCGTGCTATTATGCATTGCAGAGACTCTTGATGTCCCAACTCCTTTCAAAAAACGTTAAACTGAAAATATATAAAACTATTATTCTACCAGTTATATTATATGGGTGCGAAACATGGACTCTTACTTTAAGGGAGGAAAGGAGATTACAGGTATTTGAGAATAAAGTACTTAGGAAAATTTTTGGACCAAAGAGAGATGAACAGATAGGTGAATGGAGAAGAATGAACTACATGGCCTTTATAGGAAGCCAGATATAATAAGAACAGTTAAGTCTCGTAGACTGCGATGGGCATGACATGTTGCACGTATGGGGAATGAAAGACTTGCATGGAAGCTTCTTGTAGGAAAGCCAGAGGGAAAACGCCCAGTTGGTAGACCAAGAATGAGGTGGGAGAATAATATTAACTATGATTTGAGGGAAGTAGATTATAAGGAAATGATTGGAAAGGATTAGCTCAGGATAGGGATGTATGGAGAGCTTATGTCCGCGCGGCCATGAACATACGGGTTCAATAGTGCCAGTGAGTAAGTAAGTAAGATCTTATTTCAGGCTTCAGGATCTTTCACGAGCTGTCACATGTCGTACGGCTTTAATTCCTTCCTGAAGGAAATCATACTTCGGAGCCGGCAGCTTCAGAACCAGGTACTAGGACAGTGACCACCAAAGATCGGGACCGATACATGAAACAGTTTAGTAGATTTGTCACAATGTTTCTGCATAGGCTACATTTTGCCATTAGGCTACATCTGATTTCATGAAGCGAATCCCTACATCTGGGAAATTTGGTACGTGTATGTTTAGTCAATTTGAAGGTATTTTAATATACCGCACTTTTTTTAATAAGACACAATAGAAATTTCAGCTTCTCATCTGTAAAACAGACTTTTCGTTATTCGTAAAATCCATCGATCTTGGCCAGATTAAAATCTAGAACCTAGGGTAAACGCCCTACGCCTACACCATAAAATCCCATTACATAATTAAAAGTTTAAAGTATTTAATTTAATCTTATCATATCTTCTGGATTAATAGAGACTGCAAACATTCTCACAACATTTTCTAAAAATTGTTGTTATTATTATTATTATTATTATTATTATTATTATTATTATTATTATTGTTATTTCAATTCTATAAGCGGATTTAACAGTTAAATTGACTTTCTTTATTAAATACTCATCAATAGAGCCCGGATTTGTATGCGAAATGAATGTTTTGTTTTACGCATTAAAAAGTATGCGGAAATGATATACACGTTAAGTGGTCCCTTCACAGACACTTTGAACGGTATTTGATAATGCATAGAAATGCATATTCCGAAGGAAAATGCTTATTTTAGATTTTTAATACATAAATGAATATTTTACTCCTAAATGTGGTATTAAATTATAATTTTCTCTTCAGCTAATTACTAGTAATTAATTCATTAATTAATTAATATTTTTACAATTAATAAAGTCTCTGCAATCCATTGGAAATAAGGCATAATGTGTATACTGTATGTATATTTACATCTGTGTAAGAGGGGAATACCCGTGGGCCTTGAGAAATAATATTACAGTATTGCTAAAATCGCATTTGATAAGCATAGTGAAGTATTAAATAAAAATTATGGATACAATAGAATTTGTCAAATTAGCAAAATGCTCTCTGATGGTAATATAAAAAAAATGTAACCGAAGAGAAATTCACTGAAGAAGTACTGTGGTGCTTTTTCACATGCACCTGTGACATCATGCCATGTAGAAAGGACATTTTTATTGTATAAACTCTTCTTCACTGACAGACGAAGGAGGTTCAATCAAGAAAACCACATGAAAACTTCCCTTATCTACTCTAACAGTCAGGAATGAGCTAAGATTACCCACAAAGCAAATAATTTATTTTATTTTATTACGATCTGTTTTTTGCATATTTAGGATGCACATTTTTTTACATTTTTCATGCGTATTTGCATGCATATTTAGTACTTTATTTTGCATACACATCGGGGCTCTACTCATCAATCTTAGCTATGATTCGGATGTTTTTGGCATTCATAATATATTTTTTCTCGTATCTATCATTTCTATTATAATAAATAAAATCTAATAGAAGAAAAAATATTCGATGAACTTGGAATCGTAAATTAACCGGTTACGAGATAATTATATGTTTTGCTAGTTGGGGCCAGCTGAACACAAATTAAGCAAAAACAGTTCAATCTATCAATCACGAGACATACAATGATTCAGAAACAACCACAAAAGCTTCAGTAAATGGTACGCCAACATCTCAATGACGATTTATTAGCGAATGACTATTTATTGAACCTTGTTTTAGTTCAATTTTGAAACACCGCAATGTGATTGGATTACGCGAAATATACATTTTTTGTTTGAACAACAGTGAAGTTTTTGGATAAACAATTACAGTAAAGTGTGAGCATTTTTACTGAATAATTAATCCGTGGACCAATGTTTATTGGAGCTTTTGTAGTTGTTTTTGTTTGCACTTTAATGTTCTGCTTGTGTCGTTTTTAATAAATAACTTAATATTTATTTAAAATTGCCACTGCTTTTGTCGATAATATTTAGGCGGAATAATCAGCGAGCATAGGCCAGCGAAAAATGGCATTATCTGGCAACTAGTTTATTTCCGGACTTATGTGTTTCGACATTTATTATTTAATTAATTTTTACTACTCATCCCGACTTTTTCATAATAACTTTTGAAACACCATGTATATGTAAGTCCTACATTCGTCTATTTAACTTTTTAGCCTACTATATTGTTTATGCAATGCGTAATTTAGCAATGTAATCCCATATTTCAGTTATAATTGAAGCAATGATATTTTATCTAATAATAATAATAATAATAATAATAATAATAATAATAATAATAATAATAATAATAATAACTTTATTTTACCTGGCAGAGTTAAGGCCTTGTCTGCCACTCAACCAGGTTTTAAAAATACAAAAAAAAAAGTCTTATATCTAAATTACAATAAACATAAACGATTACATGTTACAAATACAATGCTATTAATATTTATAATGTCTTTTGATTTACTCTAGATTTAACTAATTAAATATATAATATGTATAAGATATATATAAAAAACTAGGAGAATTATTAATGACATAGTATAAATTTAAATAAATAGAGAAAAATTAATTATTAGACAACAGATAACTGCATAAGCGTGACTTAAAAGTGCCAAGTGTGCGGCAACCCCTGATATCTTGAGAAAGAAAATTCCAGGAGCGGGCAGAGGCTACTGTGAAGGAAGTAGAATAAGAGGAAGTGCTATGAAGAGGAATTGTTAGCAGACTGTTATCTTGTGGTAAGAGGATAACTTATCTAATCAATAAATGCTTACTTAAAAATATGTCTATATTCTGAAAATTCCTGATCAATGAAAGAGTTACATTTGAGTGATTATGTAGTTTGACATTTCATAGTAAAGTTAGCTTTTGGATTAAATTTCATATTTTAATTACACTTAAGTTGTTTATCATTTTGAAACTCTATTTAAAAGCCTATTGGTAATAATGCAGGGCGTGTTAGGTCTATGTGTTTTATTGAAAAATACTAAAGGAAAAAGTTGTTCCATTTCACGTCTCCTAAGTATTGTGTGAAACTCAGACCAATACTCACCATTATTAAATAATGCACCAATCAATTTGTGTACGAAAATATTTTTTCTAAGGTAATTGTACATTTGCGGCCAAAATGTATAAGACATTTTGATAATATTTACCACAATGAAGTCATATATTAAATCTGCGCACTTATATTGCTTCCACTCTGTATACTACATCTTCAGACTAATATATTCACCCAAATAAGACATCTAGATCATGTGTAACAATAGTACCATCTCCAGTCAACATAATAGGTTAATATGTTTTTAAATCCTCAACAATGATTCAGGTCCAGCTGATATTTGGGCTTCACAGAACCCACAACAACATCAGTCACAAGCCCCAAAGAAGACTCGTCTCCCTCCTTTAATAGTAACGATCAAAAATAACTTTCTCCAAGCAGTATGAGAACTAAAATTGACATTGCAAGGAACGCTTCAAATTTCTTATTCTTCAATTGTAACGAAACACATTCCTGTAATAAATTTTATCAGAAACTAAGTGATTATTAAATATATAGGCCTAAATGATTTCAATTACTATGACTATTCCATAGAGGATATCAAAACATATAAGGTGATACTTAATTACTCACTGGCACTATCGAACCCTTAGGTTCATGGCCGCGCGGACATAAGCTCTCCATACATCCCTATCCTGAGCTAATGCTTTCCAATCATTCCCTGTATAATCTACTTCCCTCAAATCATAGTTAATGTTATTCTCCCACCTCATTCTTGGTTTACCAACTGGACGTTTTCCCTCTGACTTTCCTACAAGCAGCTTTCATTCCCATATGCGCAACATGTCCTGCCCATCGCAGTCTACGAGACTTAACTGTTCTTATTATACCTGGCTTCCTATAAAGACCATGTAGTTCATTGTTATGTAAGTCTTCTCCATTCACCTGTCTGTCCATCTCTCTTTGGCCCACACATTTTCCTAAGTACTTTATTCTCATATATTCGTAATATAATTTCCTCCCTTAAAGTAAGAGTCCATTTTTCGCATCCATATAATATAACTGGTAGAATAATAGTTTTATATATTTTCAGTTTAACGTTTTTTGAAAGGAGTTGGGACATCAAAAGTCTCTACAATGTATAATAGCACGCATTTCCAGAATTGATCCTATGTTTAATTTCTTTGTGCATCTCGTTCCTATTTGTGATTATTGTTTCTAGGTATTTGAATTCAGCCACTTCCTCAAAATTTCCCTCATTTGTCGTTAGCTGTCCATTTCCATTATATAATGTATTTATACGTGTGACCATATATTTAATTTTATTAATATTTACTTCCAGTCTTAATTTCTTAGTGTTACTCAATGGTGTGTGTGTGTTGTCCTTTAGTATCTCCTCATATCGGCCAATAGTACTACATCATCAGCATAAACTAACAGCTTATTGATACCATTGAGTTGTAGGCCTTCCTCATCCTCTAAAGATTTAATGGCATGCTCTAGTACACAATTAAATAGTAAAGGAGATAGTGTATCTCCTTGCTTCAACCCATTGTGGATTTCAAAAGTGTCCTAAAACTGTTTGCCTACGCGCACCCTACTCTTTGTGCCATTTAGACACGTTCGTATAAGTCTAACTAACTTTTTAAGAATTCCGAACTCCAGCAGGATACTATATAACCTATATATCTCTATGCTATATAACTTCTCCCTCTTAATTGAATCAAATGTCTTTTGGAAGTCTACGTATAGTTGATGTACAGTAACATTATATTCCCATTTCTTTTCTAAAATCTGTCTGATACTAAAATTTTCATCTGTTGTAGACCTGTTTCTTCTAAATCCACATTGATGATCTCCTAGAATGTCATCAATATAGGGAGTAAGTCTTCTTACTAATATATTTGTTAGAATTTTATACGAAGTTGAAAGTAATGAGATGGCTCTGTAGTTGTTGCAATCAGTTTTGTCTCCTTTCTTGTATATTGGTACGATGATGGATTCTTTCCATTCATCTGGAAGAGCTTCTTTTTCCCAAATCATACTAAGCAACGACGTATCTTGTCCATCAATTTATAAGGTGATGCTGAAAGTTTTACCACTAGACACATCTTTTGAAGATATACTTAATTAATTGCAAAAAAAAATCATTATAGTTCATATTCGGCAACTTTATAAGAAACAATTTAATGCAGAAAATTAATCTCGCACAAACTTGATCTTCTCTTTATGTAACCTAACTATAATACGAGGGTGAATCAAATATAAACCGGAATTATTGTTTACAATTTTATTGAATTAACAAAAAAATACAAAACCACCACATCATTTTTCTACATAGTCTTCTGCATTTCCAACACACTTTTGCCATCGAGTTGGCAACTTTTTGATGCCGTCCTTGAAGAATGAGGGATGACGTGTAGTCAGCCAGTTGCGCACGAACTTCTCTACCGCTGCATTGTCACCAAACCGCCTTCCTCCCACGTCTTCATCCAGTGGCCCAAACAAATGGTAGTCACAGGGTGACAAATCTGGACTGTAAGGAGGATGTTCCAGAGGTGTCCAATGCATTTTCGTCAGTTTTTCTTGTGTCAACCGAGCAGTGTGTGGCCTTGCATTGTCATGCAGCACAATCACATTTCGGATCTGTTTCCGGCGGCGCTTGTTGCGATATGCTGCTTTTGTCTCGTCCAAAAGCTGGCAGTAGTACTCTGCATTCACTGTTCGTCGTTCATGAAGGAAATCCAGTAGCAAAACTCCTTAAGAGTGATGCTTGTTCGTTGCCGTCTTTGGCGGGGCTCATTTTCCACCGAATCCCAGCCCGCTAAATTTTTTTTCGCCAATCATACACCTGCGTCTTCAAAAGGGTTGCTTCCCCGAACTGCGCATGGAGCCTTCTCAAAATTGCATAAGGTTTAATGCCTTCTTTCGCCAAAAACTTAATAATAATGCATTGCGCAACAGACGTGTGTACCTCTTGCTCGCTCATGACGTACTGAAGCAAGCGGCCGCTCTTCGGAGTGCGACACATCAAGATCCCTACTCCAGACTCCCCCACCAACTTCCCCTCCAAAACGCAACCTTTGCAGTTCGCTACCAGGTCCTCCAGATACAAATTCCGGTTTATATTTGATCCACCCTCGTACATTTGGCATCATGACTCTCACCAGTCTTATGTAACATATCTTAAATTAAATGTAAAGTAGGATTTTAATATTGCCTAAATAATAAAATTAAAGTTAATAAATAATTTTGTATTTTAAAATTCGTTTTATACATTAATATAACTTTAAATAAAAATCTAAATATTTCATTATTAGTGATTTCAAATAAAATCTCAGCCTGATAATAGCCCGGACCTGTTAGCTAAAAAAATAAGGGTACGCTTACAATAATTCGCATAGAGCTGAAAATTGGTACGGATGTTGGGAACACTATTATAAATGAAATGTGAAAAGTCCCCATCGATGCCACATCTGCAAAACATTTATTCAAGGTCAAAGTTCGCAAATATGGATTTGTTGCATTTTTCAGCCAAACGGTAAGTTTTATCATAAAAATAGGTGAGACGAAAGTTGGAGATCATGCAATTATTTTTAAAAAATGTTCTTATACCTTTTTTCATAAGAATCATCATTCTTGAGGTATCACTATTTGAAACATAGAAAACAATAATATGCACGCTCTTCAACCACAAGTTAACTCCTATACATCATCGGATATTTAATATGAGTAAAAATATCTGCCGACTATTCTATTGTTGTCCCAGTGGCAACAGTCATATACCTGGAAGACATAAACGAAAGACTTTTAGTATGTAGTATTTAAATTGTTTGAAAAACATGATTTCATTGACTATTTAACTCATGCCCCAAATGGGAGTCAATGACCAATCACGTTTCAATGATTTCTGTTTTACAACCAATCAGAGTCGTGTTTCACGAAATATTTATCAGTGTTATAATTACCATATTAAAGAAAGCTCCTCCTTTTTAATATTCTGAACAGGTCTGACCATTATTTTGCAGTGACTGAGCCTGTGAGAAATACGGCTACCAGATTGTATATATAGTGCATGAATGTCAACACATGCCGCATGCGGGAATTAATATAAAACATTTGTAGCAATTGATTATATCACCACAAAAAAGAAACCACTGTTTGCACTTTCTTAAATGTATTTTTCCCAGGTAACAATCCAGAAAAATATAATTGTCATATTTACATCATACGACATCAGAAATGAATTAATATACAGTTTGATGTGTTTCATTTTTTCTCCACTAGAGAGCATTCTTACAATATTGCGTTCCTTTGGCAATAAATAATAAATAGTATGATCTGGTTGCAGTGATAAACAAAATAAGCAGATGAAGCGTACCTATCGTTTCTCATTTGTTTTCAAACATCGCCGTTTACATTAAATATATAAATATTTTAAAATAACTATAGTTAAATAATGATTTGTGAGTAAACAGCTTAATTTTATTCGTTAAATAGTCCTAACAAATGCCACTCTTGATTTCCAAATTCTCTAGATAAATTCACGACTCACGAAGTGAGTCGTGAATTTATCGATAATTTGGAAATCACTCGTGGTATTACTTATGATAATTAAGATATTTGGTCTGTATATTCTTACCTCTTATGGTTGTTTTATTGGACATATGTTTCAAGGCTTCTGAGCCCCATCTTCAGCGATTACAGACTGATTTTTCTCAAGTTGTCGGCCCTGATTCTTGACTCCTGCTCCTGCTGTGGTCCAATGAACTTGCTAATGACGTTCCTTTCTCCGGGAATTTCAAAATTCAACATTTTTCCCTTGTTCTTCTGTATGTAGATATTTTACCGTATAGTGAGTTTTTTTTTTATTTTCTAACTGATTTAATAATTTTGTGTTTACATCTATTTTGTGTTTTTCTGACCAAACGTGAGCAGCTACTGTAGAATTATCTACTTCCCCTTTTTTTTTAAACAGAAAACAAAAATAAACTCAATATGGGAAAAATCTGCATACAGAAGAACAAGGAAAGAATTATGAATTTTGAAATTCCCGAAGAAAGGAACCTCGGTAGCAAGTTCATTGGACCACAGGCAGAGGAAGAAGGAGTCAAGAATCAGGGTCAACAACTTGAGAAAAATCAGTCTGTAATCGCTGAAGATGGGGCACAGAAGCCTTGAAACATATGTTCAACAAAAAACAACCATAAGGGATAAGAATATACAGACCAAATATCTTAATTATTATATAAACCTCTTAACGTAACTTCCTACTGTATTTTAAAATTATTTCATTGATTGCGCAAAAGTATTTAAAGAAATGAACTTTTCTCAATAAGACATAATCACAAACGGAATTCGCTTTCTTCTTGCTCTATATGGAGCTCCAAAAAATTGTTTGCCTACACACGTATAGACATTTATGTTTTGTGAAAAATAGACGGAACAATAAAAGAGTCCATCTATGTTGTCTTCATCCAACATCTGTTGCTGCTTATCAACATTTATATCGAGTGTACTATCAAGTTTAAGTGTGGCTTGGAATTCAACTAGACCCAGAAAACTGGGGTTTGAAATTAATAGATAATACACTGGGCGTGAGTCACAAAAGTTAAGGATAATTAGTTCATTTGCCGACTTATTATAAAGCATTGTGTCAGACTAATACAAAAATTTGGTATTGGTATGGTTCACTGATAATTAGAAAAACATGGCACGAAAAGAAACAATGGCTATGAAAGTGTCATTCAATTGTCATTTTTCACAACAAACGAAAACTGCATTACAGAATTCGAACATATAAAGAAGTTGAACAACAATGGTTCAAATGATTAATATGGGGCGTGATATTACCCCTGACAGCTACACAAGACTCCACATCGAGACGTGGCATGCTAGTGATGAGGTTGTTCAAAGGACAGATTCGGTGCTCAGTAAATTTCCACTCCTCATGATAGTGGCAATGTGTGAAGGTCTTGAAGTGTCCTTGGAGGAGGCTGACGAGATGCCAATTTGTCTCCCTAAGGCATCCCATGCATGCTCTATAGGATTCATATCCGGAGACCTCGCTGGCCACTCCATACGCTGGATATCTTCCTCCTGAAGAAACTCATCCACCAGTTGTGGCCTGTGAGGTCGGGCATTGTCATTCATGAAATGAATTCTGGACCCACAGCTCCCTGAAAAGTCTTACATGAGGTTCCAGGATCTCTTCTCTATACCGCTGAGCATTAACAGTGCCACCTGCGAAGATGTGAAGCTCTGTGCGTGCATTCATCATTATACCTCCCCATACCAGGAGACCACCGCCACCAAATGGATGTCTTTCCATGATGTTCATGGGGTTGTAACGAGTTCCTTGCTCCCTCCAGATAGTCACGCGATGCGAATCACAGTTCAAGCTGAATCTGGACTCGTCTGTAAATAGCACGCTGCTCCACTGATTTAGAGTCCAGTCGCGATGTTCCTGACTCCACCGTAAACGTGCTCTCTTGTTATCAAGGGTGAGTGGGACGCACACTACAGGCCGCCTAGCATACAGACCAGCAGCTCTGAGTCTTCTATAGACAGTTTGTCTGGATACTCTGATACCTGAGGCGGCCGCAAGTTCTGAACTCAGTTGTCTGGCAGACATTGTTCGGTTTCTTTCTTGCAGTTAACGCAAGATATCGATCCTGCTGAGGATTTGTAACTCTTGGAAGACCTCCCACTGGTCTTCGCCTAACGTCTCCGGTCTCTTGGAACCGTCGCCATAACCTAGATATAACATTTTGTGGCACATTAAGTGCTATGGAGACCTCAGTTTGTGTCTGTCCTGTTTCTAGCCGCCCAATAATTCTACCCCGAAGCAGAGGGTCCAGATGTTGTCTTTGTGCCATTTTACTGCAATCTGTTCTTACACTACATCTGATTATATCATAACTCTCTTTAAAAATGAAGATTTATGGAACAGGGCTTAACTGCAACAATGCAATTTTCATTTATAATTGCTATTAATTTTTTCATTGTTGAAGAGAGATTATAATTTAGTATGTAAACTAAACTAAATGTACTGAGAAACGTTTTGATAAATAATTTTTACTCCTTGCTCCTCTTTAAGCATTTTGATTTTCCGTTTTACAAATTATCCTAAACTTTTGGACACCAGTGTACTTTGGATCCGATTCAAACATTACTCGCACCTGGTGCAGAAAGGCTTCGTAACACCATTTTTTTGCAATTCTAAAAAGGGCTGTAGTGCAAAATGTGGCTGTAAAAAATCGGATCATTTTGTTCACCAGTATGTACTACTTTTCAAGGCCAGTCTTGCTCCAATGTTGAATCAAATGGAACAGATAAAGATGTATATGATTTTAATGAGGAAACAACGGATATATCTTACTCAGAACTATTAACAAATATCTAGCAAAAAGAAGAAGAAGAAATCGAAGAAGACATTACTGTCGAAGTAGAATTCGAATATTATCAGTCGGATTAACATTACCATCAACAATAATTTTTGTCACATTCCCAATAGTACCAATTTTTAATTAATAGAATATTATTTAATAAAAGTTATTCACAATAGATCGTGGAGTATACCTATCGGGGACACCACGTTAAAAAAATGTGCCTAGTACACTACCTCGTAGGTGGTGCGGAAATGTGTGCACATTATGTAGAATACAACTTCTTCACATTTTAGAATCGCGATATCTCAAGAATGGTGATTCTCATGAAAAAAATATAAGGGCAATTTTTCTAGATAATTACATGATCTACAACTTTTGTCTGACCTATTTTTATGATAGGACTTATCGTTTGGCTGAAAATTTGCGAACTTTGACCTTGAATAATATTTTTGCAGATGTGGGATCGATGGGGACTTTTCACATTTCATTTATAATGGTGTTCCTAACATTCGTACCAATTTTTAGCTCTATGCGAATTATTTTAAATTGAAATGTCTATTTTTACTGGAACTATAATAAAAATATCTTACTAAATAGATGCATATTTTTTAATAATCCTTTTAAAATTGTTTTATTTTTTTTAAATTCATCGTCGACATTTCAAAATATTTGCATTAAACTTTAATAATAAAATCTGATCTCATAAATAAAAGTAAACTAAATTGTGATTGTAATTAAAAACACTTATCTTTCTTATATGACCAATAGGATTTAACCTTATATTACATAGAATTATTAACAATCTAAATTAAGAATAAAGCAAAAGCTCCTTATTCATGGTTCCCTTATTGGCGGATTAAAAATTGCGACTAAAAATGTCTTTATTCGCGGATTCAGTCAGTATATTAGAAGGATTAGTAACCTTTATTAACACATCAGCAACTTTTTTACTGCAGGCAAGTGTTAAGGCGGCTTTTACAAAGAGTGATTCAAACCAAATGGACAAATTAATATCAAAGTAAAACAAACCTTATCGGTACTTAGTCTAAAGTTCGTTGTTAATAGCTACCGGTATGAGATGTCCGTTGATAAATGCCGCTCTCGCCATAATCGGGTTTTATTGTTTTGGCTTGTCATTCGTTGCAATAATTTTGATTGAATAACATGTGTCTCTTCTGCTTTGTTCCCAATTTATAATGTCGAGTAAAAGAAAATTAGTTCCCGAACGGAAAAAAGTTGTGTTATTATCGGCTCACTATGATGGTTGTCCAGCGGCTCGCTTTGTTTCCCTGCAGCTGTTATGTATGATTAAATATAAAGATGCCGACTGCCGCTACGTGAATGTTAATCATTGTCAAGCATCGTCGCGGCATCCACTTTTATATAAACGGACAACCATCACAGTGAGGCGATAATACCGCTGAAAGTAAAAATATAAATGCTTGACCGTTTACGCGTTGGCGAGTTGTTTGTATCCATATCACGCTGTTTGAATGTTAATGAATCAATTATACGATTCATCAAGAAATCCGAAGACAAAATAAGGGATTATATCGCTGAATTCACAGCTGAATGTCAGTTTGAATTGAAAGACCTTTTAAAAGCGGCAAAACAGGAAAAAAAAATCACTAAGTTCTTTAAGCCCTTGCCTAAGCCTGGCAGTAATAATTAATATAAATTGTTCAAAATCTCTCATTAATTGATTTTATCTTGATCATTTTTATTTTATTTTAGAAACTTGGAGCATATCCCCTATATAGTCATACAAATTACCATTCCATATTCGCGGCATATTTGCGGAACATATCCCTGCGAATAAGGAGCTTGTGCTCTGTTGCCATGTAACATAATAATAAACGTTATATTATAACATTATAACATGTTCAATGTGACGTCAACTTTTATTCTGAGTGGAAGCAAAAATAGCTCAAGTAAAATTTAATAATCTCTCTGATTCTAGGATTGAGAAAAGTGAATATATTATATTTAAACGATAAATTTATTGCATTTTTAGTCAGATATATTCATAATTGTCTCTTTATTAATCTTCCAATTTAGCCTATAAAATTATCTACTATTACAGTTATTATCGCCCTTGTCCGTTTATATAAAAACGGGTCCCACGCGATAATGCTTGACAATGATTAATATGCGGAATTATTATAGTGGCGGTAGTAGGCATTTTTGTATTTAATTAAATATAACAGCTGCGGGGAAACAAAGCGAGCCGCTGGACATACATCATAGTGAGGCTATAATAATAATACTTCAGAAATACTAGTAATGATGCCATCTATGCCCCTCACTACGAACAAGTACGTTTCAAGATAGAAATATGGATTTTGTTAAAAATATATATCTTCGGATTGTTCGTGGCAATATATACCTTTAAACTATTTTTATAAGTTTTTCAGACAAAACTTACCACCAAAGTTTTAAGATATCGCGAGTTAAGAACCAGAAGGTTCCATCTACATTTTTAAAAGAGTTTGGAAAACGAATTACAATATAACAGTTTTCAAACCCTTCACCACACACAACTTTTGTCATAAGTAGGGCTAGAATTTTTATGTACCAAAAGTTGAGATTGCAACATAGTATAATGAGAAGTTAGACTAATGACTATATTTTGTTTTTATTTCACATACAAACAGTTGAATATTATAATGAGAAGTTAGACTTCTTACTTCTTTTGTTTTGGTTTCACACACAAACAGTTGAATAATATATAGGGCTACTATCTGCATTCCAATCTTATGTTTTACTAGTTTTCGGTGGTGTTGTTTTAATTAAAATTATCAATTTCGAAGGGATGCCAAATTCCGCCATGGCATTAAATAATTGATTTCGGTTTATACTGTCATAAGTTTGCTTAAAGTCTATAAAAACTGATGTATTACGACATTACATTCATAAGTCTTGTTCAATATCTGCCTCATTTGGAAGAGATGGTCTATGGTGGATCATGTTTTCCTAAAGCCACACTGATATTCTCCCAAAATTTCTTCTGAGCATTTACCAAATACTTCGCAATTATGCTCGTAAATACTTTGCACGAAACATTGGTAGGGATATTCCTATATAATTTCCACATATTAATCTATCAACTTTCTTACATATTGGACATATGATCGGTGTTTGCCACTCCTCTGGTTTCATTTCAATATGATCAATCTATATATCCCTTGCCAGAGTTTTCTTCTACCAGGTATAAATAATTCGATCGTGCACAGAGATCTATTCCTCTCGAGTCTTTTAATAATATAATATACCATGTATCTTGTGGGTCTGTCTTTATTCATTTCTGGTCCATAAAATTCCTTTTTTTCATCTTCTATACCTAAACTTTGTCTATTTAAAAGTTATTTAAAATATTATGCCTGTAGGATGTCGTGTCGCAGGGTGCAAGAATAAGACATCATTCATTACATAAATTTGTTTTGATTCTGTAACAATGCAATACAATAACCGCCTGCCAAGGAATCCGTTGAGCTACTGACGCACGATGATCTATGACGAGGATCTAGTAGTGCGCGAGCTCTGTCTGGTTGGCCTAGAGTGTTGCCATCTGTCGACGACCGGTTGTGGCGGGAGAATGTCTCATGACGTCGCCACACCAGCCCCCTTGGGAGAAGAGATGATCACGGCTCGAAGAAATACGGAAAGTTCACCTTGCGCTCTGAACGCGCAGTCGGGAGAGTTGTCCGTTTGTTGAGCCCTGTCGTCCGTTGTTCTGAGGCGAGAGTCCGTCAGCTGTTCACCTCTTCCATCTCCGAGTATGAATGCTGGTTTACTCGGTCAATACTTACGCGGACGGGACCACGTCTGGTCTGCAACGTGAATGTTTTCTCGTCCCGCTGAAGAACCTTGTGAGGGCCAGAGAATGGCAGTTGAAGTGGACCGCGCACGGTGTCGTGTCGTAAGAAGGTATGAGTGCAGGTGGCCATACCTTTGAAGATGAAGGAGCTTCGCTGCCCATGTCGAGCTTGTATTGTTGGTCGTAGTTGTTCCATTTGTGGCCGAAATTTGGCGACGAGGCATCATCGCAGCGCTTAATGCGGACCGCTGTTTTCATCTCGCCTGGGAGTCGGAGGGGTTCTCGGTACACGAGTTCGGCAGAGGAGGCTCGGTCAATGTTTTTTAAAGTAAGTTCCGTTTTCAATTATATTCGTTGCATCGCTGCAATGGTAATTTTACGCACGCGTGCTTTTTTCTTCAGTCCTCAGGCAAGCTGGGCATGCAGTTTCAGAGCTTAAGTCCGTGTGAATGGTTAGTTTGTGATCAGTTGAAATGTTTAAAGTGATCGAGTACCCCGCCGACTGTGAGATACGGCCTGTTATTCATTTCTTGAATGCAAGAAAACACCAAACCAGCTGACATTCATCAACTTTGTGAGGTGTATGTGAAGATGCCATTAGTGATAGAATAGTCAGGAGATGGGTTAGGAAGTTCAACGAGGGCCGATTCTCTGTGCATGACGAACAGCGTACCGGTCGAACCATCTTTGATCATAGACAATTTGGTGCGTGCTATCGATGAAAAGATTCGTGAGGACAGGAGGTTCACAATTTCTTCGCTTTCCTTCAGTTTTTCACAATTGTTACGGAGTTGTTCTCTACAAAATGATGACAGATCGATTACGATATCGAAAAATAGTGCTCACGATGGGTACCCAAGATGTTCACCGAGGAACACAAAACCAAACGAGATTCCAGTGCATTGAGCTCTCTCACACGTTACAGTGAGCAAGGCGGTGAATTTCGTGATCATACCGTGACAGGTGACGAAACTTGGGTGCCTCACATGACATCTGAATCGAAGCTGCAGTCCATGGAATGGAGGCACACTGCATCGCCAAAGAAAAAGAAATTCAAACAAACCATGTCAACAAGCAAGATCATGTGCACTGTTTTTTGGGACAGAAAGGAGTCTACTCATCGAATTCTTACCTCGGGTGAAACCATTAATAGAGAAGCCTATTGTCAGACCTTGAAGAAGCTCCATCGCGCAATTCAGAACAAGAGACGTGGAATGCTGACCGACGGAGTTCAGTTGCATCATGATAATGCTCAGCCGCACCACAGCTCGTGGAACCCGAAATCTCATCTCGAAATTTGGCTCGGAAAATATTGACCATCCCCCTACAGCCCGGATTTGGCTCAGAGTGACTTTCATCTTTTCCTGCACCTCAAGTCTTTCCTATGTGACCAACGTTTTTATGGTGACGATGAAGTGAAGACAGCAGTGCGGGAGTGGTTCGCATCGCAGGCGGGCGGATTCCACAATGAGGGATAGAAAAACTTGTGCCCCAACTCGATAAATTCCTCAATAATGGTGGAGAAAAGTAATTGAAATGTGGGGAATACAATACAACAAAAATAGTTGGTTAATATCTTCCCGTTCAATTACTACATCCTTTCGGAATTTACTTTAAAAGCACGCCTCGTATTTTCCTGTTAGATCATGAAGTTCGTATATCAGTTATTGAAAAATATGTTCAGGAATTCAATGATAAAGAAACCATCGCCGCCACCGATGATGCGTGGATTAACTCCGTGCTGAGCCTCTATATCGAGTCGACGTACGTCGTTGAGCGTAAACACCCGATGCCGCACATTCCGTCTTGTAAGAAGACGGTGCGGCATCGGGTAAGGCGCTAGACAATTGGCTATAAGGGAGCCAGTTAGAGCTCCCGTTATATTATAAGGATGCTGGTTGTTGATGTCAGTGGGACCACCACCGAATAAAAGTTTAAATATCTCTAAAAGAAAACAAACACATTACTGATCGCATTAATCTTCAGAAACTAGTAACCATAGTTTGATTGAATGTCATTGTAGTATAATTTATACATTGTTATTTAACTAAAATTAAATGTGTGGAAAAATACTAATATTTAGGAAGTATGTTTACGCTTGACGATGAGGAAATTACCGATAGAAGGAACACTGCCATTCCAACTTCTCTCATAAAACATTACAACCTGTGAAACGACTTTTTAATTCCTTCATAAACTCCTGTCAATTTGTATTATTAGGGTTTCGTTTTTCAAATTATTTCCCACCATCATAGCGATTTCTACACTTTTTCTAACAATTATTTCAATATGTTTTTCTATGATATTTAACTACATACATAACATGAAGACGTGGCAGCCATACTGATTTTAACGAATATTCTATGCAACAACAAATACGTGATCCAGTGTACTAATTAACTGTACACATATACTTCAGAATTTCTGAACTTAATATTAATTTTGTCCACCGCTGTGGTCTCGAGGTAGCGTGCTGATTTGTCTCGCAGCGGGCCCGGGTTCGATCCTCGGTCGGAGCAGTTTTTCTGGGTGAGGTTTTTATCGAAGTTTTTCCTCACCTATAAGACAAATGTCAGGAAAACTTTAAAGGGCCAAAACGGTCCCCGAAATCAATATGACCATCATTATCATCATCACCGGTGTGGAACGCAACGGGAAGATACCACACCTACAATTCCCTAGTAAAGGCTGCAAGCATAGCATGAAAATGCTATGATTGCAGTGAAAGAGCTGCCCTCGGGCAGAATTACTATTGATGGATGGATGGATGGATATCATTTTTTTAGGAGGCACGCCGTAGCGTAGTGGTTAAGGCACTGCGCTACAAGCCGGAAGGTCGAGGGTTTGAATCCCGGTGGGGTCAGGATTTTTAAACTGACCCAAACCTTCTGACGGCACCATGGCCCTGGAGTCGACACTGCTTCTAACGGAAATGAGTACCAGACGCTTGTTCTGGGGGTAAAGGCGGCCTTCACGCAGGGCTGACAACCCGGCTGACATCAAGTGCCGATTGTTCAGAAAAAGTGGGAACCTTAACCTCCTACTGCCCCAAGGGCCTCCTGAGGCCTGTAGTGTGACACTTTACCTTTATATTAATTTTTTAGCCTTGCATTCTTCCACAGGTTAGAGTACTTAAATTGCATTTAGGTTGTCTTTCACAGTTTGAGAAAACCAGTTACAACGGCTGGGGGACTCGACATGTAGACCACACGTCACCCCTAGACTGGCTTGATGATCATCTACCTCTGTGATTGACACATGTGGATGTGAGGCCGGCATCCGGATAGTAGGCTAAGGGCCTTCTAGGCCTGTTGCGCCAGGAGTTTTTCACAGGTTAGAGTATTGAAATTGGGTGAGGTTAGTTTTTAGGTTCGTTAAATATCGTGTATATGTTGACTATATACCGTGATTCCATGGTGTAAATCGCTTCGCGTTTGTTGGCGCCTGCGCATGGTGTATGATTGGTAATTGGACTTTTTTTTTTTTTTCGCGTTACATGTTGTGAAGCATTTCCAAACATTCAACTAAGTTACATTAGGTCTATAGAAGAGAAATATGGATTCTTCATTTAAAGAACGAGAAAATATTTCAAGCATTTAAGAGTAAAGTTGTTAGGAAAATGTTTGGAGCAAAGAGAGTCGAAAAGAAAGATGAGTTGAGGAGACAACATAATATTGAGCAACACGGTCTTTGTAGGAAACCGGATGTAATAAGAACATTAACTCTCGTAAACTGCTAGAGTGAGGAGATGTTACACAAACCGGTTATGAAAGAGGGGCATGGACATTCTTAGGGAAATCGGACGGAAAGCGCCCAGTTGGCAAGAATGAGGTGGGAGATTAACATTAACCATAATTTTACTGGAAATGATTAGAAACAATTGTACATTATAGGAATGTATGGAGAGTTTATTTCCGTGCGCCGTTTGAAAATAAATGAGAAACGATTATTATGTTTCATTTGTTCATCACTGCAACCAGATCATATTATTTATTGCCAAAAGATCGCAATATTTTAAGAATGCACTCTAGTGGAGAAAAAATGAAACACATCAAACTGTTTATAACCAACATATTAATTAATTTCTGATGTCCTATGATGTAAACATGTCAATTATATTTCTCTGGAACGTAAATTCCTGGCAAATAGTATGTTTAAGAAAGTGCAAATAGTGTTTTTTTTTGTGGTATAACCAATTGCTATAAATGTTTTTCTATTATATCCCGCAAACAGAATCTAGTTACATTCGTACACTATATATATAATCCACTTGCATTCTAGGATTCTTACATCTTAATATATAAACTGTTATATTCAACGTATTTCTTAGAGAGTTAGTCACTGCAAAATAATGCTCTGACCTATTCAGAATGTTAAAAAGGAGGAGCTTGATTTTAATATGATAAAATTAAATTTATATAATCGAGGTGAAAAAACGACTGTGATTGGTTGTAAATCAAAATTCATTGAAATGTCATTGGTCATTGACTCCCATTTGGGGCATGAGTTAAATAGTCAACATGAACATTAAATTGTAGCGTGTGGGTGACTCATTTTAATGTAAGGAATATAAAAAAATGTAGAAGCAGTAATTTCAGACCTGCCACCTTTAAATGACTGTTTTCCCTTAAAACCCTTTCACCACATGTTACTATAAATATAAAATTTTCAATGCATAGAAAACAGCTCTACATACCTAACATACCTCATAATTAACTCATTGGCACTATCGAACCCTGATGTTCATGGCCGAGCTGACATAAGCTCTCCATACATCCCTACCACGAGCTAATGTTTTTCAATCATCCCCTGTATAATCCACTTCCCTTAAATTATGGTTAATGTTATTCTCTTACCTTATTTTTGGCCTACCTACTGGACGCTTTCCCTCTGATTTTCCTACTAGTAGTTTCCAAGCCATTCTTTCATTCCCCATTCGTGCCACATGCCCTGCCCATCTCAGTCTATAAGACTTAACTGTTGTTATATCCAGTTTCCCATAAAGATCTTCTCGATTCGCCTGTCTCTTCATCTCTGTTTGGTCCAAAATGTTTCCTAAGAACTTTATTCTCAAATACTCGTAATATTTTCTTCTCCCTTAAACATACCTCATATTAGCCAATATTGTTTCCTCGGGAAGAGATACTTAGTGACGTAGCCTATTTGTTGATATGCCCTATAGCGAGCATAATGCAACTTATTTTATGAGAAGCAGATAGTAATAATGATATTAATACATTAAAGTGAGCCTTTTCTTTTTTTATTAATATCTGAATATAAGTTGATATAATTTATATAAATTACTAAAAGACGTCACTCCTTTATGCTAATTTTGGTCTATTGCGCACACCCCCTAGTTAAGCTAACTGACAATAATAGGCCTAATATTAATGATATTGTGGGAAATTAATTCCGAGATGTGAAGTTACGAAACAAACGAACTTAGTTTGTTTACAAAGTACTAGCGATTGGCTCAAAAAATGTCAAGACAGCCTATTGCTCTGTATACATAGTTTGCTTACTCTGGAAACTGGTACATACTACAAACTTACATATTCACAACTGTATTAATTCACCTGTTGGTCAGCTCTGAAATGAAACGTTGTCTATGTTAACTGTAGATACTATGGTCGTGACGCAATTGCCGTACTCCCTCTGTTTCAGTCTGTAGTTAATTCGCACAGTATTTGTAAACATGTAAACACACAATATCCGTACTATTTTCCAGCAATCTGTTGATTAGTCTTAAACTTAAAGAAAATTACTCGCTTTAACCATATGTGTGTTCTAGGTTATTATATCAGGTCACACTTCGGCCAGGTGTAAAGAAGTGACGTCTCCTAGTAAATTGTCGTTTTTTAGAAATTAAAAAATTCACGCTAAAGAGAACAAAGTATGAATTGGATGTATCATAATTATAAGTACTCTACATAAGCCTCTTTTCATAAATTAGATTACACATTGTATATTCGTATGCAGTTAAGATAATGTCTATTATTATGAAGATGAAACTAAGTGCGAAAGAATGTATCTAGTAATTTTTTTAATACAATGCATGAATTAAATATTTTATGAGAAGTCAAAAACTGGATTCTAAGGCCTTGTATCTTGTAGGCAACAGCTGCTATAATGTTATTGTCACTTATTTGTCTGCTTTGTATGTTCAAAGTGCTAAAACAAAATGAAATATTACATAAAGACTCATCCGGAAGTCTGAGCTATGTACTGTGATGACATATTCTGCTCCTTCGTCCATCATTAAGTTTTAATGTCTAATAGCGCATATGGTAACATCTTTATTCGAGTACTGAACCGATAGCAAATGCCTTTTCTTCGGTTTTATGAACCGATGATAAATCACTGTGATGAAGTGTTTTACTAGCAAACGAGACCATGGAATTAAAAAAAAAATCGTTTTAAACTTCAAAGAGAACAAAAGTTTTCTCATTTTTTCAACAGTGTTTACCGGTGCATATGTTTTATTTCACATCAACATTCCTACGGGATTCTCCAAAAATAAAGGCATCTGACTTAGCTATCAGCTATGCTTCTGACTGAGTCTATTTTTAAATGCAAACCCTCTCATTTCCATTTCCACCGAAAGAAGAAATATTGGAATTAGTAATTGATTTTTTTCTCGTTCCGAATTTGCCAAGCGAGTTTACACAGAGCAAAATTGCACAGTTTCATAGTTGTCTTTATACGTAATAACAATAATAATAATAATAATAATAACAATAATAATAATAATAAAACTATAATTATGTAATATAATTGTTTTATATTTTCTCAAAAATAATGGTTTCGTTAAAGTCCAAATTTTGTATCACATTTAAGGTAGACTATTTATTCCTGGTTTCTGCGATGATGGAAAAGAAATTATAATCACGGGATAATTTGTTTTAAATGAATGTTAAATGCACGTCATGAAATAATGACTAACACGAATTTACCTAAGTTTACCCTAATCGACTCTGATTTTTAATAACTTTTTTTTTCTTTCTACCTCACGCCTTTGTGAAGATTCAACAAACGCTAATGGGAAACAGAATTTTTCTGAACCACACGTGTTTATGTATTTGCATAAGATAATTTAGGTACGGGGTCTACATTATACGTTGTAACTGCGCGAGCGTTGTTTTTCACTCTCCGCTACGAAGACCACATTAGATGCACTCGACACGCGTGCGACTTCCCTGCTTTAATTGTATAAAAAGTATTACATATAACCTTATCTCATAACATATGTTATCAAACCCAGAGGGTTTTTTAAAGGTGATGTGCGACTGGTTTCAGCTGCTGGCGCGCGCATCCGCTTTGGCCTTCACGGCACGTGGATACAGTTATCAAGATGGCGAGACCGATTTCGCTGGTGAATCGTATTTTCGTGTGTAAAAATTATTTTAAGTACGAATCATGAATTTATTTAGACATTTCCTGCTGAAGTGCCACCTTCAAGAGTATAAATTCACAGAATTGTTAATCTTCTTCTTCTTCTTAATCATAATTTGTAGGATTTTCATCCTGTTTATTTCCAAAATCACTCCTCGGAGGAAGACGTATTGGATGTGCATTCACTGTCTATCCATCTCTTGGCTGGTCTTCCTCTTGTTCTTCTCCCGTCCATTGGTCTATCTTCTTTAGCTCTTTTTGCAAGTCGGTTGTCTTCCATTCTTTCTATATGACCCTTCCAATATTTTCGTCTATCTATAATAAATTTGGTTATGTCTTGAATATGACATTTGTCCCTAATTTCTGTGTTGTGTATTTTATCAAATAATGTTTTCCCCTGAATAGTTCTTAAGATCTTCATTTCGCATGTGCTTATTATTTGTTTAGTTTTTGTTGTATCAGCCCTAGTTTCTGCTCCATATACGATAACTGGTCGAACTATCGTTTTGTATATGCGGGTTTTGCTTTCTATTGACATATGTTTGTTGCGCCAAATTAAATCTTTCATATATCCTGATATTTGTGCTGCTTTATCAGCTTGTTTCTTTACTTCTTTTATTAAATTTTTAGTGTTTGTTATTAATACACCTAAATAATTAAATTCTGACACTTGTTTTATAATTTTTCTTTCCACTTCTAATTTGCATCTTACTGGTTCTTTTGATATTGTTAATCATTTTGTCTTATTCGTGTTAATTTCCATATTGTATTTTCTGGCATTTATATTAAATTGATGTAAAGATCTTTGTAAAGTATCTTCAGATTCTGAAAGGAGAACGACATCATCTGCGTAACATACTAAGTGAAATCTAGTGTTTCCCATTTTATAACCCAAACGTGGTGGTATGTTTTCAATAATTTTATCCATTATAATATTAAATAAGAATGGACTTAAGAGTCACCTTGCCTGATGCCCTTTGTGAGCGTTATTTCTTCAGTTTGCTGTTCTTTTACTTTGATTACTGTTTTGCAGTGTGTGTTAATTGATATTATTGCTCTAATCAGTTCATTAGGAATTTCATTCTCTCTCAAGATATGTACAACATCTTCAAGTTGTACTCTATCAAAAGCTTTCTTCACATCTATGAAACATGAAACATAAGAATACTGGTTTATTGAATTTCCATGAATTTTCCACAATTTGGTCTAAGTAAATTGCATCAAATGTGGATCTACTTTTCCGAAATCCTTGTTGTTGTTCTTAAATATGGATTAATGCGTTTAATGTATTGTCTAAATATGTTTGTGAATACTCTTAGAGAACTATTAAATAATGTAATCCCATGATAATTTTCTGGTTTAGTTTTGTCACCCTTTTTTAAATATTGACATAGTTATACGCGATTTCCATTCTAGTGGGGTGGTATCGCTTATTATGATATTATGGAATACCTTCTGAAGTTCATTTATCAGTTGTATTCCCCCATATTTCAATATTCCATTTGTTATCGTATCAGGACTTGCAACCTTTCGATTTTTCAATCTCCTTACTGCGTCAGTAACTTCATCTATTGTTATTTCAATTAATTTATCTTGATTGTGATATTCATAAACATCCTGATTATTTCCCTAAATATTTTGTTCTTGTTTATACAGTTTCTGGAAATAATTATGTCATTCTTGCATTGTCAATTTGTTTGTTTGTACACTATCCCTAATTTCCATTTTATTTCTTCTTAATGTTCCCCATATTTTTCGTTGGCTTCCATATATATATATATATATATATATCAAATTCCATATCTTTCGAATATTTTTCCCAATAATTCTGCTTAATTTATCCAATTTTAGCGTTTGCCATATTGCGTTCTGTTGTGTATGTTTTCCAAGATTCAGAATTGTTAATAAATTTGATAATACTAGAACAGTTCTAGCATTACAGTGGAAGAACTCACTCACGTCAGCCAGAATGTGGTTTACAGATACAAAGGACTACAGTTTCAACCTATGTTATAAGGTAAGATTATATGTGGTAATAGTTTTTATAGACTAAAGCTGGCAAGTAGCGAGCGTCGAGTACGGCTGATCGGGCTTCGTAGCGGAAAGTGAAAACATAGCTCGTGCGGTTACAAGTTATAATGTAGACCCTGTATTCAGTGATCATCATAATGTATAGGCTACCACTTAAAAACAACACAAACTGTGGATAACGATTTAATTGATAGGCTAAGTAATAATTTGAAGAACAAATTTTAATTGCGTTAAAATAAAGATTAGAATAATTTAAAACAATCGAGAAACTTTTGGGTGGGCTTCGAAATAAAAATAACAGAGTTACAGTTTGCACAACATCCGTCCAGTTAATGGATGATGACTAGCCAATTGAAATAGACATATATCACCTGGTTCTCTAACTAAGATTGTATTGTGACAGAAAATGTCCATCTGCCAACATTTCCGATCACCTGTTCTCTAACTGAGATTGCATTGCGACAGAAAATGTCCATCTGCTGTCTACAAAGCAACATTTCTGACACCAATTCCTGTGAAAATTAGATCGTGTTATTGATGGACCAATGTCAGAAAACATGCTTGCTACCCTGCAGACGTCTTTTCAATCTCGCGAATGATGTAATGACGAAAATGGAAAATTTTAATTCATTACAAAATATGTGAAGTTGACTAGCGCTAGGAGCATTTATATAATTACTGTTCAATCGATATAACTAGAATAAGAGCACGCCTATTAATTAGTTTATTTGAATTAATAAAGTAACATGTGTTGAGTCTAGATTCATACAAACTTAGAAACTTAGAAACTAAGCTTTGAGAAAATACGGTGAACATGAAATTCAAAATTTTATTTATTAGCGAATGTTGAAGGAATAAGGCTATTGAGGTTGTTCTCATGAAAATATTTTAATGTTTTTACAGATCTTCATCGATCCTATCTATTAAGACGCCGAAAATGATCTTGGCCAATAGGATATATATATATATATTCAGTTAACACCCTAGCGACCGCAATTTTTGTTTTATCAGATCCAAACTTGGCATATAGCAATTAATTTTTAAAAAAATCGAGTTCGTTAACCAGTAAAATCGGACCATTAGGTGTAGGAGTTCACCTCAAACAAAAATTAAAAATCGCTCTATAGGTCGCAATTTTAATTATTTCGCAACGAAACTTGGTACATGTTATTGAAATAAAACGAGGAAGGTATTATCTGACAATCAGGAAAATCCGATCAATAGAAGTGGGAATTTAACAGAAACACGAAATAAAAAAAATGCTCTAGCAGTCGTAATATATCGGTGCGTAATAAGACAATGTATCCTATAAAATACATTAGTTTAATATATTTAAAAAAAGTAGTAGAAAAATTAATATCTATGAGCATAACATTATTTAAATTTGTGTCAATTAAACAACAATATTAAAAAAGTAATAACTTAGGTTATGATGAGTTTGTTTTTCTCTGTACTCCGATACTTTTAAATAAGTTAGCATAAGATATTGAATTGTTCCAATGTAACCTATTTTGCACTATTTATGAACTTAGCACAGCTTTATGCCCATTAAAACAAAAATCTCCCAGCCACAATTCATAAACACCTAGGGACAAATGGAAATATACACTGCTCAAAACAATTAGAGGATCACTTGTAATAAATTGAATAAGTAATTGTTTTTTTAAAGCTGTGATGCTGAAAGTTGGACAATATGTAGCCTAAATTGAATTATTAATTTTATCATTGGATACAAATTTTAAAGATCCATGGCCTAAATACAGAGAAATTACCTCAAATAACAAATATAGAGAATTTTTTTTATTTTGGAAGGCACTGGCCACTTCTAATTGGTAAGCTTCCTGATGTTGCTATAGTGACGAATGTTGATTATTGCCTTGTTTATTGAAGTCTCTGACAAAATGAGGCATTTAAATGAGTTTGAAGTGTATCATGCTCTACATCTTTTACGACAAGGTCAATCTCTGCGACAAGTGGCTAGAGAGCTTGGGGTTTCTCCTTCCGTGGTGTCCAGGTTACGCAACAGGCACAGAGAGACAGGTCAGTATTGTAGAAGACGTGGCCAGGGCCGTAAATTTAAAACAAGCCCCCAGGATGACAGATACGTTGTTCTTTCTGCTCTTCGACAGCGTACAAAAACTGCAAAAGACCTGCAGAATGACCTTCATATGGCTTCCGGAATCCGGGTTTCAGACCAAACCATAAGGAACAGATTAAGGAAAGAGAATATTCGTCCAAAAAGGCCCGTTAAAAAACCACGCTTAACAAATGGGCATAAGGCAGCAAGACGTACGTATGCTGAAAACCATGGTGATTGGAACCTGAACCAGTGGGAGTCTGTGCTCTTCTCGGACGAATCCAGGTATCGTCTTACACGTTGTGATGGTCGATTGAGGGTGTGGGGACGGCCAGGAGAAAGATTTTCTGCAGAGGCTGTACAGGAAATTGATAGATTCGGAGGAGGTTCCATAATGGTGTGGGCCGGAGTATGTACAACAATCGTACGGACCTTGTACTTGTTCCCCAGCGACTGAATGCTGTCCGGTATATCGAGCACGTTCTAGAAGAGCATGTAGTACCTGCTGCCATTGGAGTAGGCCCTGGATTTCTGTTTATGCAGGATAATGCCAGGGCACATTCTGCGGCTGTCACCAGGGATTTCCTGAGGAGGAATGAAATTGAGGTAATGGAGTGGCCAGCGGTCAGCCCAGACCTCAACCCTATTGAACACTTGTGGGATCTTCTAGACAGGAAGGTCAGGAACCGACATCAAGCTCCACAAACTCTGCAGCAACTTGGAGATGCTCTGAAGGAGGAATGGGAGAATATCCCGCAAGAGGAAATCCAGAATCTTATTGGGAGCATGCCACGAAGGTGCCAAACTGTCATCGAATGTCGTGGAGGCCATACACGATACTAACTCTATATAACGAGTGTTTAACTTTGAAAAATAAGCACAAGATTCAATTGCTTACAGAGGGGAATTATTTGAAAAGTTAATTGTCAGCGTTATTCATTTTTTTTACTGACATGAGCAATAAATAATTAATTAATTAACCACAAATAATGTATTTTATTATTTTCATGTTTGTACCTTTATCCAATGCAAAAATATTTGCATATTTCATAGTGTTCCTCTAATTGTTTTGAGCAGTGTATTTTTTAAGAATCTGCAACCTGTCATGGAACTCGTCATTGACTTAAAGAAGGTCATTTTAATTGAAATCCTAAAGAGAAACAAGTCAGTAAGCAACATGAGTAGTTACCAACCTATATCACTGACCAGTACTCTTAGTAAAGTTATAGAACTCATGGTATCAGCTAGACTAAACTGGTATTTGGAATATCACAACATAATAAGTTCCAAACGAGCTGGATTCGAAGCAAACAATTTGCCAGATGAACAAGTCATATCATAATCCATCTTATAAAGGATGCCTTCGATAGACAAGAAGATACTGCTGCCATCTATTTCAAAAGAGTGAGTGTGAGTGAGTGGATGAGTGAGTGTGAGTGAGTGGATGAGTGAGTGGGTGTGTGGGTGAGTGGGTGTGTGGGTGAGTGGGTGTGTGGGTGAGTGGGTGTGTGCGAGTGAGTGAGTGGATGAGTGAGTGAGTGGATGAATGAGTGGGTGTGCGTGAGTGAGTGAGTGGATGAGTGAGTGGGTGAGTGAGTGAGTGAGTGAGTGAGTGAGTGAGTGAGTGAGTGAGTGAGTGAGTGAGTGAACCGTAGAGATCGCAGAAACTGGGCGGAGGAACATCGTGGGTTGAGGCGTGCTGAATGGAGATCAGTTCTTTTTTCTGATGAGTCGCGATTCAACATGGAATGTGATAGTCGGCGTGTATTCATCTGGAGAGAAAAGGGGACACGAAACAATCCAGCTTTTGTACGTAAAAGATCCCCATATGGTGGCGGTGGATTGATGGTGTAGGCAGGAGTCAGTAGTGGTGGACGTACGGACCTCTACGTTATCCAAGGTGGTACTTTGACTGCGGTAAAGTATAGAGATGAGATTCTCCGACCTTTTGTCGTGCCTTATGCTGATGCCATAGGTGATTCTATTCTTTTTATGGACGATAATGGACGACGCCACAGAGCTGGCTTGGTGGACGACATGCTGGAAGTGGAGGGTATCGAGCGTAGGCAATGGCCAGCTTCCTCCCCGGACTTAAATCCGATTGAGCATGTGTGGGATGCATTAGGCAGGTGAATTGCAGGGAGACCAGCACCTCCCACAACTGTTCCAGAGCTGCACATTGCTCTTATGGAAGAGTGGCCACGTATCCCCCAAGAACTCATTGCTAACCTCATTGCATCAATGCCATACAGGTGTGAGGCAGTGCTGGCCGTTCGAGGAGAACATACACCATACTAAAGAGACATTTTCACCCATGTTAATGTTGCTTTGTTTGTTTGCCATATTCCTAATCAGGATCTCTTTGACATCTGGTGTGGTACAGAGGTTACGTAATGACTTCAAATTCTTGTTGACATTCTTTTGGAGTAATAGAAAGTGGTTGCATCTAATACTGTTCCTAAAAACAGTCTTAATAGGTTATTCTACAATATCCCCTAATTTTTTTGAGCAGTGTAGATATCACGTTATGTTCGTCTTTCTTCCAAGTTACACCTCAATTTCTTAATAGATCTCTCATTGAGGGGGGCACGCCGTAGCGTAGTGGTTAAGGCACTGCGCTGCAAGCCAGAAGGTCGAGGGTTCAAGTCCCGTTGAGGTCAGGATTTTTAAACTGACCCAAACCTTCCGGCGGCACTATGACCCTGGGGTCGACTCAGCCTCTAACGAAAATGAGTACCAGACGCTTGTTCTGGGGGTAAAGACGGCCGTCACGCAGGGCTGACAACCCGGCTGACATAAAGTGCCGATTGTCTAGAAAAATTGGGAGCCTTAACCTCCTACTACCCCAAGGGCCTCCTGAGGCCTGTTGTGGGATCACTTCTCTATGACTCCGTGTGGAGATGCAAACTTCTTAAAAAAACTACAACACATTAAATCGTTATCGATAGTTTGTGTTTTTTTTAAGTGGTAGAAAACATGTTTCAATGGATCATATCACAAAGCTACTGCGCTACAAGGTACAACACATTATCAGGTATAAGCGGGGTCTACCACAAGGAACAGTTCTGATTACCATTCTTTTCAATATTTATCCCTCAAATTTTAAATGTCCCAACAGTTAGTACAGCGATGTTTGCTGATGACATCATCATCTGGTCCTCAAGAAGACACAGAAAATACTATGATTTACAAGAAGAACTAACAAACTCCCTGAAGAAGCTCCATAAATAGACTGAAGATAGCCTAATGATTGTGAACACTGAAAAAAAAAAAGTTTAAAAGATTTTCTCATCAGGATGGAAAGATTTGCACTACAACAACATGCCTCTTATGCAGAATAATCGCAATACATACCTATGAGTAACATTAGACCGTAAGCTGTCTTGGAAAAATCATGTAAAGAAAGTAAGTGAAGGAGAATGAATATCCGCAAAGGATTGTATGGTGTTAAAAGGGCGGCACATGGGAAAAGAAACAACCACAGTACAGAAAACTCAATACTCAATCCACCTTCATCGAGAAAGTAAAAGAACGAGAACAGACCTTTGATATTTCCACAAATTTCTATCCAGTGACATTTCCTCTTCTTGAATTTGTTTTCAACTATAACCTTTCTTTTCTATACCAAATTTAACTAAATCCAGTCATCAGGTACTAAGTCTTCCCAGGATTATTTTGCTTTTCATTTGCATCTAGAAGTCTCAACCCCCGTCCAAGTCATGGTAAATGGGTAATACTTAGAAGTGGAGGAGTGCTTATCAGGGTGAAGTCTGACACTTTTAAGGTAACTTGAGGACCTGAATAGCACTCTGAAAATGAGTAGCAAAAGGGGCAACAATGAAGCTACGTCGGCCTATTTAGCCGATACTGTATTTTGCAACTACTTTCAAGAGAAAAGTAGTTTCAGATGAAATTATTTGTATTAATTAAAATTCAAAATTGTACTGTACTTGCTCGACGACAGAGGAAAATAGCGAGAAAGCTCTAATCGGTTAGTATTAAAACCGGAACCTGCTGAATGTGGTTCTTGGCGCTCCATATGTACATAACGTTAAGTTACTCTCACGTCTGAAACGGAAACAACCACAACATTTACGTTATGAACAGTTTATAAAATTTGAAATTTATACCATCCTGCTGATTTTAAAGTATCTTCTTTATGAACTCGATAATAAACGCTAAGAAGAACACACATTCAAAAGTATCCAAATATTTACATTTTCATATTACAAGCTGCACGTGTGTTTTTCAAAGTTAACCAGGAACATTTGTCTGCAATATAGATATGACACAAGACAGATAAATTTCCGTGTCTTACGTTTCATTTCGGAGAACATGCCATTAAATCATAGGTCTGCTTTCTGATTCTAAAAGTGGTGAATAGGCCTACTTTTTTTTAAGTTCTACTGTTTTCCAATCCGTCTTACTTAAATTGTATTATAATAGTCACGTTTTATATTTAATTCAAGTAAAAAAGATCTATTTTTAATCATACCACGGTATATCGAGAAACATATAATACTGTCCACCGCTGTGGTCTCGAAGTAGCGTGCTGCCTTGTCACGCAGCGGGCCCGGGTTTGATCTCCGGTCGGGACAAGTTTCCTGGGTAATGTTTTTTTTTTCGGGTATTTTCCTCACCTGTAAGACAAATGTCAGGAAACTTTAAGATCCAAACGTCCCCGAACTTCATCTGGCCATCATTATCATCATTAACATATTCATTAAGTTTAGGATTAAGGCCTCTCCTGGCGCATCGTTACCATCTTCATCACCTATCATATATCATCGGGGCAGCGTAACTCCGCCTTATAGACGCCCCAACCTGAGAAGTGTGCTTTGCCAGGAAGAGAATGCCAGGATGTCGAAATGATAACATGGTGGCATTGAATACAAAAATATATTTCTCCTGCATTAATTGTTAACAGCCATATGTAGAGTAAATTTATTTAGAAGTGGGAATGAAACCATATCCGGGCCAAACAAATTTCTTATATAGAGAATCATACCATAACTTAATCCAGTTCTAGATGTTTATTTTTCTAAATACTGAAACACAAACAATTCATTACAATACTTCTTCTTCTTCTTAAACTTAATTTGTTTCAACTAATAAACATTGGCCAAACTGTTAACGTTAGTCAATTGTTTATAATGAACACAATATTTCCAACAAAGATGTTATTATTTTACTATTATTTATTATTTTGAAAACACCATCGCGCAGAAAACAATGTACAACACACGTTTGTGAAGTGTTTTACAGAATCTCGGAAATTAAAAACCTCGCTATCACTTCGGTTTTTAAAAAAAACTTTTCCTCGATTCTGTAAAAACCATTTCCCAACCTCGCATCGTAATATACTAGTATATGTGTTAAACAATTGAAAGTTAAGCTATAAATAAAAGAGATGCTAAAAAAATTGTATAAATGCATTGTCTACTTTTAGGAATTTACTAGATTACGTTAAATAAATCTACAGATATTCCAGATATATTTAAAATAAGAAACACTTTAAAATAAATCGAATTATAACAAACAATTTAGTGGAAGAAACATATTAACGTGCTGGATGAATTAAGAATGCATTTTTTTGTATCAACATACAAAAGCAGATATGAAGCTTATATTGAAACCAATATTATTACTTTTCTCGGCCTCGGTCGTCTAGTGGTCATGTTCCTTGCCTCAAGTCCTGAGGTTCAAACCCGGCCGGAGTCAATGCAATTTTAGGATTGAAAAATCCAAGGGACAAGCCCTCCGGGAGGGACTTTAAGCCATGGTCCCGAATCTGAAGACTTCCGGACTCGTAAAAGAACATCAAACCTAAATTAGTGTATCCTATTAAAATATGACCGTTATTCCCCATCCGATATAATACCCTGTCTGCCTACTAGGTTTCTCATGACTATATGTCATTCACTGACATATGTAGGGAAATAAGCATAACTAAATTAGGCCATATACATTACTACTTTTACCGGTACCGATACTCCAGTGGACGTCATGCTCTTCTCTGGACCCTAGTTGTGGATACAAACTGGCCGGATTCGGTGGTTTTTTCAACATGTAAAAGTTCTGAAATGGCTTCCTTCGGGAAAGTAACACAATTCACCTGAAATAAGAGCCTTCTGAGTTAACCTTGTCAGCTGTTTCACGACTGACTTCGAATTTGGACAATAAATACCTCAGTTGTTATAGAATGTTATAAAATAAAATACTGACACTATCGAATCCATAGGTTCATGGCCGCGCGGACATAATCTTTCGATAGGCCTATATCCCTATCCTGAGCTAATGTTTTCCAATCATTCCCTGTATAATGTACTTCCTCAAATCATAGTTCATGTTATTCTCACATCTCAATTCTTGGTCTATCAACTGGATGTTTTCACTCTGGTTTTCCTACAAGAAGCTTCCATGCACGTCTTTCATTCCCCATTCGTGCCACATGTCCTGCCCATCGCAGTCTACAGACATAACTATTCTTATTATATCTGGCTTCCTGTAAAGACCACGTAGTTCACTGTTATGTAGTCTAAAATTATCAATCTAAAATACTATCTAAGATCACTTTCAAGAACAGTGGAACAATTTGGACCTAATCCAAATCTGTTCATGATGGTGGTGATGACAAAAATCTTTAGCACTTAACTGCCACGGGCTTCTCTGTATCAATCCGTACTTAGGTCTGCATCTTGAATGATACACAGCATATTGTTACATCACAGCCCATATGATCTCGATCCTGTGGTCCGGTTAAATTTATTACATTCATGATGTTACGCTCTGACGTCCTTTTCAATCTAAGAGGCCGGAGGAAATGTCTCGAAATGTTTTAATAGTAGAATCAAAGTTAAATAAACTGAGCGTTTAAACGTGCAGCTTAATTAATTATCGTCTCAGTCTTGTGTATGCTCTGTCTTAGCATCATGACCTGCAATATAAACAGAGCTCTTTTACGTGCAAGACATCCGAATTTTGATTCGAGGTTCGCGATTCGAGCCCAATCAAAGTGGATAGAATTTTCAGGATGAATAAATTTTGATTACTGCGGAAATTCAATTAAAATCGTACACAGGGGTGGACTAAAAAACTTCTTTACTTTATAAATAATGTATCAGAATTTTATGTGTGTACACTTTCAATTTTTCAGTAGTAAATAACACTTATGGACTATAAAATAAAGAGCACCTTTTCGTCCGCCCTTTTTTTAAAATTATTCTAGCATATTTTTTTCCTTTTCTTATCACGGGAATTGCACCTTAAAAGCAACCACAATAAGAACAGCAATAATAATAAATATTATGTCAATGAATTGATCGATTACTGGAAACAGGAAAATACTGTGTCTGCAGTTCTCACTGCTACAGGTATTATACCTAAGGCCTAGGTTACATACACTGAACAGTACATAATCACATATTGGTTATTACAATTAAATAACACATGTCATAGTGTACGAAATTCCCAACTCCTTTCAAAAAACGTTAAACTGAAAATATATAAAACTATTATTCTACCAGTTATATTATATGGGTGCGAAACATGGACTCTTACTTTAAGGGAGGAAAGGAGATTACGAGTATTTGAGAATAAAGTACTTAGGAATTTTTTTGGACCAAAGAGAGATGAACAAACAGGTGAATGGAGAAGACTACATAACAATGAACTACATGGTCTTTATAGGAAGCCAGATATAATAAGAACAGTTAAGTCTCGTAGTAGACTGCGATGGGCAGGACATGTTGCACGTATGGGGAATGAAAGACTTGCATGGAAGCTTCTTGTAGGAAAGCCAGAGGGAAAACGCCCAGTTGGTAGACCAAGAATGAGGTAGGAGAATAACATTAACTATGATTGAGGGAAGTAGATTATACAGGGAATGATTGGAAAGCATTATCTCAGGATAGGGAGTATGGAGAGCTTATGCCTGCACGGCCATGAACCTACGGGTTCGATAATGCCAATGGGTAAGTAAGTAATAGTGTTCGAAATTTGAGGACTTTACTCTATATAAGACTGTGAAATAATCAGAAGATTTCCATCTGCTATACTGAATTCGAATGTTTAATAACAATAATAATAATAATAATAATAATAATAATAATAATAGTAATAATAGTAGTAATAATAATAATAATAATAATAATAATAATAATAATAATAGTAATAACAGTAATAATAATAATAATAATAATAATAATAATAATAAATAATAATAATAATAATAATAATAATAATAATAATAATAATAATAAAGTTAAGAGAAGTGAGGATTGTGTGTTGGATTTTTTTTTTCAATGCCACCAGGTTGTCTCTTGTGACATTTCTGGCTTTCCCCCCTGGAATTCGCGGAATTGTAACCCATTTTTTAGGGTAGGGCATCTGGAAGGCAGAATTACATTACGTGGATGATAAATGATAATGATGTACCAGGAGTGTCCTTAATTTAAATTCCAGACTATGGGCAAGTTTTAAGAAAAATTCCTATGATCTGACCGGAAATCGTACCCTCATGAAAGCTCCGACCAGAAGATCACGAGGCTCTAATTCATGTGATGATGATTTTGGCAGCTTAGAATTTTTTTTTTTTTTTTTTTTTTTACTACACACGGACTCTTTTATTGAAAGGCAGTCATAATTCATAAACCAAGTGAGAAGGTAGTAAATAATGCTTCCACGCATGTGTTCCTTTTAATATACAGCCTAACTAATGTAACTGAGTGGTCGTATTGTTTTGATTACGTATGTGGGCGTTTATGAATCTACGTGAGCTGATTGACTACTAAAACCTCAAAGACTGACAGCCGTTGAAAGGAAAACAAGAAATATCAAACCGTTGTTCTGTATACTTGAGTCTACGCGCTTGCGTTCAAATCTTTTTTAAAAAAGTTCAAAACTAATTGGGAAGACATGCATGGTTCTTGTAGTCGTCTGGTTATCTTTACATGAAACACATCCTATCCACCAGACATTTCTAATCTTCAGTAAAGGGTGAGTACGATATATTTAAATATATAACACGGTTGCCATAATTATTCATTTAAGGGAAGTTCTACATTTAAACAAAAAAAACCTTTTTTATCCTTCTTAGATTCCATTTTCAATTTAAAAAAAATTATTAATTGTACTTATACTTTCTATTATAAAATAAATTTGGTTAATTATAGGCCTACCCTTTTAATAATATTTTTATTCAGACATCGCCAATAGACAAACTGCCACTTGAATCCTTAATGCATAGCCTAAATTTCCGTGAATGTTAAATAAAGATGTAGGCCTACATTATTTTATTGTCAGAATAACGAATCGGTTTATATTTTCCTTCATCTAATTGTTTATAATTATGTTGTAAAAAATATTACCTCTATATATTTTTATATATTTACTGAAAAAAAATACTGGCATAATATCGTTATTTACATTAACTTGGTTAATTTATTACTTTAGGTGTTAGAATTTGTACATATTTTAATTTAAGTCACGGATAATTTTACTTAGTAACTTAAAGTCAAAAGTTTTGTTCTTTATTTCATACTATATCTCATAAGTCATAACAGTACTCATGTTCTTATAAAATGGTCGAAAAATTAACATTACAATTCCAGACAAGGGAGTGGAGAAGACTACTAACAATGAGCTACATGATCTTTTATAGGGAAACATATGTAATAAGAACAGTTAAGTTTCTTAGACAGCTATGGGCAGGACATGTGACACGAATGGGGAATGAAAGAGGATCATGGAAACTTCTGTAGGAAAACCAGAGGGAGAACGCTCATTTGGTAGATCAAAATGAGGTGGGAGAATAACATTAACTTGATTTGGGGAGGCAGATTAAACAGGGCATGACTGGAAAACATTAGCGGGTTTGAACCCGCGACCCTCGGAACCAGAGGCAAGGAGCATAACCACTAGTCCACCGCGGCCGATATCAATAAACAATACAATGGCAAATTTATTTACAGTGATTGGATTATTTTAGGGCAGATAAAGCGGAACTGTGACATTGGCACTTACTGATGCCTGGTTTTTCCACCCCGCGAGATTGTCAGAGACCTCGCAATGCGCCATTATAGCCATACTTATTTCCTTCTTTTTAAATCCCATATAATTATCATTGTTTGTGGTTATGTTCTACAGTAAATATGGGCAAACATTGTCACAACTCAATCGAGTGACTCAATACTGAACAGTCTTAATGTCACTTTGAATCTCGACGTGCACAGCTCTGTTCTTGAGAAACAACTCAATTTTACATTCATTACTGTGAAACACCAATGATTTTAAGTATTGTAGTTCCCGATATTTGTTAGTATTTTTAAATTAGTGTATGAATCTTTGCAATTGACAGTAATGTCATTAAATAGTCCATCCATTAGAGTAATTTTACGAATAAATAAGCAGGGGTATAGATAGAAATTGTATGTCCATAATTAATTTCATATCAGTAGTGTACTTTTACATTATAAGTCTAACTAAAATAAATTATTTCCCATCCTCTCTTTTCCTTAGAACTTTATCATAAGTAATGCCACGAGTGATTTCCAAATCATCAATAAATTCACGACTCACGAAGTGAGGAGTGAATTTATCTAGAGAATTTGGAAATCAAGAGTGGCATTTGTTAGGACTATTTAACGAATAAAATTAAGCTGTTTACTCACAAATCATTGTTTAACTATAGTTATTTTAAAATATTCATGTATTTAATGTAAACGGCGATGTTTGAAAACAAATCAGAAATGAGAGGTTATGTTCATTCACTGCAACTAGATCATATTATTTATTACCAAATAAGATCGCAATATTGTAAGAGTGCACCCAAGTGGAGAAATAATGAAACACATCAAACTATATATCATAATCAACATTACGAGTTATTCATTTTTTTAGTAAACAACTCAGTAAAATCAAGGAATCTGTTCATTATTTGCTATATTCAATGTATTTGTTGAAGAAAAATAATGTTCTGTCCTGTTCATAACATAAAAAAAGGAGGAGCTTTCTTTGTCACAAAAGCAGGAGCTGATAAAGAGAAATCGATAAATAGCGAGGCGAAACACGACTGTCATTGGTTATAAAACAAAATTCATTGAAACGTGATTGGTCATTGACTAGCATTTGTGGCATGAGCACTTTTATGTGCCGACTTCTCCCGCGGACCTCGCAGGAACACGACCTCTCAGGAGAGTGTTTTTAACTCTGGATCATATTTTCTGATCACACGAGAACATGGAGGAGGTAAAAGGTAAAGTGATCCCACTACAGGCCATAGGAAACCCTTGGGCTCCCACTTTTTCTAGACAATCAGCACTTGATGCCAACCGGGTTGTCAGCCCTGCGTGAAGATCGCATTTACCCCCAGAACAAGCGTCTGGTACTCATTTCCATTACAGGTTGAGTCGGCCCCAGGGCCATGGTGCCACCAGAAGATTTGAGTCAGTTTAAAGATCCTGACCCAACCGGGACTCGAACTCTCGACCTTCCGGTTTATAGCGCACTGCCTTAACCACTACGCTACGGCGTGCCCCCATGCAGGAGGGCTTTCCTAAAAGAATGATCAGCTTAATAATGGGGCCGCCTCCGAGACTTCACGAACATTTAATACACATCCACTTATACACAACATTCATACCAAACAAAGTGAATATGTTATGAGTGCAGATGGTACTATTTGGGTCTTAACGTTTCCTGACATTTGTCTTACATGTGAGGGAGAGAAACAAATCTAACCTAGGAAACTTGTTCTGATTGGGACTCGAACCCCGGGCCCGCTACCTCCGAGACAACGACATTGTCACTATACAGACCGCAGCGGTGGACCAAATAAATTAGTTAATTAAAAAAAGTATTTTTAACAGTTAAAACTTCATTTTCCTTAATTGTGTCAATTAGTGTCATTCATTGAATCATATTTTATTTATTTCATTTCTTCTTCTTCTTTCTTCCAAAGTAGACAAGGTGTCTGTTCCTCTTCAATGTATTGCCTCAATTTTATCTTTCCATATTTTCTTCGGGCGTCCAATATTTATTTTCCCAATTGGGAATTGATTTCATTTGTACGAATAATTTTGAAACTATTATCCATTTATAACGTCCGTTACTTTACTCAATATTTAATATTTGTTAGAATTCATTTTTTAGGGCCCTTATATTACTCACTTACTCACTGGCACTATCGAACCCATAGGTTCATGGCCGCGCGGACATACACTCTCCATACATCCCTATCCTGAGCTAATGTTTTCCAATCATTCCCTGTATAATATACTTCCCTCAAATTATAGTTAATGTTTTCTCCCACCTCATTCTTGGTCTACCGACTGGGCGTTTTCCCTCTGGTTTTCCTACAAGAAGCTTCTATGCACGTGTTTCATTCCTCCTTCTTGCCACATGCCCTGCCCATCGCAGTCTACGAGACTTAACTGTTCTCATTATATCTGGCTTCCTATAAAGACCATGTAGTTTATTGTTATGTAAGTCTTCTCCATTCTCCTGTCTGTTTATCTCTGTTTGGTCCAAAAATGTTCCTAAAAATGTTATTCTCAAATACTCGTAATCTCCTTTTCTCCCTTAAAATAAGAGTCCATGTTTCGCATCCATATAATATAACTGATAGAATAATAGTCATATATTTTCAGTTTAACGTTTTTTGAAACGAGTTGAGACGCATTTCCAGAACTGACCCTATGTTTAATTTTTTTGTGCATCTCATTCCTAATTGTGATTATTGTTCCTAGGTTATTTGAATTCAGCCACTTCCTCAAAATTTTCCTCATTTGTCCATTTCCATTATATAATGTACTTCTATGTGTGACCAAATATTTAGTTTTATTGATATTTATATTACTTTTATATATATATATATTTTACAGTGAAATAGTCCTAACCACTTCAACATTACATACAGGGGCCAGTCCATTTTGAACATGGCATTTTAGGGGTTGCATTTTGTATCGGCTTTTGAATACCTGGGTATTAATAGTTATTCCAAAATAATATTAAATAAAATTATCCATCTAGCAAAAATTAAAAGTTTTCATGGATTTGTTTCGAAATTCTAGCCTCGGTTATGCTTCTTTTTGAACATCCGTGAAATCTCACATTCAATGTAAATAACAATTTAGTCACTTATATTGGAATAATTATTTTATTGGTATCCCTGAGGATTTACTGATTGTACGAAAACATGTTGGCTTTAAGGGAATGGGTTTCAGTTTTGTATAGACTAAGAATTAAATGCGAGCCCTTCATTTTAGAATTAAATTATTTTAATCTCACAATCCTACTAAACTATTCTAAAATTAAAACTTAATATGGTAAAAGATCGATTGCCTATGTTAAATTTTGATTCTAACTACTTTGGTTACGTTTAATAAAAAAAATATTAAATTTACACCGAGAATATAGTAATGACCTTGAAATGAATGAAAAAAATAGGAACATCAGATAATTATATCATAGAATTAAGACAAATATGATAAAATTATGCATGAAAATAACGATATGATTGAAGATTCCAGGAGTCTGTTAAATAGATTAAAAAATTACTTTATCGGTTATTAAATGTCTATGCGGAGCATGATACTGACGAGGATGATTTACAGACAGTAGAATTATTAGTTTAAGAAGCAATTGAATTAGAGGTTGAAATGGCGATAGAAAATCACGGTGTATAAAGCATTAGGTTCAGATAGGATCTCACGAGAACTGATAAAATCAGGGGGAGAAAAATTGACGAAAAAGATACATCGATTGCTTAAGATGATTTGGGAAAAAGAGACTCTACCAGATAAATGGAAACAACCGATTATAGTACCAATCTATAAAGTGAGCAGATCAAACTTGTTGCAACAATCATAGCGGCACCTCATTACTTTCAGCTTCGTATAAAATTATAACAAATACATTAGCATTCAGGCCCTACTCCCTATAGGCTATTGATGACGTAATAGGGGATCATCAATGTGGATTTAGAAGAAATAGGTCTACAATAGATCAGATTTTTAGTATATGGGAATATAATTGTACTGTACATCAACTAGAGGTAAAAAAGGATACGATTCAATAAAACGGAGAAGTTATAGGTATAGTATCATACTGGACTTCGGAATTCCTAAAAAGTTAGAGTAGAGTGCGTGCAGGCAAACAGTTTTCAAATACTTTTGAAATTCACAATGTGTTAAAGCAGGAAGATGCACCATCTCCTCTATTGTTCAATTTTGTACCAGAGTGTCATCAAATCTTTAGAGGACGAAGAAAGGCCTACAAGTCATTGGTATTCATAAGCTGTTAGTTTATGAATATGATATAGTATTATTAGGCGATAGCGAGGAGATACAAAGGGAGAATACGCACCACTCTATGAAATTGGGGCTGGAAGTAAATATCAACAAACTAAATATATGATCATACATAGAAATACATTATATATTGGAAATCGACAGTAAATGAGAAATGAGGGATATTTGAAGAAGTGGCCGAATTCAGATACCTAGAGACAATAATTATAAATAGGGATAAGATGCACAAAGAAATTAGACATACGCTAAATTCTGGAAATGCATGCTATTATGCATTACAGGGACTTTTGACGTCCCAACTTCTCTCAAAAAAATTAAACTGAACATTTATAAAATTATTATTCTCCCACTTATATGGAAGCGGAACAAGGACTCTAACTTTAAGGGATGAGAAAAGATTACGAGTATTTGAGAATAAAGTTCTTAGGAAAATGTTTGGAACAGAGAGAGATGAACAGACAAGCGAATGGAGAATACTACATAGCAGACAGCTGCATGATCTTTATAGGAAACCAGATATAATAAGAACGATTGTTAAGTCTCGTAGACTGCGATGGGCAGGGCACGTGCCACGAATGGGGAAAGAAAGAGGTCATGGAAACTCCTTATAGGAAAACCAGAGGAAAGCGTCCAGTATGTAGACCAAGAATGGGGTGGGAGAATAACATTGACCATTAACGATGATTTGAGGAAGTAAATTATACAGGGGATGATTGGAAAATATTAGGTGTGGATAGAGAGTTCTTACATCTATGTAAGAGCATATGTCCGCTCGGCCATGAACCTATGGGTTGACAGAGTCAGTGAGTTAGTTATTTAATAATGTTACATCTTTTTTCACGATGTTGAAAAAAATAATGATGCTTTGGGAATACAATTTATTCTTAAAATTGATTTTAATGTGATACCTATTTTCTATCTGTTTAATGATGCTAAGAAGTAACATGATTGTTTTAATCCCCGTCTCAAGCATTTGCTAAGCATTTACAAGTTTAGAAATCAATTACCAAACAACTAGAATGGAACTAAACTACCGTAACTTAATTGTACAATCAAGTAAATTATGTTGTAGAAAGTACCGGTTTAAATTTATATTTAGACTCTTTCGTGAAATAATATAGACATGGGAAGCTCCGAATTTAAATATCGGTCCCGATCAAATCAGACTGGGATTATTTTCATGATATTCCTCAGTCAAGACAAAATGTTACGTTGGAATTTCATTGCCACGATCCATTTTATAGCACCATTATAATTAAATAGTGAAACTCTACATAACAAACACAACAATAAAAACACGCACTACTGTAGCAACCTAAAGGTCCTACACGCAATAAAAGCTTATAATCTAAGGTTATATTGCGTCTAGGGTCTTTAGGTTGCTACAATAGTGGCTTACATCTGTAAGAGTGAAATGAAATTAATATTTGTAATTAAACAATACACACACTAACAAACATGGTCCACCGCTGTGGTCTCGAGGTAGCGTGCTGCCTTGTCACGCAGCGGGCCCGGGTTCGATCCCCGGTCGGGGCAATTTTTCTGGGTGAGGAAAACTTTTAAGGCCCAACGGTCCCCGAAATCATATGGCCATCATAATCATCCCTTATCATATTCAATCACCAATCATCATCCTTCGCCGGTTTGTGGTGGAAGCTACCACACCTACAATTCCCCTAGTAAAGCTGCAAAACATAGACTGAAAATGCTTATTGCATTGCAGTAGAAAGAAAGAAATGCCCTCGGGCAGAATCAGAAACTAGGATGGAACAGACATGCCACAGCTACTATTAGATACCGAAAATATTTGAAGCGATAATTGATTACAGATATCCAACGAATCTAAAATAACATTTTAATAATTATTTTTAGGGCCCTTTTTGTACTGCATCAAACTTAGGAAATAAAAAATCTAAACAAGAAAAACGAACAAAATAACGCTAAATGTTTGCTATTTATGACAAATTTGTGTGCTTCCTATCAGGTGATAATAATAATTGGGCTTTCTGCGATTATTAAATTTTCCGTAACTACGATGGAAGGATAGCTTACAGCTAACAAATGTCTAGCCTCTTTGACAAAATTTTTCACTTAGCTAGAAGCCTACATCGACAAAAAGAAAAACAGGGTAAAAAAAATATTTTTTATCCAGTGTTGACTCAGATAGTAACGTTTGTACCCCTTATTCGGCAGGTTTCGTGTTCAAGCCCCGTGAACAGCCACTGCGAATGAAGTTTTTCTTAGTCATCAAGACAAATATAGTGGATTGGTTTTTTTAATACCGCGACACTATTAATCATATAATTGCATTAAAACAGAATCAGTGGGCTTATAAAAGAGAGAGCTTGCTGATACACAACCAATATCAAGAATACCACATATCGCTCGCTAATGTTAAACTACTGCTTATATACTAGGTGGTGCATATTTTCTCACCATCAGTTGGATTGACTTAATTTACTCCAAATTTCAAGGGATTAAAAAAATCCTCGAGTACAATATTTACCACAACAATTTATCTTAATAGTGATTATTATCATTGTTATTGTTACCGAATTTCTGTAAACAAGTTGAAGCAAGTAGCAAAAACATTTTTGTAAAGCGTAAAATATTTACATAATGAAACCACGAACAAAAAACGTCGGTCATGGTAGACTAATGGGTACTCTGACTATTTAACTCAATGCCCCAAATGGTAGTCAATGAATTTTGTTTTACTACCAATGACAGTCGTGTTTCACTTCGCTCTTTATAGATTTCTCGTTATCATCTTCTGCTTTTGTGATAAAGAAATCTCCTCCTTTTTAATATTCTGAACAGCTCAGAGCATTATTTTTCTCCAACAAATACATTGAATATAGCAAATAATGAACAGATTACTTGATTTTATTGAGTTGTTTACTAAAAAAATAAATTAATAACCTATAATGTTGATTATAATATCCATCCATAGTAATTCTGCCCGAAGGCAGGTCCTTCACTGCAAACATAGCATTTTCATGCTATGCTTGCAGCTTTACTAGGGAATTGTAGGTGTGGTAGCTTCCCGTTGCTTTCCACAGAAGGATGATGATGATGATGATAAGGATGATGATGATGACCATATGATTTCGGGGACCGTTTGGGCTTTAAAGTTTTCCTGACATTTGTCTTACAGGTGAGGAAAAACCCCGATAAAAACCTCACCCAGAAAAACTGCCCCGACCGGGGATCGAACCCGGGCCCGCTGCGTGACAAGGCAGCACGCTACCTCGAGACCACAGCGGTGGACGATTATAATATAAGTTTCATTATTTATCCAGTAGCGTGCATTCTTACAATATTGCAATCCTATTTGGAAATAAATAACACGATTAAGTTGCAGTGAATAGACATAACCTCACATTTCTGATTTGTTTTCAAACATCGCTGTTTACATTAAATATATAAATATTTTAAAATACCGGTAACTCTATTTAAATAATGACTTTTGAATAAATAGCTTAATTTTATTCGTTAAATAGTCCTAACAAATGCCACTCTTGATTTCCATATCCTCTAGATAAATTGGAAATCACTCGTGGCATTAGTCATGATAACGAGATTCGCGAGTGCAACCCTGCGAGGGTGGAAGGATTTTTCAGGATGCAGAAATCTTATGTTTGGGGTTTTCGGAAGGAAACTAAGGTTTTGGGTCCGATGTCACAGATTTACGGCACGTAAAGGAATCTCAAGTCTGAAAAAAAGCCTTTGAGCAATGTTTTTCGGCCCTTTCACGCCTTGATTTGAATTGCGACACTATTAACATGTATTAAGAAAGTCATTAATTAAAATACTAATGAACAAAAAAAATATAGTAGGCTGTAGCTAAATATTTCATAATTCAGTTTTACTTTGTGTTATAAATGTAGTCTGTGTAAATATGCTTATTTTAAGTAATATTTTAACATGAGTGATATAGCGTTTAGCAATGGTTTAGTTGGAAAAAATATTTGGGGGGGCTCACGTTTGTAGGGTGTCCATAAAGAAGAGTCTGTACAACGTTATACGATAAAACGAGAATTTTTAAATACTTTTTGACAAAAAAAAATTCAGATGGTTTCGGCAATATTATTATGGTCAATTATAAGGAAATAGACTAAAAAATATACCCTAGATATTGGGGAGGACGTCATCCTCCCGCCCCCCCCAAAAAAAATTAAAACGCTGGAGCTTAGAACATTCCATAGTTACTTAAGTGCGACGTCAATGTCTTCAGGGAATGAAATAAAATGGAGTGTTTTTTAACAATGCATACTTAGTGTTTCTATTTTCAAGCTGACTAAACTAACATTCTTTTTTTAGGTTGAAGGAAGTAAAAAGAGAAAATATAATCGATGGCTCCAGCCAGTGTACCATGCCAATGCAATGAAGGAGTGAATGCTACCAGTCTTGAAGTGATGACAGATCTCGGTATACGCGCTGTTAAGAATATTTCTCCACACTTTAACAATTCCAATGAGATGACTGACGTTCCTGGCATTTTGGAAAACGTAACGTTTTCACAAGACGGAACATTTCCACAAAACGGAAACTCAGGTCAAACTGGTTCCACATTCCCAGACGAATTCAAAATAATAAAAGCTGTGGTGCTAGCTGCTGTCACCGTTGTTATACTAATTTCAGTTTGTAAAATGGTATTTCAATTATTCGTGCGATACACAGTAAAACATGATAAAAACTAATATTTATTTGCGTGTGCTTTACGTGCTTCGGTTTCCGCACGAAGCAGATAGATGGCGTCAATATGATATATTTTAATTTACGGAACGCTCTGCCGACCACGTTATGTAGGAAGGCTTATATTTTTTGTACCGTGAACAGAAGAGAATGCAGGTTATGATATATTTAGTGCAGGTGTACTGTATAAGGGATTGTGAAGAATAGGGAGGAGGTGAAATATAATGCTAACTCATAGCTTAATATTGCCAATAAGCACCAAGGTGACTATAAATTCTTAACGTATCCTTCTGAAGAATGAACAATATTACAGTTAACATATCTTCTTAATATATGTACAGCGGAGTATAGAATTTAATCCAGATATTTGGTGCACAATCTAGCAATTATAAATTGCACATCACTAGTCTTCCTACCCTAAGACTGAAACTTTAATATTGACATTTCCAACTAAGCTGGGCATCCAATCTGTAAATGTTTGTCATAAAGCAGACATGCCAAGCTTTCAAGCCAGTGTAGCATACCATAGCTAAGTGAGGTGATTTTTAGCACTTTCAATTAGAATTATAGCATTTTTTTTTTAGTGTTTATAGATTACGTTTGGAATTTTAAATTTTATAGTATTTTGAAGAAAAAATATAATAAATTGATATAGACTGAAGGATAACACAGAAAAAAGTATATGTTTATACTTATGCAAAACCAGAATAATATGGACGGGTTAAAGTTACAGAGATGTAAATCATTTTCGTTACCAGTAAATTAAATGCAGTCAAAAATGCAATCTAGTTCAAGTCTCTATGAAAAATTTGGATTCAGATGACACCATAAATTATAACGTTATAGTAAACATTTCTGTTTCTAAATTTATTACAGTATATTTTGCGTTATGTTAATTTTGGAAAACAAAGAAATGTGATTTACAGCACTTTGCATTTAACCAAAACCAAATTAATAAAAATAAAATAGACAAAATTAACTCAATATATGGAACTTCAGTAAGAGAGTAAGAGTTAGGATTCTCCTGTCACAATTAAATTATATTCACTGAAATATATTTCAGCATTTACGCTGTTGGCAGGAACTGAAATACCGGTAATTTGCAGAACTACTTGGGCAAACTAGGAATACAGTAAACGCTCCTTATTCGCGGGTTAAAAAATTGCGACACAGTTCCTGTATTCGCGGCTAAAAATTTAATTATTCGCGGATCCAGTCGGTATATTAAAAGGATTAATAACCTCTATTAACGCATTGGCAATTTTTTTACTGCAGGCACGTTCCAAGGCGACTTTTACAAAGAGCGATTCAAACCAAATAGACAAATAAATATCAAAGAAAAACAAACCTTATTGTCACTAAGCCAACGTCGTCGTATTTCACGTGCCGGACATAGGTCCGTTATAAATGCCGCCCTCGCCATGTATTGTTTCAACTTATCATTGTTGCAATAATTTTGATTGAATAACACGTGTCTCTTCTGCTTTGTTGCCAATTTATAATGTCGAGTAAAAGAAAAGGAAATTAGTTCCGAAGAGGAAAGAAAATAGTGTTTCCGATTAAAATAAAAACAGAAATGCTTGACTGTTTACGCGTTGGCGAGTCGTTTGCTTCTATATCACGCTGTTTCGATGTTAATGAATCAATTGTACGATTCATCAAGAAATACGAAGACAAAATAAGGAATTTTATCGCTGAATTCACAGCTGAATATCAATCTGAATTGAAAGACCTTTTAAAAGAGGCAAAACAGGGGAAAAAATGCTTACTTCTTTAAGCCCTTGCCTAAGCCTGACAGTAATAATCAATATAAATTATTCAGAATCTCTCATTAATTGATTTTATTTTGATAGGTTTTATTTTATTTTGGAACCTTGGAACGTATCCCCTCTATACCCATACAAATTACCATTCCATATTTGCGGAACATATCCCCCTTGAATAAGGAGCTTTTACTGTACTAACAAATCAGTTACGGTATTCAACAAATCTATAAACTCTTTAAAATTACACTTTTTTGTGCCAAAAATAACAAAAATCATCTACATGCCATAACCATAAATCACACAGGTCCTATAATTATACTTGCCCACAGTTGTATCTGTTTACTTTATACCTTACGTAACTACACATGGTATTATATTACTTCACTAGAGAATTTACTGAAGTAGTAATACATAACAATACATCATTAATTGGACAAAATACAACATTCCTGTGCCTCTACTGTATTGAAAAATGTTGACGAAATATTGACTTTCCAATTTTCGATTTGCAACAATGATAACAAATATCACCGATGTTCGTTAAAGGAGCTATTAAACGAAATAACGTTTTTTGCGATCTAACAGTTTTAACCGATTTCATTTTTCAGCGAGACGGTGCTCCGCCACATTGGCATAACCTCTTAGATAATCATCTCAACAAGCATCTTCCACAAGGCTTGATAGGCCGTACTGGGTCGAATTATGTACCACTGATGTTGTGGACCCAAGGATCATCTGACCTTTCGCCATGCGATTTTTTTCTTTTTATTCGTGTCACAATTGGAGTACACATTGAACATAAGTGAATATTCATGGAAACTTGGAGAGTTAACCCTTTCATGCTAAATTTGTATTTGTGAAATAAATTCAATACAGTAATCACAGGAATGTTTCCTTTTTGTCCCATTAATTTTGAATTGCCCTATAATATCAAGTAAAATGCTACACTTCTTTGAAAGTGCAAATGAAATACATCACACTGGCATTACGAGAACAAATTATTGTATCGGAATACCTACAATTTCATGTAATTGATAAACGTAATTTTTGTAAGAATTGTGTAAAATTTCATACTGTATATGTTATTCAAAATTATATTTTTAGGTATAACATACGTGTGGCCTTCTCTCTTACATCGCGGGTCAGTTAGCTGACCTTTATTTGTCTCCATTTAAGATTAGACTTAGAACTATTAGGTGCAAATCTAAAAATGTTCGTACTTTATGCGCGGCCATACCGTTCATCCAATATTGTGATGGGGCATGGGGCTTTTTGCAAAATGTTCAGGAGATTTCCAGGATCAACATAGGCTATAAGAGAGTTGTGATACTCAACTCCTACGCCCTTAAAAATCGCCCATTATAGCGGAAAAACGTGAAAAAGTAGCTCTTTGGAAGCTTAAATGGCTTACGCTGCCTAAACCATAACAAATACGCAACATTAATGTACAAAGAATCGAATATCTCAAAAAAAAACTCTAGAAAAAAGTCCGCGACAGAAGAATATATTTATCTCTTACGGATGACTCACAATAACCATTTTTGTCTTTCATTGATGCCAAGAAGATCGAGACAGGTACGTAGGTTCCTGTGCAAACATAGCAGCACATGGCGGGTATTCTTTTACGGATAACTCACAATAACGAATTTTGTCTTTTAGCTCATTTATGCCAAGAAGATCGAGATAAGTAGATTCCCGGGCAACACCGGGTAATCAGCACGGGGAATCTTAAAATAATTACGATATACATTTATAATTATTTTTCATTTTACTTATTCAACTAATCGTAAAAGTACATTCATTTTTGTCTTTCAGCTCATTTAGGCCTATGCCAAGAAGATCGGTATAAGTAGCCTAGATTCCCGGGCAACACCGGGTAAACAGCACGGGGCATCTAAAAATAATTACGATATAAATGTTTCCTTCCACTTATTTAACTAAACATAAAACACATTAATTTTCGTATTTCAGCTCATTTATGTCAAGAAGATCGGGATAAGTAGATTCCCGGGCAAAGTCGGGTAATCAGTACGGGGTATCTAAAAATATAAATTTATAATATTTTTTCCTTCTACTTATTCAACCAAACATAAAAGCATATTAATTTTCATTTATTTATGCGTAGCGACGCACGCCGGGTATTAGCTAGCTTCATGATAAAAAAGAAAGCTGAAAAGGTGCTAAAATAAGCCAAATAGGGGACAAAAAAGTACTCTTTCTTTAACAGCCCACAACTGTCGTTTACTTAAAACTTGAAAGTGGACAAAAATGAAATGCTAGTCTTCGTGAACAAAGGAGTTTTTTTAGTCCAAATCTGTGATCTAGTGGTAATGTCGTCTCATACGCGGCGGACTCGTGTTCGATCCCCAATCGGGACAAGTTTCCTGGGTGAGGTTTTTTCCCACATAGAAGACAAATGTCAGGAAACGTTAAACCCAAGTAGTCCCCGAATACCATCTGGACACCAAAATCATCCATATCATATCTGCCTTGTTTAGCAAGTGAATGATGTGTCTTGTCTTACATGGTTTCACCCTGGTGTTGTGTTGATCACTCATCCAAAGTATATCAAGAGTTCAAAAAGGGCGAAAAGAGAAGAAAAATTATTTTATCAAGCATAATATTGATGCTTCGAAGAATAAATGTGCTACAGGATAGTCTCACTTTTGTTTGTCATTCGATGTGATTTCTGAATCGTACAACAGCAACATAATAATAATAATAATGGTTGCTACCTTTCGATGATGAAATATTGCTTGAACATCTCAGTCATAGCTATCTTCGGCATGACAAACGCTAAACTTGTTACGCAGCGAGCAATTTAGATTTACAAACGAAAACTGAGTTCATTTTTATTCCCTATTACATTTTTTAAATGCAATCTAAATAAAATTACAGTGCTGACTTATCAACAGTTACAATTGTTTTGTAAAAATCCATTCTAATAAATAGTTAAGTAAATACAGTGGATTTGTACATTATAAAGCCATGTAATAAATAATTAGCCTCATGGGCTAGTTCTGACTACTGTTCATGACGTCCCGGGTTCGATTCCCGGTCAAACCATGGGAATTTTTCCTTAAAGGGAATTATTCCTGTGGTTGTTCATGGTCTAGAATTTAAGTTAAATGTTTCCTGACACTTCATTATCATTTATCACTCATCATATCATCGGGGTAACGTAACTCCGCCTTCTAGTTGCCCCAACTTCAGAAGTGGGTTAAAATTAAGTCAATACCAGGAGAGATCACCAGAAATGTCGAAATGACAACCTGGGGAGTTGAATAAAAAATACCAGTTAAATTTAAAAAAAAAAGTTAAATTTTTTCTATTGTTACACGTGTACTGTGTTTAAATTTCGTTCAGTCGTGTGTTCACTGAAAACGCAAGTTAACTTAATATTGATAAATAATAATAATTTAATACATATTGAACAAGGTAAAGTAAATTAAATGGGGGAATTCGCTATATAGAAATATTTAAAAAAATGGTAAAACGAAAAGATTAGGAAATGGGGAATTACGAACAGATGGGGGAAAAGGCGGTAGAAAATTTCCCCTATTCACAATTTCAGGCAACATCTGACTCATTGGTTTAAGAGATCTGTAATTTGGCTTTAAAAATGCATCTAAAAATCCTAAGCCTAATTATGATATACTGCACATATGATTTTATTCAACACTGATTCTATGACTAAAAATGTGAACTCAAATGAAGCTGGTGGAAAAATTACACAGGTAAAGTATTAAAGAGTGTTTCCATGCAATGAATTTATGTTGGATTCAATAATAGTGTACAATGTTTAATACTTTATATCTATCTAACTTAACTGTACATATTAAAATGTCAATTATCTATAACATTCCATAACTCAAACTGACTTAGACATATTTTTCCAAGTTAAATATATAATTCATGGAAACAAAGCTAAAGAGAAAAAGAACAGTATAAACCTACATTTCCTTTGTTTTAATATTTTAAAAATATAATATATATAAAAATGAATGCTTGTTTTCTTCGTATTTTATACGCTGCCATACCGTTCATCCGATTGCGATGGAACTTTCTTACAAAATGTTCAGGAGTTTCCCGGGAAGGTTATAAGCTATAAGGGAGTCGTAATACTCAACCCCATCACCCTTTGTAGGGAAAAAAGTTGCCCATTTGGGACGCTTAAATGGCTTACGCTGCCTAAACCATAACAAATACACGACATTAATGTACACAGAATTGAATATCTAAAAAAAATACAAAAAAGTCCGCGATAGCATATGTTTATCTTTTACGGATAACTCACAATAATTTTTTTTTCTTTCATCGATGCCAAGAACATGGGGATAAGTAGATTCCCGGGCAAGCATAGCAGCGCACGGCGGATATTCTTTTCGGCTTATTTATGTCAAGAAGATTGGGATAAGTAGCCTAGATTCCCGGGCAACACCAGGTAAACAGCACGAGGTATCTTAAAATAATTATCATATAGATTTAAAAGTATTATTTTTATTTTACTTATTCAACTAAACATAAAAACACATTAACTTTCGTCTTTCACCTCATCTATGCCAAGAAGATCGGGATAAGTAGATTCCCGGGCAACACAGGGTAATCAGCAATGGGTATCTAAAATAAATACGATATAGATTATTTATGCAACTTATTCAACTAAACATAAAAACACGTTAATTTTCGTCTTTCAGCTCATTTATGCCAAGAAATCGGGATAAGTAGATTACCAGGCAACGCTGGGTAATTAGCATGGGATATCTAAAATAATTACGAGATACATTTATAATTAATTTTCCTTTTACTTATTCAACTAAACATAAAAACACATTAATTTTCATTTATTTAGGCGTAGCAGTGCACGCCGGGCATTAGCTAGTAACTAGTATAAAAAATTAATTACGCAGGAATTGTGTAAATAAAGCAAACTCCGCAGCAAGTCAGATTTATGGTTCGATTTTGCCGGTTTATGGATTATACATTTATTTTCTTCATTCTTAAATTGGAGACACTTTGTTCTCTCTCTCTCTCTCTCTCTCTTCCTCTCTCTCTCTCTCTCTCTCTCTCTCTCTCTCTCCCCTCCCCCTCTACCCTTCTCTCTCTCCCACTCCCCCTCTCACCCCCTTCTCTCACCCTCAACCACCTCTCTCTATCACCCTCTCTCTCTCCCCTCATCTCTCCCAATGACACTATGATGGTTTATTATACAGCATGTTAAGCCCGACGTGTCGCATCCGCGCATTACGCTCGGCGCGGCATGCTGTTGGTTTCACATGGAGTGTATACCGTCCATCGCTTATGTTTATGGAATTGTCCCCAGATGGCACCACATAAATGGAAATCGAAATGACCACCATTCATAAAAAATTCCCAAACGTGTTTATGAAAAAATGGATGTATACAAACCTGTCCCTGCATAACCAAATGAAATAAATTACATACATACTATTTAGTAAACTATAAACTAATCTGATATACACTAAACTGACCCATTCCAACCTAACAAAATGAGGCGATTGAACAGTTATTTCTTAAAGTATGTTTTGGAATTAAATGCAAATGTTGGTCATTCACACATATGTCCTGTCATTTGGTGGATTTAATTTTAGAAGTGTTCGCGCATGCGCATTTCAATTCTAAAGAACTGAAAAATCATTGAGTGGAAAAGTCATAATTTGCGTACATAGATACAAATATAATTCTTTATAAAAAATAGTTTTAACTATCGTTGCAAAACGTTTAAAATAGTACAAAATATTAGTAAATACGGAAAAAAGTACCTACAGCAACAGCATCATATGAATTTTGTATGGAAAATAATAAATTAATTTATCCTTAAGTTCTTAAATAAACATATGGTTGATGATAATACCAAATTTTAGAATACTTCAGATTTTCACCTGAGCAGTTTTATCAGCTTTTTTTTTTTTTGTCTAATGCCACCAAGTTGTCTTTTATCACATTTCTGGTTTTCTCCTCTGGCATTGGCAGAATTGTAATCCATTTCTTAGATTGGGACACCTGGAAGTCGGAGTTACATTACCCCGATGATATGATAGCGCCAAGAGAATTCTTAATCTAAACTTAACCTAATTCCAGACCATGGGCAACTACAGGAAAAATTCCTATGGTCTGACCGGGAATCGAACCTGGGACCTCATGAACAGTAGTCAGAAACGCTGACCATTAGCCCATGAGGCTGCCATTTTATCAAATTTTGATATTAATAAAAGACAGAATGTATGTACACCCATAATATCCCTAAGATACAATATTTACAGCTTTTATTTATTTATTTATTTATTTATTTATTTATTGACTAGGTTCAACCACAATAACTTTTTTCTGTACATTTCTGCACTCCTTCGTGCTCACATTGTACAGAACTCGATGATTTGCAACAAAACTAATCAAAATCTCATCATCATCATCATCATAGTACATTCACGAATTTAGGCCATTTGTTGACCTGTTTCGGCCTCAAGAGAAAACACCATCCAAAAGTCTTTTGAGTGGACGTCCTGGTCTTCTTCTTCCTGCAGGTTGATATCTTAACATTTGTTTGGGTATTCTGTGATCTTCCATTGATGAACATGTTGCATCCATCTTGACTTATAATCAGAAATTTTGTTTTCAAGGTTCCATGTGTAATTCTTCTAAGATGTCTTCATTTTTTTTTGTGATCTAGTAATGTGTATCCTGCAGTCCTCCGAAGGTATCTCATTTCAGCAGATCTAAGTATCTGTATATCCTTCTGTTTCAACGTCCATACTTCGCTACCATACAAAAGAGTTGGAAGAGCCGGTGTTTTATATACTTTTAATCTTGAATGCTTCTGGACTAACTGTGGCTTGAAGATAGAATTTATTAACCCTAAAATTCTTAAAAATTTAGATATTTTTGCATTTACATCCTTTTCTTCTTCATATGAGATATTGCATCCTAGATATGTAAAATTATTCACCTGCTCCAAAATTTTATTGTCCAGTACAATTTTACTTCTGACAGGATCTACACCTTGAAATGCCATAATTTTTGTTTTTTTCTGTAGATCTCTTCAAACCATATTTTGTTGAGTTCATACAGACCTTTCTATAGATTATATTCTGAATTTGCTATTATTATTTGGTCATCTGCAAACAATAGGGTGTTTAATTTTCTATTTTCTGATATTCTTATTCCAAATTTATATGTCTTGTTCCAGCAACATATTACTTCATTGATATAAATTGCAGTGTTGGGGATAGGGGCAGCCTTGTCTCACACCACGATTTATAATTCCTTCTTCAGAAAATCTGTTATTTAATTTAATCTTTATGGTGTTGTCTGTAAATATTTTGTATGTTCTGCAGAAGTAAATTTGGTATATTTCTGTCTTCCAATATATTTAAGAGTTTTGATCTCTTGACTGTGTCGAATGATTTTTTCAAAATCTATGAAAGCAAAATGTATTCTAAGTTGAATTCTCTACTTTTTTCAAGCAATAATTTAACAGAAAATGCTGAATCAATACAAGATCGTCCTTTCCTAAATCCATTTTGACATTCCATAAGGAATTTTTCACTGAAACTTTTCAATGTCTGCATAAATTTTGTAGCATGTGTTTAACAAACTGATTCCCCTATAGTTGTCCATTTTTCTCTTCTCTCCTTTCTTGAACAGGGGTAAAACAATGCTTGTCTTCCATTCTTGTGGTATATCTACATTTTTGAATACATTATTAAAGAAGGACTACAGTCTTTCATGGAACTGTTTGCCTGAATTTCGTTGTTAAAATTACTGAAGTTACAAAACAAGCGCTGTTTTGCCGACATTTTGTCATAAAATCTTTGTTTGTTTAGCAATTATACCAGTGGTATAATAATAGCTTCTGATTTTTTGGAAACGCTGGGAAATATCATCCGGAATTCAAGTAGTTCAAATACACAACGCGTCATGTCAGCGTAAAATTCTTGCGTCAGCGCTCCGCGTTGTAGAGAGAAACCACATGTATTCAGAAACAAGGGAGTGAGTACGACGGTTTGCACTGGCGTGTTGCGTCGTAGATAAACCATAGCCTTGGCACTATTAAATAAATGCTAATTATTAGGTTTTTCTCAAATATTGTGGCAGAGACTAGCAGGAAATATAAAACAATCACATCCCTGAAGACATACATCTAAAATCTTACGAAATAAATAACAAATGCAGTCAAGACTAATAGAAGGAAATGCTGCGCTCTTTTAATTTTTAGTAAGCAACTCAGTAAAATCATTATTCAAAAACACAATTATCAAATGTATAGTTCGAAGGAATCTGTTCATTATATGCTATATTGAATGTATTTGTTGGAGAGTCAGTCACTGCAAAATAATGCTCTGACTTGTTCAGAATATTAAAAGGGGGTGCTTTCTTTGTCACAAAAGCAGGAGCTGATAAACATAATTCGATAAAGAGCGAGGTGAAACACGACTGCCATTTATAAAACGTAATAAAACAACTTTCATTGAAACGTGATTGGTCATTGACTCCTATTTGGGGTATGAATTAAATAGTCACCAAGAATATCCTATGTATTAATATAGTATACTGATTCCAAGCTAGTAGATCTTAATTTGTACTACAGAAAAATATAAAATTTCATCATCATCTACTAGAAGTTTCTACATATGGGTATCTACGAACATATTCATATTATTACTTTTTACCTAAGGATTTATAATATAGAGCAATTCCATATGTGACTGATTGACATTTACAATACATTTTTGCAGCAAAATGCTTGCATAAATATTACAATTGGTTGATATTGGGGGTGTTATCTACGTGATATGATAGAGGAAAAGTGTATGATTAAGATTGTACATAAATTACAACTTCTGAAGAAAAATAATGTTATTTATTATCTATCAAAGTATGTGTGACTGACTGACATAAATGTCAACTCATCATGCAGTTTAACATGTTCATCTAAGTCATTCTCTGAAATATGATTCCTAATTAAATTTTCCAAAATACCGTTTGGAGAGTAGATTTCAAGTTACATTTTAAATAAAAAAGAAACCTAAATCACGATTAATACGAAGTTATGACCTAATATGTGATGTGTGACTGACTGACCTTATTCTGTGACTGACTGACATATGAATTTTATTTAGAATTTCAAAATTCAATTATTACAAAAATGTAACAAAATACTATGAAAGTAGATAAACAGTTTCGGTAACAGAGATTAATAAAGAACTGCAAACTCATTATCAATTCGAAGAAAATTGTTAAATTTAAGTTTGCTGTAAAATAGATATTAATTTAAATCAATAATATAATTTAATTAATTCGCTTACTATGTACCATTTTAAATTACATAAAATACGAAAAATGTTAAATATTTAATAACAAAGTGCCTTCTCTATTGTTAAATATACCTACTATAAGTGTATGTATATAATATAAATATATATATATATATATATATATAATATATATATATGACATGATAAGAAAAATAAACGCCTGAACGTGATTTGAACCCGGATCTCTGGGTCGGTACCCCAGCGTGTTATCCATTACACCACCAGGCGAATCCAATTAAAAACACTTATTTTTCTTATATATATAAGATCCATTACACCACCAGGCGAATCCAATTCAAACACTTATTTTTCTTATTTATATATATATATATATATATATATAAAAATTTCGTGTCACGTTGTTTGTCCGCGATGGAATCCTAAACTACTGAACCGATTTTAATAAAATTTTGCACACTGTGTGCAGTTTGATCCAACTTGAGACCTGGGGTAGTTTATAACTAAGTTTATAGTCGCATTATTTTTTATTGCAAATTATTTGTTTATTATTTAACAAAGACTTATAATTATCTGTGAGTTCCATACGATTCTAACAGATGGCGGTGTAAGGTAATTTGGTAAGATAATTGGTTTATTATTTAACAAAGAGAGATCCAGATGGCTGTGCTTTTTGTTGCAACCGGGAATTTCAATTGAATTACAAATATTGGTTATTTCATAATTTAAGTGTGTTCAGTGTTTGTTATTTTCAATATTATTAATTTCGTGTGTGTAAGTATTAGTTTTAAGTAATCTGGCTGAAAGACAGCAACTTAATTTAAATTTTAACGTATACCTTAGCCACAGCAATGCGTGGCCGGGATTTCTAGTATATATATATATATATATATATATATAAAGAAAAATAAGTGTTTGAATTGGATTCGCCTGGTGGTGTAATGGATAACAGCTGGGGTACCGTCTCAGAGATCCGGGTTCAGGCGTTTATTTTTTTTATCATGTCATATTAAGCTTGCATTGCTCAATGTCAAAAATTTAATTATTATATATATATATATATATATATATATATATATATATATATAGTAAGTGATTACAATTTACGTGATGCAGGATTTAATATTTGTGATTTCTAGATACACATTCTTAATAAGTTAGTTATTTATCTGTGTGCATGTACTTTCAAGACAAATTATTATAAATCGCAAGCTGTCCAATTGCTGACGTAGTGAATTCTATTTTTAAACAGCGATAAAAAGAAAACTCTAATTATCCCGATACTGGTGATTCACTTCATAACATCGATGTATAAGTTTCGCTTATGCAGCTATTCACTCTCTAGTATTCGCCGCTATGTTGACTTGAACATTAATAAAAATAATGTTTCCTGTCACACATGAAGTCTCACGCTGTAACTGAATGGTTTGAGTTAAGATGTCTCAATAGAGAGCACGTTCGAGTCCCCATGAGAGAATACATTTTCTCTTGGAATTTCGACCACAATGGGACTGGTGCCCGCTCAGAATCACGAAGAATTTGGGCAGCTACAATATTTAGCGGTTGCGGTCGAGAAAACCCCATAACTGCTGGAATATCCGACACGCTGACCACATGTCACTCCTTATATTGGTTAGATGATTGTCCACCTCTGTGATTGATATACTTGGATGTGAGATCAGCAATAAAAAGGGTTTCTAGGCCCGTCGCGCCATTCAGTTTTCATTTTTTCTTTTCTTTTTAACACACGAACTTATGAATTTCTTGCGCTGATTGTTTGTTTGACAGTTGTGCATATTCTATAACGTACGTCTCCATCGCTTTCACGTTGTGTATGCAATGAATCCGTGATAGCTGCAAGATATTCAAATTATTTTTCTAAAAATGTCTTTCCTTCTTCTGTATCATTTTGTGACTCCTCCTGAACATTATTTGATTGGTTTTACAGTTCACATTACATAATTCTGCACAATTTTGTATCTTCTTTCCCGATTTTTCATACATCCATGCCATCCTTCTTACTTGGCCGCCAATCGCATCTATAGCCCACTTTCCATGGTACGATTCAAAGAATTTCCATTCTATGTCAAAATCCAAATATTAAAGTAAGCAGTGTCAGATTGCTAAATGTATAGGCCTATTTCTATTAGCTGCTGCTCCAACTGAAAATTTTTATCGCCTCAAGTTTTGGAAGAAATCATATAGTTCAAAAAACACTTTTCTATAGCAACTTGCTATGTGTCACATATCCTGATACTAGAGAAAAGTATTTCTTCTCAACTTCTCTGTTACCTTCCATCTAAACTAGGCAAAAGCAATAATATTGAGATATGCTAATTTTTCCAATGAACTGCCTGGATCTCATTTTGTTCTTTGTAGGTATAATTTTCTGAGAAATCAACAAGTATGGCTGCTTCGTTTACTGCACCTTCTCCCGAATATATTTAAATGCTTCCGTTGACTGCAGTTTAGCTCAAATTGACACAAAAAAAAGGGTCAGTAATTATTTTATGGAGCAGCTGAACCGAACAGTCAACCAGATTTCTTAAACCGTGTTGATGTTAAATCCTCAGCAGAGTGCAGCAAGCAACTGAGTGCGCCATGCAAATTAGCATTATAAATGAGAGGACAAAAAGTCTGTACAAGAAAATGTCAACAATAGTTTTTGTTAGTTGTGTACCGAAAACGTAGAATCCAAGAGGAAATTTTAATCCATCAATTATTATGTTGTGTACAGTAATTTATATACATTTTCCGTGATTTACAGTTAACTGTTATAGGACACATTTAGGTATATAGAACATTAGACTGCAATTAATATTATTGCATTTACGATTAGGGAGGACCAAAGTATGGTTTAGCAAAGGAGTTTATGAAATAAAACTAATTAATACGTCCAAATCATGAAACAACTAATTCGTAAAATTGTGCGTGTTTTTACAGGTTTGGAATATGACAAGTTCTACCACTAATTTTAGATTAAAATAATACACATTTGAAACACTATCTTATAGAATCAGAAAATTTGATCCTTAAAGACACATATTACGTCAACAAAATTATTCCTGCGTCACTTTCAAAATGTTCACCTCGGTATGACATTTTCATGGAATCGCTCTATGATCTATCATCTGAATTCATCATCAGAAGAATCTACCGACAGTAATATGTTTACCAGGTCAACAAGACTGTAATTTATACCAAGAATCAATAACTAGTTTTGATAATGATAGCCTCGCCGAAACGCGTTGACTATTTTAAAATTTTAGTTTGGTTATTTGGGTTTTATTGATAATGTGCAATACAATTTTATTATCATAAGTAATGCAACGAGTGATTTCCAAATTATCGATAAATTCACGACTCACGAAGTGAGGAGTGAATTTATATAGAGAATTTGGAAATTGAGAGTGGCATTTGTTAGGACTATTTAACGAATAAAATTAAGCTGTTTACTCACAAATCATTATTTAAATATAGTTATTTTAAAATATGTATATATTTAATGTAAACGGCGATGTTTGAAAACAAATGAGAAACGATTAGTACGCTTCATTTGCTTATTTTGTTCATCACTGCAACCAGATCATATTATTTATTGCCAAATTAACGCAATATTGTAAGAATGCACTGTAGTGGAGAAAAAATGAAACACATCAAACTGTATATTAATTCATTTCTGATGTCCTATGACAATTATATTTTTCTGGAATGTTATTACCTGGGAAAAATACATTTAAGAAAGTGCAAACAGTGGTTTCTTTTTTTGGTGGTATAATCAATTGCTACAAATGTTTTTATATTAACTCCCGCATACGCTACGTGTTGACATTCATGCACTATATATGCAAACTGGTAGCCTTATTTCTTAGAGAGTCAGTCACTGCAAAATAATGCTATGACCTATTCAGAATGCTAAAAAGGAGGTGCTTTCTTTATTATGATGAACTTTAGTTGGTAAATTCTAGGCGAAACACGACTGTGATTGGGTGTAAATAAAAAATCATTGACATGTGATTGGTCATTGACTCCCATTTGGGGCAAGAGTTAAATAGCCATCAAGAATATCGTATTTATTAATATACTACATTTTTGATAAATGTACTAATAAAAAATCACATTTTTGGCTGAATGGTGCAGCAGTAGCACACCAGGGTATGAAGCTAGAGGGTTGGGTTCAAATCCGATTCAGACATTGAGTTTCTCTTTTTTTTTTTTTTTCAAAATAATACTAAATAAACTTGACATGTCTGGGAGTTATCTCAAAACAAAATATGTTGTTAATTTTGATTACAATTTTTACTTGTGAAAAAAATTTAAATTTAAAAGCTCAGTCAGAAATGTGCTGTCATAATTAGGGGAGTGTAATTTTATAACAGTGCTAGTCCTTAATGGACTGCTTTATGATTAAACAATAAATTTTGCCACATTATGTACAGTTTATCATAAAACAAATTAAATTTAAAAGCTCAGTCAGAAATGTGCTGTCATAATTAGGGGAGTGTAATTTTATAACAGTGCTAGTCCTTAATGGACTGCTTTATGATTAAACAATAAATTTTGCCACATTATGTACAGTTTATCATAAAACAAATTAAGTGCTTCTAGTGCATAACTATGTAAAGAAATAACAATTTTAAAAGAAGAAAATTTGAACAATTTTTATCGTTGTGTTACACCATACTTATAAATAAGATAATATACTAAATTTAAGTCTTCATAAATGTATTCTTACTGAACTGAAGATATTTAAAATAGGAATTGAAGAGCTGTGAAAGACCCAGATGTATATAATTACGTATATTTAACCTTCATTCTATGGAAAATATTTACAAAGACTTTAAAACTGTTTATGAGATGTGCCTTTATAATTTGTTTAACAATTTGGATCCAATAAACATTATAATTAAATATTGTGTTTTAAAATATGCATCAACACATACCTGAGATTCTTCCCTTCAAATGTTGCAGATTTGGTTTCCATGTTCAATGTTTATTCACTGAGAGAAGGCCACATTTAATTATGAACTTCTGTCTCACAAAGGGATAGGGTAAAAAAATAGAAAAAGAAAGAAAACATGACTGTTGATTTTTTAACACTTTCACAATAATCTTCTTTTTTTTTAATTTTGACTTTATGATAAATTGATTGTTTTAAAAATTAATTGGTTTGAAAAAAAAACATTTCAGTTTAATGCATAGTTCCAATTCACCAGCAATATTTTTGAAAATTATGCAAAATATCAATAAATGTGTCTTTCGATATTTTAAAATCCATTTCAAACATCTCAATGATGGATAAATCATTTTGATGAGAAATATCATACGCTCAGACTATCTTGCAAGATAGAAGCAAAGGTTTCATAGCATTTGGTGCGCGTATGTAAGAGAAAAATTTGCGTTTCGATTGGAACTTGCTGAGGTAGCTCACTCGGTTAGAACATTCGCCTGGAGTGTGAAAGGTCCTGGGTTCAAGCCCCAGTCTGAGCGTATAATTTTTCTCTTTAAATGTGATTTATTCATCATTGAGATGTATGAAATCTAATATATAAAAAATGATTGTTTGTTCGTACTTTATGCGCGGCCATACCGTTGATCCGATTGTGATGGGTATTTTTGTAAAATGTTCAGGAGATTCCCGGGATGAACATAGGCTATAAGAGAGTTGTGATACTCAACTCCTACACCCTTAAAAATCGCCCATTATAGCGGAAAATGTGAAAACGTAGCTCTTTGGATGCTTAAATGGCTTACGCTGCCTAAACCATAACAAATTCAAAAATTAATGTACAAAGAATTGAATATTTCAAAAAGTTCTACAAAAAAGTCCCCGACATCATATGTTTATCTATTACGGATAACTCACAATAACCATTTTTGTCTTTCATTGATGCCAAGAAGATCGAGACATGTAGGCCTACGTAGATTCCTATGCAAGCATAGCAGCACATGGCAGGTTTTCTATTACGGATAACTCACAATAACGAATTTTGTCTTTTAGATCATTTATGCCAAGAAGATCGAGTTAAGTAGATTCCTGGGCAACACCGGATAATCAGCACGGGGAATCTTAAAATAAATACGATAATTATTTTCCATTTTACTTATTCAACTAATCATAAGAAATATATTAATTTTGTCTTTCAGCTCATTTATGTCAAGAAGATCAGGATGAGTAGATTCCCGGACAAACGCAGGGTAAACAGCACAGGGTATCTAAAAAAATTAATTTATAATTATTTTTCCCATTATTTATTTAACTAAACATAAAAACACATTAATTTTCATTTATTTAGGCGTAGCAGCGCATGCCGGGTATTAGTTAGCAGGGTATAAGCACTCAAATTGGTCTGAGCACGCTCTACACAGTAATTTGATTTTTAAGTATATTGGCACTTTATATCTTTCTATATTAACGTATCCCATTTATAAATAAAAAAACAATTACTGTACAACTGACTGACTCATTGGCACTGTTGAACCCGTTGGTTTACGGTGCACGCAAATAAACTCTCCATACATTCCTATAATGTACAATTGTTTCTAATCATTTCCAGTAAAATTATGGTTAATGTTAATCTCCCACCTCATTCTTGCCTACTGGGCGCTTTCCGTCCGATTTCCCTAAGAATGTCCATGCCCCTCTTTCATAACCGGTTTGTGGAACATCTCCTCACTCACTCTAGCAGTTTACGAGAGTTAATGTTCTTATTACATCCGGTTTCCTACAAAGACCGCGTTGCTCAATATTATGTTGTCTCCTCAACTCATCGTTCTGTTCGACTCTCTTTGCTCCAAACATTTTCCTAACAACTTTACTCTTAAATGCTTGAAATATTTTCTCGTTCTTTAAATGAAGAATCCATATTAATCTTCTATATAGACCTAATGTAAACTTAGTTGAATGTTTGGAAATGCTTCACAACATGTAACGAGAAAAAAAAAATGTCCAATTACCAATCATACACCATGCGCATGCGCCAACAAACGCGAAGCGATTTACATTATGGAATCATGGTATATAGTCAACATATACACGATATTTAACGAACCTAAAAACTAACCTGACCCAATTTCAATACTCTAACCTGTGAAAAAAGCTCCTGGCGCGACAGGTCTAGAAGGCCCTTAGCCTACTATCCGGCTGCTGGCCTCACATCCACGTGTGTCAATCACAGAGGTAGATGATCATCAAGCCAGTCTAGAGGTGACGTGTGGTCAACATGTCGAGTCCCCCAGCCGTTTGTAACTGATTTTCTCAGATGTGAAAGACCAACCTAAATGTAATTTAAGTACTCTAACCTGTGGAAGAATGCAAGGCTAAACAATTAATATAAAGGTAAAGTGTCACACTACAGGCCTCAGGAGGCCCTCAGGGTAGTAGGAGGTTAAGGTTCCCACTTTTTCTGAACAATCGGCACTTGATGTCAGCTGGATTGTCAGCCCTGCGTGACGGCCGCCTTTACCCTCAGAAAAAGCGTCTGGTACTCATTTCAGTTAGAGACTGAGTCGACTCCAGGGCCATGGTGTCGGCAGAAGGTTTGGGTCAATTTAAAAATCCTGACCCCACCGGGATTCAAACCCTCGACCTTCCGGCTTGTAGCGCAGTGCCTTAACCACTACGCTACGGCGTGCCCCCTAAAAAAATTAGATCCATCCATCCATCAATAGTAATTCTGTCCGAGGGCAGGTCTTTCACTGCAATCATAGCATTTTCATGCTATGCTTGCAGCTTTACTAGGGAATTGTAGGTGTGGTACCTTCCCGGCGTTCCGCACCGATGATGATGATAATGATGGTCATATGATTTCGGGGACCGTTTGGGCCCTTTAAAGTTTTCCTGACATTTGTCTTACAGGTGAGGAAAAACTTCGATAAAAACCTCACCCAGAAAAACTGCTCCGACCGATGATCGAACCCGGGCCCGCTGCGAGACAAGGCAGCACGCTACCTCGAGACCACAGCGGTGGACAAAATTAATATTAAGTTAAGAAATTCTGAAGTATATGTGTACAGTTAATTAGTACACTGGATCACGTACTTTTTGTTGCCTAGAATATTCGTTAAAATCAGTATGGCTGCCACGTCTTCATGTTATGTATGTAGTTAAATATCATAGAAAAACATATTGAAGTAATTGTTAGAAAAAGTGTAGAAATCGCTATGATGGTGGGAAATAATTTGAAAAACGAAACCCTAATAATACAAATTGACAGGAGTTTATGAAGGAATAAAAAAGTCGTTTCACAGGTTGTAATGTTTTATGAGAGAAGTTGGAATGGCAGTGTTCCTTCTACCGGTAATTTCCTCATCGTCAAGCGTAAACATACTTCCTAAATATTAGTATTTTTCCACGCATTTCATTTTAGTTAAATAACAATGTATAAATTACACTACAATGACATTCAATCAAACTATGGTTACTAGTTTCTGAAGATTAATGCGATTAGTAATGTGTTTTCTTTTAGAGATTTTTAAACTTCTATTTGGTGGTGGTCCCATTGACATCAACAACCAGCATCCTTATAATATAACGGGAGCTCTAACTGGCCCCCTTATAGCAAATTGTCTAGCGCCGTACCGATGCCGCACCGTTTTCTCCTTACAAGACGGAATGTGCGGCATCGGGTGTTTACGCTCAACGACGTACGTCGACTCGATATAGAGGATCATCACGGTGTTAATCCACGCATCATCGGTGGCGGCGATGGTTTCTTTATCATAGAATTCCTAAACATATTTTTTAATAACTGATATACGAACTTCATGATCTAACAGGAAAATACGAGGCGTGCTTTTAAAGTAAATTCCGAAAGGATGTAGTAATTGAACGGGAAGATATTAACCAACTATTTTTCTTGCATTGTATTCCCCACATTTCAATTACTTTTCTCCACCATTATTGAGGAATTTATCGAGTTGGGGCACAAGTTTTTCTATCCCTCATTGTAGAATCCGCCCGCCTGCGATGCGAACCACTCCCGCACTGCAGTCTTCACTTCATCGTCACCATAAAAACGTTGGTCACCGAGGAAAGACTTGAGGTGCAGGAAAAGATGAAAGTCACTCTGAGCCAAATCCGGGCTGTAGGCTGATGGTCAATATTTTCCGAGCCAAATTTGGAGATGGGATTTCGGGTGCCACGAGCTGTGGTGCGGCTGAGCATTATCATGATGAAACTCAACTCCGTCGGTCAGCATTCCACGTCTCTTGTTCTGAATTGCGCGATGGAGCTTCTTCAAGGTCTGACAATAGGCTTCTCTATTAATGGTTTCACCCGAGGTAAGAGTTCGATGAGTAGACTCCTTTCTGTCCCAAAAAACAGTGCACATGATCTTGCGTGTTGATATGGTTTGTTTGAATTTCTTTTCTTTGGCGATGCAGTGTGCCTCCATTCCATGGACTGCAGCTTCGATTCAGATGTCATGTGAGGCACCCAAGTTTCGTCGCCTGTCACGGTATGATCAAGAAATTCACCGCCTTGCTCACTGTAACGTGCGAGAGAGCTCAATACACTGGAATCTCGTTTGGTTTTGTGTTCCTCGGTGAACATCTTGGGTACCCATCGTGAGCACAATTTTCGATATCGTAATCGATCTGTCACAATTTTGTAGAGAACACTCCGTAACAATTGTGAAAAACTCAAGGAAAGCGAAGAAATTGTGAACCTCCTGTCCTCACGAATCTTTTAATCGACAGCACGCACCAAATTGTCATTGATCAAAGACATTCGACCGGTACGCTGTTCGTCATGCACAGAGAATCGGCCCTCGTTGAACTTCCTAACCCATCTCCTGACCATCTTCACATACACCTCACAAAGTTGATGAATGTCAGCTGGTTTGGTGTTTCTTGCATTCAAGAAATGAATAACAGGCCGTATCTCACAGTCGACGGGGTACTCGATCACTTTAAACATTTCAACTGATCACAACTAACCATCCACACGGACTGAAGCTCTGAAACTGTATGCCCAGCTTGCCTTGGGGATTTTTAATTGTATTTTTTAGAAAAAAATATGTTTTTTAACACATGAAACATGACATCTTTCAGCCTATAAAGAGGGCCAAATGAATAGTTGAAAAACCTCTTTTACATAACTATTTAGGATAAAGGAGTAGGAGATTATTGTAATGCAGATCACTTTTGATGTCATAAAAAATACCAATGATTATTGTGACTTATTTCTATTTCAATAGTGTATGGTGCACTATAAAAAACTAATTCATGTACATGGAAACTGTAAAATAAAAGTAATGTAAATATTTAAATTTAATTTTTTAAAAAAATATGTAAAATCTACTGTACATTATATAAATTAACATTATTAATGTCATATTTCAATCATATTCAGAGGGATTTTTTTTTTGGAACGTAAATATACAAAGACCCTTGCTTTTCTTCATCTTTCGTTTATAATTCATATTAACACCCCATTAAATTTTAAACATTATTTACTGAAGACAAATTAAGTTAACATTTGGTACGGAATCTAAGCAATGAAAGTAATTTACTATATTAAACAAATTGTATTTATAGACAACATATATTGCTTAATATGTCAACCATTTGAATCAATTTAGGCTTCTTCTGCCTCATGGAAATAGTCACTTACCTGCTTCTAAATCTTGTGATTGAATCCTTCCATCTTGTTATGAGATTATAACAATAAAGACCAAATAGAATATCCCCCAAGTTCTTAATAAACCTGTCCAAAATTCCTCCATTTCTTATATCATCTGCTGCTTGGAAAATGCATTGCCTCAAAAATTCAAATCTGGGACATTAATTGATTAAATATCTTTATGTCCTGTCTCTTCCCCCAATAGAGAATAATTTCAGAAAGTCTAGAAGGCCAAGATCATATATGCAAATATCATCCTTTTGAAGAAGTAATTCTGTCATGTGAGTTCTCAATGTGATGGTAACATTTTGAAGATGTATTTGTGTCCCAAAAAAGGATTATTGGTTTTGGTTGGGTTTAATTTTCGGTAGAGCCGGATTCTCTTCTTAGGGTCGGAAGTTGGTACACTGGATAGGAAAACACTTCAAAATCACAACAAAAAAAATGTTTCTTGTAGAAATAATTGTAAATTTATTCACTTCTTATGTTCCTGGCAGATTAAGTAAATGTAGGTGGTATTATTCTTCACCGTCAATTAATAATAAATTCTTTTCTTAAATAAATTATTCTTCTCATATTAAATATTAAAATTTATCAGGAAAGCTCTTATTGCTTCTATCATTGATGAAAAATGTATGCAGAATGAATTGTGTTATTCTTTTACAATTTTAAAGAACATTATTACATCACATGATGTTATTTTTAAATTCTATTGGTTAATAATCCTTTAGATATCAGGTTTAATTTGATTTGTTAAAACAGAAAGATAATTGTTTTAATATCCAATCAGAGTTCAGTTTACTTACATTTAAGAATATGAAGTTAAGCAGGTGTTTTTATTACAGTTATAATGGAAAGATTTATAATTTTTACAACAATGACGTAAAACAATTTTTAAAAACATTCTTTATAAAAACAGTTATGTAGTAAAATTTCTTTAATTATTATTAAGACTTTTTTATTCAACAATAACCAAAAATGACTTATTTCGATGTTTTTATTTTGAAATATTAAAATAATTTTAAAATACAAAATTATTAACTTTAACTTTCATATTTATTATAATATTAAAATCCTGCTTTACCTTCCACTTATTATTTGTAAATTTGCAGTCCAGGTAATGTCTTATCATTCTGTGGATATGATCAGGAATTCCATCATGCATATACCATTATCAGAGTCTAATTTGAAAAGGTACACCTCTCAATAACCTAGGAAGATACTTTCTTAGGAACCACTTTTACTTCTGATCACCAAATTTTCTGGAAAAGATGAAAGGTCCAATGAGTTGTGTTCCTATGATTCCAGCTCAAATATTCAAGAAAAATCATATTTAAAGGAATGAATGTTGCAAGCTTAAAGCAAAAAAGAAAAGATCATATTTAAACATGATTTCCTATTGCAGAATTGTGATTTCCTTCTGTCCATGTATCATCATCAATATCATATTTGGCATAACAATCCTCCCTAAGCACTCTCCTCCGGACCTCTCTATTCCTGACGACTGTCCTCCACCAATTTTGAATTTTAAGTCTTTGAATATCTTCCAAACTCCATCCTCGTCTACCTAGCTTTAAGTCTTCCAACATTTCTTCTTCCATCTTCATGGATAATCCATCATTATTTTTTAACCGTTTCACTGTTATCCATTCTTTGGATATGTCCTGCCCATCTCAATCTAGCTATTTTAATGTCTGGTGATTTATACAAGTGATATAATTCTTCATTATATCATATTCGCCATTCCTGAATGGGGCCATATATTTTTGCTCAGAATTTTTCTTTAAAAAATTCTGAGCCGAGCAATGGTATTTTCAGTCAAGACCCAAGTCTCACTTCCATACATTAGCACAGGTTTTATTAATGTCTTATATAATTTTGTTTTTATGTTAAAAGTGAGATATTTTGATTTAAAATATTTTACCATTCATTAATAACATTTTTCAGCATTTTGAATTATCTTACCTATTTCTTCTTTAATCCCATTAGTTCTGCCCAGATGTATATATATGGAAATAGAAAAGAATTCCATTCATTAGGAATCATGCTTCATTTAATGCAGAAACATATTAAAGATGCTAACTTCTTATGTCACAAACCATTCTGTAAACTACTGCACTCTCTGCATATGACAGGGGGTTGTAATCATATATGTCTAAAGTATGGAGGACAGTTGAATGGGATCTTCCAGCTGCTGTGTGTTCTTGGATGACCTTTTCCAAGTGCAGAAATAATGCTTTCTGTATCCAAAACCCTATGAGCTGTGAAAGCAAACATTTAGATATTTTCTTTTTTAAATCCTCGCTACTTCTGGTGAATTTTCTTGTGTCTCGGCAGCATATGTAACTAGCGGTCCTGTTAGGCTTTCATATAGTTTTATTTTAGATGTTCTTGTTAGTAATTTAGACGTATCACTGGAATTTGCAAATACACTTTATTTCTCATCGTTTTCCTCTTATGTCTATTCTGAAATAACTCTTGTATAAATAAATTAAGTTCCAAGTAAGTAAAATTATTAACCTTTTCAAAAGTGTATTCTCAAAAATTTATTTATTTTTATTTGGAATACGTTCTCATTAGTTGTCATTTTTCCTTCAATAACAACTAATCCAGTGGGTTTCTCTTTTCTTGGATAGTTGCAATCTATTCTTGAAGAGGTGTTATATTTCTTACTATTAAAGCTAAATCATCTGCTTAGACACAAGGTTGTTCAGATTTATAAACTGTATTACCTTCCAATTTTCAAATTTTGTCTAATCCCAGATTAAACAATACAGATGATAGCTCATCTCCTTGTGAAACTTCAAAAGCTTTACTTATATTTCCTCCAAGCATCGTTTTGCAATTATTGTCTTGAGTGTCAGTTCTGCTGGGATCCCATCTGAAACTGATGCTTTATACATCTTCTATTTTCTATTTATACTTCTTCAATAAGTGTCGTGATAAATCTATCTGGTGAGTTTTTTGGTACCATAAACCGGGGTGACTTTGTCTCACTTTTATGCTCCCTTTTTACTTCCAACTGTTTTGTAGCATCAAAATTATATTCAACACTATTCAAAATATGTTTAAAAATTTGTTTAATGTCCAGTGAATAATTGTAGCAATTTTCAAAATTCAAAGAAGATGTCTATGCCTATTTTTTTTTCAAGAAAAATATGGGACAATCTCACCTCGACTGGGGGTGACTTTGTCTCGATCCTTCAAAACCACTGATTAATAGATGACAGGAGTATATGAGACAATATCACCCCTGTAGCATCACAGGATACTGATCCACAGTAAAAACTACAATATTTAAGTTTAAGAAAACATGGTTTTAGTATTCAAAAATAGTAGAATTTCATGAAAGATGTTGAATTATTATTTGCATATTTCTATCTTCTTATGATTGTGTATCCAGCTACAATCAGCTGACAACAAAAACAAGTCATTATAACACAGAAAATAAATTACATACAATTATTTGTTGCAAAGCCATTCAACTGGTACTGAGAAATAGTTATTCTTCTTCACTGAGACAGGTATCGGAGGATCAATATTCCTCAGGATGCTCTCCCACTCATATTGCATTTTATCTCTCTTCTGAGGTCAGTGCCAGTATTGTTTCTACATCTCCATGCAATCTACAATGGGGCAATCATCATTAATTTCAGTAATGATGCCTGGATACTTTGAGCCACTGTAAACAACAATCACAAAATCATTCACATCGCACAAATCATTCACGGAGGCACAGTTGTTGTTATCTGATGTATCACTTGAATCTGAAGATTCTTCCAAGTCACTGACTCCAGGACCTTGTCTTCACTATCATCACAATAATTTGAAGGGACATCCTCAAGTCCAGTGCAAACTTGCTGAGACTGATATGGGCCAGCAGGCTTTTCTGGTGCCTGGAGAATATTAGTCACACAGGTTATTTTCCCTGCAGGAACATTGATTTTCTTTCTCCGTTGTCTTGGCTGATTTCCTCCAAGGACTGCATTTCTTTTAGCATGTAAAGAGTCCATGAAACCTTCTCTGACAAGAGTAGAATTTATATTTTCATTGGGAAGTCTTGCCAATACCACATGTTTGTCTACGTACAATCCCAGATTTCCTGAAACCGGAAATCAGAATTCGTTTCTGGTTTGATTTAATTTTGCACAAAAATTCCTTCAGCAAAGCAGGAAAATTTTCCTTGAGAACTGTTCAATATTTGGAGCCTTCAGAAGAGTCTCTCCAAGTTGAAAGAATTGATCGCCAAGCTTACTTCAAGGGTGCAAAGAAACTTACATCCAATAGCTGGAGTAACTCTGTGGTATTGGGAGGCAGACAAATAAATTTGATATTTCTTTTTTTTTTTCTTCACAAGTTCTTATTATATCCAAGTTAATAAGATGACAGGTTGTCTTCAATCAGGACAATGTCCCCAGCTAAACGGGATATAGCAGGAAGAAAGAGACATCTGAACCAGTCCTCAAAAACCAACCACTCTTTGCGCGATTGTATCAAATCCTTTGAACCATTTTTAATCCAGGAGGTCCACAAGTGATCAGCTTCGAACACTACATACAGAGGTAATAATCTATTTTCAGCATATACAGTATATTATTCATATACAGATATATATGCAAAACAAAGAAACTTAACCTGAATTTATTTTCAATCAAAAATGTGAGGAATCTTGGATGGGACAAAGACACCCCATAATTGTGTAAAAAATGACACATTTTTAAAATTCAACAATATAATCTACAATTTAGTCTAAATACTTTCAGATTTAATTGATATTTGAAGTAGATATATTATAGATTATAAATAAATACTCAGCAGTTTAATATAATATGCACATTCTATTGTTAGAACAGGAAGTTTGGAAGTTACGAAATTCAAGAAAGAAGTACCACCAAAGAAAGGCCCTAAAACCACCAACTATGCAAACACAAAGTTCATTAAAAAATTTCTTTATTGAAACCCATGCTGCTGTCTGTTGGATAACACTATTAATTATTTGTTTCATTGAAAAATGAAGCAGATGGAGCCAGTTTCATGTTTTTCCGTGCTGTGAGACAAAGTCACCCCAGGGTAGACAAAGTCACCCTGGTTGACGGTATACTATAACTCTCTATTAAATTTATTAATTCAGTCCTGTTAATGCTGTCAAAGGCCAGCTAATAAAAATTAAGTTAAGACTTATTTGAATGTTTCTAAATGGCACAAAGAGTAGGGTGTGGGTAGGCAAACAGTTTTCAGATACTTTTGAAATTCACATTGGGTTAAAGTAAGGAGATGCACTGCCTCATCTACTATTCAATTTGTATTGAAGCATGCCATCAAATCTTTAGAGTACAAAGAAGGCATACAACTCAATGGTATTAATAAGCTGATGATGTAGTATTATTAAATGATAGTGAAGAGATACCAAGAGCAAACATGCACTTTCTCTTAAGTAACACTAGAAATTGGGGCTCAAAATAAACATCAATAAAATAATAAATATGGTTACACTAAAAAAAGTAAAACTAACTAACTCACTGGCTCTATCGAACCCACAGGTTCATGGCTACATGGACATAAGCTCTCCATACATAACTATCCTGAGCTAATCTTTTCCAATCATAATCTGTATAATCTACTTCCCTCAAATCATGATTAATGTTATTCTCCCACTCATTCTTGATCTACCAACTGGGCATTTTCCCTCTGGGTTACAAAGAAGCTTCCATGCAAGTCTTTCATTCCTCATTTGTGTAATACGTCCTACCCACCACATTCCATGAGGCATAACTGCTATTATTATATTTGGCTTCCTATAAACACCATGTAGCTCATTGTTATGTAGTTTTCTCCAGTCTCCTGTCTGTTCATCTCTCTTTAGTGCAAAAATGTTATTTCAAATACTTGTAATCTTCTTTCTTCCCTTAAAGTAAGTGTCCATGTTATTCTTAAGTAAAGTTATCCACAACAGGCCCGGAGGCCCTTGGGGCAGTAGGAGGTTAGGGCTCCCACTTTTTCTGGACAATCGGCACTTTATGTCAGCCGGGTTGTCAGCCCTGCGTGACGGCCGCCTTTACCCCCAGAACAAGCGTCTGGTACTCATTTCGTTAGAGGCTGAGTCGACCCCAGGGCCATAGTGCCGCCAGAGGGTTTGGGTCAGTTTAAAAATCCTGACCCAACGGGACTTGAACCCTCGACCCTCCGGCTTGTAGCTCAGTGCCTTAACCACTACGCTATGGCGTGCCCCCTCCATCCATCCAGTTATATTATATGGATATTGACAAGGATTCACTCACAGATACAGCAGGATCAGAAGAAAAGTTCTCCATCACCGACTTCACAGCTTCAAAGTGCTTATTGTAAAAAAAATCACAGCTTCAATCCATGTTGCCCCTCTTATTATCACTGGTCTGAAGGGAGAGGTACATCAGGTAGCTGCTGCTTGTAGCATTGTACACGATAAGGACATTTTAAGAAAACCTTTATTGCTGATATCAGTGTATTTACTATTAGGAAGTTATGTCTGTCTCTGCCATTCATTGCAATGCATGAACTGTACATGTAACATGCACTAAGTTTTGATAAAATACAGTACGCTTTTAACATGTATGGAGTTGCATCTGTGTACGTCAAGAGGGCCCTCTTTTTTTTATGCCATTTAGCCAAAGTACCTTAAACCCATCATTAATTAATCTAGCAGTATTGTTGAACTATGTGTAGCCTCCAAAGATTTACACTAAATTAAATAGAGTTTTGATGCAGCTTTAGAGTCCAACTTGCTCATAATTAGATTAGCAATGAAAAGGCCTGCAACATCCATCATCTCATCAGCAGAAATCCATATAATCCATATAAGTGATTTGCTTATCTCAGCCCTGATTTTTTTTTTAATATGTCAACATAACAGGAATCCAAGTAATTCTTTCTGAGAGTGGACTCATCAAGAATGTTGGGGTTGCAGTATTTTTGTAAGAAATGTTTAAATTCAGGTACCTAAAGTTTGTTCCAGGATATATACCCTGCAACTAATGCTATATATATTTCTTTGTAAAATTCACTATTTAAAGCCAGCTATTTACCTGTATTTAATAATAATAGGGGTTATTAAAATTCATCGGAGAACATTTTGTTTAAACAACTCACCTCATAGGATTCATGCTTCCATGATACCGCGGTTTCAAACACAGTTGTGTTCATCTTCAACCATAACTCCGACTGACGAAATTCTTCAGCCGTCAACTGTTCTATTGTTGCCATCTTCAGTGCTGCCATCCATGGTTGAATTTATGAACTTCAAAATCAAAGTAATTTAGTTAGGGATATCAAAATTCATTGATCTATCTTTATTTTTCTGAATGTATATTTTCTCCCAAATTGCCAATTCCAAAGGCTTCTCTACTTGTTTTAAAAGTGTAGCTTCTCTTCCAATTTTATGATGTTCTAATAAACTATGTGCAGCAATTGCAGATTTTTTAATTTCACAATTTTTAATATTTCTGAAATGTTCTTTTGTCCGAATTTCCAAATTCCTTTTGGTTTTTCCTATATAAACTTTATTGCAATCTTCACAACTTATTTGATAAATTCCACATTTCTTACTGTCTGGATCATTGACTTTTTTATTGGTACTTACAAGATTACCCAGACTAAATTTGTTATTCTATGTGACTCCAAAGCAGCCATTCTTGCTATAACATGAGACACAACACCCAAAAGCATCAAAATTATTGAATGTCACAAAATGATAAAACAGTTATCCCGTCTACATAAAAAAGTTGTACTTCAATGGATTCCGGCCCATTGTGGAGTGACAGGCAATGAAATAGCCGATTTTCTAGCCAAGAAGGGTAGCAAAATTGTTTCAAACCCAACTTCTGCTCCAGTTTCCTTTCACTCTATCAAAAGAATTATCTCAAATAAATACATCAATAAACTTAGAGAAGAATACACCACCAAAACATCTGGAAAGGAATGGGAAAATCTACAAGCTTATGACATTACTACATTACAAAGAAAATCCGCAGTAGCAACATTCAGACTGCTAACGGGACATGACTGCTTGAATAAACACCTACACAGAATAGGCATAACAGATTCACCTAAATGCCCTTTTTGCAATTTAAATGAAGATATGGAAAGAAACCATCTCCTCCGTTGTCCAGCTTTTGTAGAAGAGACCAGCCTTTCTGCTAAATATTGGAGTGCAAGAGAGCGAATGATTTCATTATCAAGTGCTCGACATTAGATACCAACCAACCAACCATTTATTTATTGGCGCCAAAGAAATGTATTTGTCAAAATTTTTTTGAAATTTTCTATGCATTTCAGGATGGTAAGTAATTTTCTTGTATTTTTTCTTTTCTTTGCAATTTTGTAGAGTAGTATGTTCATTAAGTCTTTTTTGTGTTTGAATTTCTTCAACTTATTTATAATTAATTCTTTATCAAAACCATTTAATCTAGCAATGTTTAAGATATGTTTATACTTTTTGTTGAAATTTTCTTCGTTTAATGGTTCAGTTGTCAATCTGTAAATTAAGCTATTGAATATTGCATGCTTATGAGCAATGTGATTGAATCCATTTCTTCTTAATTAAAATTGATACTCCTCCTTTAGCTCTCTCCGATTTTTCAACCCCTCTCCATACATGCATGTATTCACCAATCATTTCTTGACCTTTCCCTTTCCTTTTCGTTTCTGTCAGAACTGCTATATCCACCCCTTCTTGGTAATCTCGTTAAGTACTTCATTATTCTTAGTATTCCAACCTTGTATGTTCCAAGTTGCCAAAATCATTGTCCTTTTTCTTAGCCAAAGTCTATGCCTATTGATCTGTCCAGATTTACTCTCTTTGCAGGACCCTTTGGCAAATTAGGGAATGAATCTCTTTACTTGAGGTGATCTGCTCGACTAACCCCGGCCCCCTTGGAATGGGAGAGACCTCCTTCTATACGTCATTGAGGCGATTCGCTCGACGAACTGTCTGGGACCTTCACAGTAGATGATGCCGCCAGGAAACCCACCGGTGGTAGGAACTAGTGAGAGAAACAAGTAGAAAAGGGAACACATACACACAGGTAGAAAATGGTCAAAACGGATGGACACCAAATGCTAGCAAAGGAACATCAGAGACACTAGTGCACAAGAGGGATCAGAGCTATATTGGAGAAACACACACACATACACGATCGTGCGATTGACACGTAGCAAAAGAAGAGAGACAGATTGACCTAGGAAGAGAGATGACATAAAACAAGATGTTAAACACATGGTGTAGATAAGTTTAAGCAACATAAATAGTCTAAAGTAAATTAGAACCCCCCCCCCTTGAATACGGAGGAGAGATAGGAAGGAGAAGTTCTGAGTGGAAGAATAAGTAGATAAAGAACTCCCTGGAGTAGGACATGGATAAATGGTTCCCAGGAAAAGGAAACATAACTACCCCCCAATAAAAAAATAATATGTATGTAATAGGAAATGAGGGAAACCCCAGGAGTACGGAGTAGAAAAAAAGGTTTAAACACAAATGTTAAATAAAGAAACGATCAGAGAATAAAATTATACGAAGCGAAAAATAATATAATATATAATTTTTTTAATTTTCATCAAATCAGCTATGAGAAATTGCCATTTAAACTAACAGTTAGGTGATGTCAGGGTGTAAAGTACACCCGTGACAGAAATTAGGGAAAAAAGGGGGGATGATGACAATGATTCAGGCTACATAATAATACTGTACTTTTATAAAGTCGTTAATGATTAAGATTGCTTAATAAACCATGTGGCAGGAGTTAGTAGCTTAGCAAGCAATACTAACCTTTACGGGCTGAAATAATGACAGTAAGATCATATGATCTGCAAAATTAGAGGAACGAAAAATGAAAACCCCTGAATCCTTGTCTAGACACAAGTTGCCTTAAAATTATGTCTCAATTCAAGTAGAATTAAGGCTAAGAAAAGGGGAGAGTTAATGAATAGAGATGCCCCTGTTTCTGAAGGTAGGAAATGAAATGAATGCTCTCAAACACAGGACCCCAATGGAATGATGACAGTAATTCAGGATGCGGGATATTAATGGGTAATTATAAGGTTTAATTCGGTATTGATTAAGTTGCATTTATATGATAAAACTTGTAGTATATAAGGGTCTTCCGACTGATGAGAAGACGAGCGCACTCGGTCGAACCCAGGACTCTATCGTAAGGAAAGGGATTAGATAAACCCTTAGAGCTAGGCAAAAATGTTGGATTTGTAATAATAGCGGTAAGCTCAAACGATCTATGTAATTGAAATAGTGTGAACATAAAAACCTGAATTATTGTCCAAATACAAGTGCAGGGGAAAATTAAAGAGATGAATTTAGAACATTGATAATTCTTGATGATTAACATACAAATTTGATAGGCATAAGAGCATTCTTTTCCATTTCCAGTTTAAGATCAAACTAACATCGAGGCAAACCAAGAATAAATCATGAATTGGGAAGGAGTTGGTGGTTATAGGATTAATTCCAAACATTTTGTACCCTAGAGGTTACAAGAATTTATGAGTAATAACTAGAGAAACTTGAACCTAGAGAAAAAGGGATAATATAAAAATGTATATGGTTGCTCAACTCTGGGGATGTTCAAGTAGATAAAACAGATTTTTTTTTTCTAAGAGACGAGGATGGTATAAAATACAGGTGATATTACCCCAAAGACCCCAGTAGGTACTATTGATTCATTTCCGAAAACCCATATGGAATTTATTAAGAAAAAGGTAGTGTAGACTCGTAGTATTTAAAATAAATAAACAAAAACAATATATATATATATATATATATTGTTATAATTAAATGTTTAACATTGAGCAATGTAAGCTTAATATGGTATGATAAGAAAAATAAATAAATAAATGCCTGCACGGGATTCGAACCCGGATCTCTGAGTCTGTACCTCAGTGTGATATCCATTACACTACCGGGCAAATCCAATTCAAACACTTATTTTTCTTATATATGTATTATATTCTCCATTATTACTAAATGTCGCTAGAACTCGGTCTTCACTGCCATCTAGTAGCTGACTATAACACGTAAGCAAATTAAAGAGATTTTTTTTCTGCTATAAAGTAAAAATATTCTCTTTAATTTGCTTACTTGTTATAGTCAGCTACTAGATGGTAGTGAAGACCGAGTTCTCGCGACATCTAGTAATAATGGAGAATATAATACATATATAAGAAAATAAGTGTTTGAATTGGATTCGCCTGGTAGTGTAATGGATATCACGCTGAGGTACAGACTCAGAGATCCGGGTTCGAATCCCGTCCAGACATTTATTTTTCTTATCATACCATATATATATTTATATATACACACACACACAAACAGAAAAACAATTACAAGTAAACAGAAAAGAAGAACCATAAAAACCTTTGGCACAAGAAGATGACTGCGCACATGCCTGGATAGATCATGCTCATACTCTGCGAACACAACGGGGCTAACTAGGAACAACGAAGGACGTTCAGTCACCTAGGACATCCCCTTAAACCTCAGCTGGACAGGAAACTCGGCCAGATCAGCTGATGCCAGAACGACGGAGAAAGTCAGGGCCTATGCGGGTACATCTTTACTACAACAGAGATATAGTTATTCCACATGGAAAATGTCCACCCAACCATACGGTGCGACATGAGAGACCAAGCAAATACCTTACCCATACCAAACCGAACCTCTGATTGTCCTTGGATCGTATAGAAAGTTCCTAACCTGTATTCTACTTCTTCTTCTTCACGGTTTAGGCTTATTTACTAGCCTATTCCGGCTCTGAATTGCTGTTCTTTTCATCTTTTCTTTGGTCCTCCCAAACTTCTTCTTCCTCGTGGTGAATAGCTGTATGCTGCTTTTGGTATTCTATTCTCAGTCATCCTTGTCAAGTGTTCTTTCCAGTTTGTTCTGTATTTCTTTATTGTTGTGTTTAATTCCTCTACTTTTAGTTGTTGTCTTATTTCTGTGTTCTGTTTTTATCTGTTCTTTGATATCCTGCTATTGGTCTGAGGAATCTCATTTCAGCAGCTTGTATTCTGGCAGACTGTTGTGTTGTCACTGTCCATGTTTCGGATCCATAAGTAATAATAGGCACTGCCTTTGTCTTGTATAATTTCACTATAGTCTTTCCTGGCTTTACTTTCAAAGTTCTTTTTAAGTGTTCCTGTTATATAATTAAACTTATTTAGTTTGTTATTTATATCTGTTTCCGCTGTGTATGATATTTCGCAACCTAGGAAGTTATATCTTACCACTTATTCTATTGGTTTATTTTCTAATATTATATATGTCCGAACTGGATGAGCGACCTTGAAGGCCATTGTTTTTTATTTTTGTGAGGATATTTCCATGTTGTATTTTTTTTATATTTCATTTAGTTTATATAGCATTCTTTGTAGTTCGTCCTCTGTTTTTGCTTTTAAAATCTAGTCATCTGCAAAGGCTACTGTTTTTATTACTATATTTCCTAAGTTAATTCCCCCAGTCGTCATTTGCTTCCATGATCTTAGCATGTCGTCGAAATAAATGTTAAAAAGAGTGGTTGATAGTGGACAACCTTGTCTTACTCCTCTTTTATATGTATTGGTTCCTTTTGATTTATTTTTGTTTTCTCATACTATCTATCTATCTTCGGGTTTTTACAGCTGCTGCCGTCTTCCCGTGCCAAACCTCCAAAGCCTACGGTCTTGGGCATCTTCGATGCTTAGCCCTCTAGCTTGCATTACTGTCTTCATGTTTTCCTTCCATGTTAACCTTGGTCTTCCTCTTTTCTTCTTTCTGTTAGGATGCCATTCATATAGTTGCTTCGGCCATCACTCATCTTCCATTCTTAAAACATGTCCTAACCACTTTAATTCTTTTCCTCAATTCTTTCAATTATGCTTTCTTCTGCTTCCATTTTTGTTTCTAATTTCCTTATTTGTGACACGTTCTAATTTAGACTTTCTGGCACTTCTTCGTAAATAATCCATTTCTAGAGCTATTAGTCTATTCTTGTAGTACTTATTGATTGTCCATACCTCACTTCCGTACATTGCAACAGATTCCACCAATGTTTTACCAATATATTTTTTTGTGTCTTTCCAAATATGCTTATCCCACCATATGGAATTTAATGATGATATTATTTTGCTACTCAATTCAATTCTATGTTTTATGTTCTCTTTGCCTATACCTTCGATGTTATCCATAATCATTCCCAAATATTTAGTTTGTTTCACTTGCTTTATTTGGATTCCATCTTCCAATACTAAGTTTTCTCTTTCATTGCTATTTATTGCCAGATATTCTGTTTTTTGTAAATTTACTGTGAGACCCCATGATTCATATGTGCTTTTCAACCTTTTTATCATGAATTCCATATCAAAATTGTCTTGCGCTAGTTTTCTCATACATTTTCTTAATTACTGCTATCAAGTGTAGTGGAATTCCTTTTTCACTTAATATGTTCCATAATTTTGGTCTAGACACTTTATCAAAGGCCTTCTTATAATCTATAAAGAGGATGTGCGTCTCTTAAGTTGAATTCGCTTCGCTTCTCTATTATACCTGTATTCTATAATAAGGAAAATATGGAGATACCACCAAATGGTAAAATATTGATATCCTACTAAATCTATCCTCCAGAAAATCCATGGTTCCTAAAAGGAAGTAGCTGGTCTCGAGAACTCCAAAGGAAGATACAAGTACCCGGCATGGCTCTCTCTCAATTGAAGGAAGATATTATCGTGGAACGTGGTTTCAGACATTGGATCCAACCGGGGATGCTGTAAGAGATCAACAGTGAGCTGCTGACATAACGAGGTGACAGACAAGAACATAGTGCTTCTGTTTTCCTCTGTGGGCAGTCCTAGTGTAAAAAGTTTGTGACGCAAAATAGTGATAAGCTCTAATTAAAATTTTTAGAAAAAAAATTCAAAATTGAAGCTGCAAAAGCAACCATAATACTTATGGGCAAATAAACAGCAAGAAGACGATAGAACTTATGAACAAGTGGAAATAAAATAACAATAGATAATTTGTGTTTTTTATGTGTTTTCTTGTTTCAGGTGCAGAGTGGCAAGCTAATCCATTTTCCTGATGTCTAGGATGTTTTGAAAACCAGATAAATATGGTATTGATATAAAATATGAGAGCATGTAAACGTCTATGTCCCATATAGAGAAAAGGGAACTTTGGTTAATTATGAGGAGAAAATGGATTAACTTCAACACAATATATTAGTACGAGTATTTTGGAAAGGGTCAAGTCATCTTTAGGAACAAGGAATAGAGCTAAACTATAATATCAAATGTAAAAAAATCACGTATAAGGCATTGTGAATAGTGTAATAACAAATTTGAGCTGGTTCACATACCGCCCCAAAAAAGGGCCTTAAAAGCCCTTTCTTGGGTTTGAGGAGAGGTGTTATGAATACATAGATTAAAAAATAGATGTTTTAGTTATTTCATTTAAAACAGCTGTTGAAATAGGAAGCATTTAGTCAAATTATGATGGCATTATAGAACTTAGAATTATAGCCAGGTACGATATAGGACAAGGCTAACTGTAAAATCTCTGCTTTTAGACTGCAGGAATGTCAGTACAGTTAGTTTAGTATAAAAAAACCCGAAAATAGATCAGTCTTGTCTTGTTGTTCCAGGGTTCAGCTGGACGAGTCTACATATTATTTTTCTTAATTTATTTCATGATTTTAGAAATGAAATCAAGTACTTTTGTTAGAGTAATACAAAATTCAGAGTATACAAACAATATTTCAAATTTTAAGAGTTATTAGATTAATATTAGTATATAAATCGGATTAGATTCATGCACCATCTCTCTCCCTCTCAAACCCCATGAAGGTCAAAATGTAGGTTAAATTAGTTAGTTAGGATTAGAATTTCTGAAATATATGTAATAATTTAAGTTAAGTAATAAAATAGTTAAGTTAAGAATCGGTTTATTTATCCATGAAGACTACGAATACCTTTGTAAATAAGATTTCCACATACTAAACCGCTCGGCTAGTTTCAGGTGAGTAAGACCATGTTCTATGGAGTAGACAACGGATGCGCTACCATGTCATCCTAAATATCTGCATAAAATTCCTTTTATCCCTTTAAAAGCCTCCAGTTTACAATATCGAAAATAAATACTGAAGCTACATTCTCAAATTTACTCAGTGCTTTTTTATTTGAGTGAAAACCTTTTTTTTTTAGTCTTCCCTCTGTTCCCCTGAAGGGAGTAAGCTATGGCAAACTAAAATTAAATTGAACCCAGGAAGGAATCCACCACCCAGTGCTACTATATAATGGTACCGGTAGGTGCAAAGTAAAGTGGTGCTACAATATTCTTCTTCTTTAAATATCGCCTCAACGTGGTGAATTTTAAACTTTAAATGGTCGTCCAATGTGACACAATATACAACTTTATATTAGATGTTGTAGGCTGCACCTGCAACTGTGTAAGTAGTACCTGTTTCTTTGAAGAAACCTATTGTTTATTCATAATATGCAGATTGCTTCATAAAAGTTAATTTGAAATTTCAGCACACATCCTATATGTTTATCACAAGTGTGGTTAAACCACTGTCAATAGAAATTCATGTTTTCAGTTTTGATGACAAGAAGATCCAACCTGTGCCATGGTTAATTTAAATACAACTGACTGTTACAAATTCTGAAGCGTTTGAAAACAAGAAAGGAAAATTATTAAAATGAGTTATTATTGTTTAATATTTAATTTTAGGAAGTCATATTTTGAGATTATTTTAATTAAATTATTTTCAGTCTGATCATCTTACCTCAATATTAATGTTGATTTGTTCTTGAACAAATCAACATTGATATTGAGGTAAGATGATCAGACTGAAAATAATTTAATTGAGTTACTGTTGTCTGCATCAAACTCGTGCAATTTAGATTTTAATATAATGGAAATGTGTGGGATTAATAACAATGTATGAGAAGCACAATAATAAAACTAATAACTTTTTTCCTTTCTTGTTATGTAACAAAAATGAATGGGATTGACGAAAATGTATACGGAGCAATAATATTAAAATTATATACTATAATGTGAAATATGTATTATAGTTCAAAATATGTAAAAATATGTAATTTAAAACTTTGGAATAAGAGTTCTTTCAGTGTAATCCGTCGACATTTTAGCTTTTCTTATAACTACACGCAGAGGAACAGAATATGTACTTACATAAAATCTGGGTTCTAGTTATAACAATAAAGACAATTACAAAAAATGTCAATTACCTACTTTTGCAACAAAAGTATATCCATCCATAGTAATTCTGCCCAAAGGCAGATCCTTCACTGCAATCATAGCATTTTCATGCTATACTTGCAGCTTTACTAGGGAATTGTAGGTGTGGTAGCTTCCCGCTGCTTTCCGCACCGGTGAAGGATGGTGATGATGATGGCCATATGATTTCCGGGACCATTTCGGCCTTAAAGTTTTCCTGATATTAGTCTTACAGGTGAGGAAAAACCCCTATAAAAACCTCACCCAGAAAAACTGTCCTGACTGGGGATCGAACCCAGGCCAGCTGTGTGACAAGGCAGCACGCTACCTCGTGACCACAGCGGTGGACCAAAAGTATATAGTAAATGCAGAAAAACTGTCCCGACCAGGGATCGAACCCAGGCCCGCTGTGTGACAAGGCAGCACGCTATGTCGTGACCACAGAGGTGGACCAAAAGTATATAAAATACTAGTAAATGGAGCAACACGCAAAATCCTTAGAACTACCAGCTGACTGCTAGTCTCACATCCACATGTGTCAATGACAGAAGTGATAATTTTACCAGTATAGGGGTGACATTTTGTCTGCATGTCGGGTACCCTAGCCACTATAGTTGGTTTTCTCAACCTGCAACTCCAATTTATTGTAGCTATCCACATTCCCAATGTAAGAATAACTATTTTTATAACATTAATTTGTAGTTAATTGATCCAATTATTTTGATTAGAAGACTAATCTCATAGTGACCAAAATTCCATGAGAAAATTCTCTCAGCAAGTTAAGGAAATCTGCACCATGGCGTCACATCTTAGGCCACTTTAACCATGGTGAATGACCATATCTTATAGTTTTACATAAAATATCAATATACAAGTGTTTGAGGAATAATATTACAGATTGAGCAAAAGTAAAGTAAAGTAAAGTATTCCCACTACAGGCCTCAGGAGGCCCTTGGGGTAGTGGGAGGTTAAGGCTCCCACTATTTCTAGACAATCGGCACTTGATGTCAGCCGGGTTGTCAGCCCTGCGTGACGGCCGCCTTTACCCCAGAACAAGCGTCTGGTACTCATTTCCGTTAGAGGCTGAGTCGACCCCAGGGCCATAGTGCCGCCAGAAGGTTTGGGTCAGTTTAAAAATCCTGACCCCACCGGGACTTGAACCCTCGACCTTCCGGCTTGTAGCGCAGTGCCTTAACCACTACGCTACGGCGTGCTGTTTGTACACTGCTCAAAAAAATTAGGGGATATTGTAGAATAACCTATTAAGACTATGTTTTTTGGAATAGTATTAGATGCAATCACTTTCTATTACTCCAAGATAATGTAAATAAGAGTTTGAAGTTGTTACGTAACCTCGGTACCACACCAGAGGGAATATTATTTTAATTAATTAGTATTATTAATATTATTTGGCAATTATTTTCATCAGTATACAATATGTTTTAATGCAAGTAATTTCATAGCTATGTTATAAAATTACAATAGGAAATAACATTATGAGGTTTTTCTTAAATAAGTTGAGTCTTTCCCTCATCGTAATTGAATTACTATGAAGTAAGAAGAAATACAGACTCTATTTATTTATGTATCATAGATATGTTAATGATTAATACAGCTGTTCTCTAATCAATAATAAAAAACAAATATGTATTACTCCATTGCACATATTCACTGACTTGTTATATTGCAGCTTTCCTATTTCTGTATTTTTTCACATTTATTCACCTCTGTTGATGATATGTGTAATATAAATGAATAATACCTAAGCATCTCAACCCCTATTGTCATGACATAATTTATTTAAATGAAAATCATCAACATCATGAAGATTTTAAGGATCTATCACCTGTATTTTAGTCAAGGTGATCTTGGTGAATCCATCTATGTTGTAACCTTCCCAAATCTCTCTTTACCTGTGGTTGATATTGTAGAGATAGTTTCAGTAATCTTCCCCTTTCCACCCTCAAAACATGTTGTTTCCAATTTTGTTAGTAATTTAATACATTTTCAACTTTCCATTTTTTCTATCAATATTTCTTTGATGATCTAACCTTGTGAATCCAAGAAGTGGTTTCAAAAATTTCATATGTGTTGCTTCCAATTTCTTTTTACCTTTCTGATTTAGGACCAAAACTTCACTTCCATATTTAAATGCAGGTTTTGAAATCATATTATGTAATCTTAATTTGGTTTCTGTTGACATTGATTTTCCAAAATTTATTTTTATTATGTCATTAATTTATTAAATTTTTCTAATTTTATTCCATATACCTTTTATTTTCCGAATGATTCGAATAAATGTGTTTATTGGCATGGCCGCGCGATTATCTACATCTAGAAGATGAAAGTTTCTTGCATTTCTTTCATTCTGCATATATGAGCCAAATTCTACCTTTATAAAATCTGAATATTCATAACTTCAATACCATTGATGACCAATAGTTTTTAATGTAACTGCTGGTCTCCAAGATAGTTAAAATTAGATACTTGTTCTACTAGGTCAATTTATTTCTATTTTAACGCTATGTATATCTTTATTCAAAATGCCCACTGATTCTTTTTTAAGTTGATATCTTCATGTCATATTTTTTGAGCTATTTTATTTAATTCATAAGAAACTTTCTGTAATTCATCTTCAGATGTTGCTAAGAAGATTTGGTCATCAGCATAAAGAATTGTTTTAATTACTTGATTTCTAGTCATTTTGATACCATTATTTGAGATTTGTTTCCATTCTTTTATTATTCTATCTAATATATATTGAATAATAAAAGAGATAGCCTACAGCCTTGTATTACTCCTTTGTTTGTGGACATGGGTTCTGAAATTTTTCCATTCTGATACTGAATATATACATATTTTTGAATTTTGATAAAGGCTTTGTATAGCTCTTACAAGTTGATGAGGAATATTTACTAATGTATATCTTTACTAACATTGATCAGAATTATATACGATTATAGAAAACAGTTCACCATACATATCCAAATCTAAAGTGGAATCAACAGAATAATTTACATAACTGGACATAAGACTGGACACATTTACACTTTCATATGAATTTACTCCACACAAATAATGTTATTTGCCACCATCTATATATGATGGTGTTTGAAAAGTTCTCAGAATGAAATCATTTACATATAAAAATGAGTGTGAGTCTTTTGTCATTAATGGACTCAAAAACTACTTAACCAATTTGAATAGGGTTTTTTCCATTATTTAGAGAATTCTTCTGGAACAATAAATGTATATAACTTATTACCCTATGCACTAAAGGACTGGAGCTAAAGAAAAAAAAAGGGGGCATTAAAAAAGTCACTTTTTGGATGCTTAAGTGACTTAAGCTGCCTAAACCATAGCAAAACACCAAATTATTGTACACAGAATCGAAATATCTAAAAAAACTGCAACAGCATATGTCTATCTTTTATGGATAATATACAATAATTATTTTTGTCTTTAAGCTCATTGATGCCAAAATTGGGATGAGTAGATTCCTGGGTAAGCATACCAGTGTATGGCGGGTGTTCTTTTATGGATAACTCACAATAACCATTTTTGTCTTTTAGCTCATTCATGTCAAGAAGATCGGGATAAGTAGATTCCTGGGCAACACTGGGTAATCAGCACGGGGTATCTAAAATAATTACTAAATAAATTTATAATTATTTCTCTTTTTAATTATTCAACTAAACATAAAAACACATTTAGTTTAATTAGGCATAGTAGTGCATGCCAGTTATTAGCTAGTACAAAATAAAAACTGACCATATTCAAACTATTTTTTTTTTCAGTGTAGTCTCCCTGCACACTAATGCTCTTAATCCATTGATATTCCAATGTCTTAACATCATCTCAAAAATTAGATTACTCCAGGCCTGCAAATTTCTCTTCAAATATAATTTATCCATCATTGAGATGTATGAAATGAATAATAAAAAACATCAAAAGAAGCCGTACTGGTGTTATAACGTAATGTAAAACTCCTAATTAAAGGTCTTCTTAATAAAGAAGCCACCATTTGCAAGATAGAAGCAATGGCTTCATAGCATTTGGTGCACAGGAATTAACAGCGTATATAAGAAAAAAATTGTGTTTAGATTGGAGTTTCTCAGATAGCTCAATTGGTAGAGCATTTGCATAGAGTGCAAAAGGTCTTGGGTTCAAACCCCAGTCTGAGCATATAATCTTTCTCTTCAAATATAACTTCAAAATACTCTTTAACTCTGGCTGTCAGTTCTTCATTTTAAGAGAATCTCTGTCCATCAAAAAAATGTTGAGCTTAGGGAAGAGATGGAAGTCTGATGGAGCCATATAAGTCAGATATGGCAACAATTTATATTTCACCCCTTAGTGAGCTATATAAGGAAATTACCATAATACAGTAAAACCTGTCTATGAAGGAACATGACGGATCCTTAAATATATTTCCGTCTTGGCAGTTTTCCTTCTTATAAAGGGTTCCCAAGAGTTGTCCTTTTTCATGCTTTGGTCATCATTAGTTTGATCCTTCCGGGAAAATTCTCGTATAAGACTTGAAAGCATAATAATAGTCCCTTCGATTGGTTGCCGGCCAAAGGAAGGCAAGACCAGTGATGGGGGCTGCCATCTTATAGCCTCTGTTCAGGCTTTTCTGGAGAAGAAAAGAAAATAAAGGAAAGAAGAAATGGAAGAAAGTAAAGACTCCCTCGGATGCCCTAATAGCGTTGGGGTCGAAAAAACAAGAGTTAACCAAGAGAGGTTAGATAGTAAAGTTAAAAGAGTGCAAAACACAAGTAAGTGGAAGAAATGTTTTGCTCAGCTTGGGCACCTTGTGGTCGCCATCCACATATCCCCTAGATGAGGACCCCTGAGGGTTAGCTGATGATAACATTCCACAACAATATATTACTATCTTCAACATCTATAAATATAATGAAATCTCTGTTAAACAAGATGGCAAATTATCTTCTTGGGAAAAGATCAACACTAGAATAAGACAGGGATGTGGACTTTCACCGGTGCTTTTCATTATATATATGAATAAATTAATAAACGAATGGAGGAAAACACAACGAGGATATATACCCATCAATAGGAACCTCAAACTCGATGCTATTCTTTTTGCAGACGATTTAGCTCTTCTGGCACTTTCCGAAAATTATTTGCAACGATCAATTTATAATTTACAAAAAAATAGCTGCCAAATTTAATATGGAAATATCACGCATTGGGCCCGGGTTCGATCCCCGGTCGGGGCAGTTTTTCTGGGTGAGGTTTTTATCGGGGTTTTTCCTCACCTGTAAGACAAATGTCAGGAAAACTTTAAGGCCCAAACGGTCCCCGAAATCATATGGCCATCATCTTCATCATCATCATCATCCTTATCACCATCATCCTTCACCGGTGTGGAAAGCAACGGGAAGCTACCACACCTACACAATTCCCTAGTAAAGCTGCAAGCATAGCAGTGAAGGACCTGCCTTCGGGCAGAAATACTATGGATGGATGGATATCAATTAACAAAACTAAAATTATGGCATTTCATGGGAAGGACCCCATACAAAGTAAAATCTGTCTCCAGAATAAAATTTTAGAGAGATCTAATCAATTTAAATATCTTGGATATTATCTCTCTATCTGGGATAAAAAGGATAACCCTGAAAAAATTACTAGTTATAATAAAAGTTTGGGAATTATTAATCAAGTTATGAAACCATCCCTTGTACGAAAAAAACACCAGATTACGTTTATATAACACTTTGGCTAGACCAGTGTTGACCTATGGTAGTGAAGCATGGACACTAAAAAGACAACATGAAAGCAGAATAACGGCTTGTGAAATGAGATTCATGCGCAGAACAGAGGGTTACACCAGATGGGATCGGAAAAGGAACACCAATATCTTAAAAGAATTGAAGACTACGCCAATTTTGGAATATATTAAACAGTACCAACTAAATTGGAAACACCATCTTGAAAGAATGAGTTCAAATCGGATCCCCAAAGCTGTTTATAATTATATACCAAGAGGATGAATATCACTGGGCCATCCTATGAAACGCTGGAGGGAAAATTTTCTATAGGATCGTAACAGGGCTTGGCCTAATACTTGGAAGGAAGAAGAAGAAGAAAGGGTTCCCAAATTACAAGCTTGAATTTTCTCACGCAGTGTAAGGGTTTTACATGCAAGCTTTAAAGAGATTAACATATTGAACTGAAATAGAGACAAAATAGTGTATGTAACACAGCACAGTTTGCATGGCAATACAAAACAACTCTATTACACAAAAACAACAAGGATCAAAACTACAGGAGGAATGGAGAGTTTCCCAACTTCCTCGTAGGTTACTTAAGCAGGCAAGGAAAAGCGAGGGATTCCCCGCTGTCACACATAAGCAAGGGTATCTCCACAATATAATGGCAACACAAGAAGGTAAAACGATGTAATGCAGTAGTGTCATATGCAGAATTTTCACGTATGGTCATTAATACTGAAATTAGAACATAATAATAATTTTCCGTCTTACTGAGGTAAAAAATAACTATTGGTACTTTAAAAACCATTCCATTTCTGCATTATGAAGGTTTCCAGCTTACACAGGACGATTTTACATATAAAGTTGTACCGTTCTGGAGATTTTTTTCCATCTCTACAGGTTTCCTTCTTATAAAGGTTCCGGCTAAGACAGGTTTCACTGTAGCATATTATTCACCAGAACACATTTACTAATTAGCAAGCTCCATAGACACTTGTTAGTTGGGTGGAATTGAGATTAAGTAAGTAGTGCAAAACAGCATGACTCATTCTATTTTTTTATCAGGATAGTTTCTGATGCACTGTTCCAGTGGATGTTCTTACCACAATTTCTGTTATTATAATATTATACCTAAATGCTATGGTTAACAGATTGAGCCCCTTAACAATCATAATGAAGGAATTTGACTGCCAGGGAACAAACATCAATTCAGTATACAGCATACTGGTTAGGAATAAATGCTGTCACAAATCAATCAAAAAGTCGCTAATTTCATGATACTTATTATAGATAATAACATTATGGGGCTTTCAAATAATAAATAAAATGAGTAGTAATTAATAAGCCTGACCAGAGGCTATAAGATGGCAGCCCCATCACTGGTCTTGCCTTCCTTTGGACAGCAACCAATCGAAGGGACTATTATTATGCTTTCAAGTCTTATATGAGAATTTCCCGGAAGGATCAAACTTATATCGCCTTTGTTGACTTCATAAAGGCTTTTGACAAAGTAGACAAAATATATTATTACAAATTTTAGCTGATGATAACATTCCACAACAATATATTACTATCTTCAATATCTATAAAGATAATGAAATCCCTGTTAAACAAGATAGCAAACTATCTTCTTGGAAAAAGATCAACACTGGAGTAAGACAGGGATGTGGACTTTCACAAGTGCTTTTCATTATATATATATATATATATATATATATATATATATATATATATGAATAGAATAATAAACAAATGGAGAAAAACACAACGGGGATATATACCCATCAATAGGAACCTCAAACTCGATGCTATTCCTTTTGCAGATGATTTAGCTCTTCTAGCACTTTCCAAAAATGATTTGCAACGATCAATTTATAATTTACAAAAAATAGTTGCCAAATTTAATATGGAAATATCAATTAACAAAACTAAAATGATGGCATTTCATGGGAAGGACCCCATACAAAGTAAAATCTGTCTCCAGAATAAAATTTTAGAGAGATCTAATCAATTTAAATATCTTGGATATTATCTCTCTATCTGGGATGAAAAGAATATCCCTGAAAAAATTACTAGTTATAATAAAAGTTTGGGAATTATTAATCAAGTTACAAAACCATCCCTTGTACAAAAAAACATCAGATTATGTTTATATAACACTTTGGCTAGACCAGTGTTGACCTATGGTTGTGAAGCATGGACACTAAAAAGACAACATGAAAGCAGAATAACAGCTTGTAAAATGAGATTCATGTGCAGAACAGCGGGTTACACCAGATAGGATTGGAAAAGTAACACCGATATCTTAAAAGAATTGAAGACTACGCCAATTTTGGAATATATTAAACAGTACCAACTAAATTGGAAACACCATCTTGAAAGAATGAGTTCAAATAGGATCCCCAAAGCTGTTTATAATTATATACCAAGAGGACGAAGATCTCTGGGCCATCCTATGAAATGCTAGGGGGAAAATTTTCTATAGGATCATAACAGGCCTTGGCCTAATACTTGGAAGGAGGAAGAAGTAGTAATTAATCTCACCTCATACACTCATATGTATTATTTATTTTATTTATTATGTCATTCGTTCCTTAGTTCAGCTATTTTTGTTATGGTAATGACTTATGTGTAGGAGTGCATTATCTCGATGGAAGATGAATTTCTTCCCTGCTAAACCTGATCTCTTTTTTGCTGTAATTGGTCCAGGAGGTTTGCATAGTATTCTCCCATAACACTGGACAACAAATTTCAAACTTTTTTTTTTTGCACTCAAATGAAACCTACGCTGAATTCAGATCTGTAATCCAAAATTTCCTATCACATATCATTTTTGCAAGAAACGTGATTGAAAATTTCCATACAAATCTAAAAACAAAATTACTGAACATACCTAATTTCAGTATTCTGGTAGTTCCTTATGTTATTTTTGTAAATGCAAGTATTATTTTCATATAACAATAACTCTATCACTAGCCCTACCTCTATGATTAACATTTATAGTATTTGGATGAATCAATAATACACAACATATATTTGCCCATTTGGTTCCCCAAGGAACACCCCCCATTTTAATGCCATCCATAGTTTGTATTGAAACAATTAGAAATATAATTTGACCTTGAACCTAAGAAAGAATTGTATAGCTAATAACTTTTGGGAAGGCTTAGTCACAAATTTTCTGATTTATCATGCAAAAAAATATAGAATGTAGAAAAAATGTTTGATTTTACTCAAGTTTTAAAAATATTTTCTGGAACATTTTCGCTTGTGGGCAACATCAGGAACATCCCTAATTAGCTGCCAACAATAGTCATCTAACATGCTGGGTGTCCATTGCCCTTTGTATCTTCTTTCAATGACAGATATGTCTTGATGAAAATGTTCTCCGTGTTCATCACTGATAGCCCCCAAGTTGGGAGGAAAGAAGTCCAGGTGGGAATGTAGGAAATGTATTTTCAATGACATGTAACACCCCAAGTTTTTAAACATCTTTTGCATGTTCTCAATAATTTCTTGTAGTTTTTTGGCCCTTACATTTCCCAGAAAATTAGCACATACTGTCTTGAATCCCACCAATGCTGCTTTATCTTAGTGTTCTCTAGCACGTCATCATACTTCTTGTCTTGCATCACTTCACGTATTAGGGTCAATAAATATACCATCCTTCAATTTACCTTCACTAATTCTTGGAATTTTTTCTTTCAAATGCAGAAAACTTTTTTGTTTAAAGAGTCTTAACACATTTTTTTTATTAAGCCTAGCTCAAAGTGAAGGGGTGGCAACAATGTATTTTCTTTCTTAACTAATGGTTGATGTTTAATACTCTTGTCCCGTGGTAGCAAAGCATACCTTAGAGGCCACCCTCTTACTTCATGATGTTTTTGTATATCTCGACTGTCACACTCGCATAAAAAGCAAGAAAACTTCGTGAAACCACTCTGCATTCCAATGACTTTTAAGATCTCCACATATTTTGTGTAGTTACCAGTTTTTAAAAGCAAATTCATATTCTCGTACGTTTCTTTCATATGAATAGTATGAGCAATAGGTATAGGGACAGAATGGTAAACATTACAAATATGTAACAACATGGCCTTTAAATTTTACTTGGAAGAATCTATGAAAAGGTGCCATTCTTGTGGATTTCAAATTTTACTGCTCATTATTCCATTAGTCCATCAACATCATTACAATAGACAAGTTCATTCAAAGAGCGTTCACGTTTCCTATAAGTTGTTATTTTGACATTGGGCTCAAACAAATACTAGTTCTGTAACAGAGAGTCCAATAGTTCCAACTGACTTTTGTTAAACTGAGATCCCTTAGAAGGTAAAATAATTTTTAAATTACTACTTTTGCACTCTGCTTCAACAATATAAGTGGGGAGGTTAAGAGACCGTAATAAAATAAATTGTGTAAACATATAATCTGCAACACCATGCAATCGGCTACACACCATTTATACGGCTCATAAATTGAAATAGGCCACCCAATAGGCTGGAATTGTTTCTTTCCAGTAATAAAGAAATAATGTGTTGTCATATGCTCTTTCTTCATTAAGAAGCGTTCAATATATACCGTGTCCCATTCAAACCTCCCATATTTTAATTAATAATAAGTCTCAAAGTATGCGGAATTATGAAATGAGATTGGTATTAAAAGAAAGAGAAACTCGAAGAATTTTTGTTTTCGTTGTTGCAGTTAATTCATCTGTCGCATGTTGGACAATAATGACATAAAACAAAATGGCGACTCCTAAGCAACAAGCACAAACTGTTTTCTGGTATGCAGAGATGAAGTCAATAACTGGCCCGGTATACCAAGACATGTTTGAACAGTTCTTGTACCCCCAAGTAGGTGATCTGCAACTCCAAGTAATCTCAGCAAGATGGAGCCCCACCATACTGGAGCCTGGACGTTCGGAATTCATTCAAAGAAGCCTTCCCAGATAGGTAGATTGGACGCAGTGGATCAATTTGCTGGCCATAACATTCGCCAGACATCACTCCACTGGACTTCTTCCTCTGGGGGTATGTAAAAGGCCATGTGTTTGCGACTCCAGTACAAGATCTTCATGATTTACGAACCCGTATCCTTGACACAATTGCAACAGTACCAATGGACATGTTGGACAGAACGTGGCATGAAATCGAATACAGACTTGATATTATTCGTGCTACTAATTGTACACATATAGAGGTGTTTTAGCGTGTGGCAATGAAAATTCTTTGAGGTTCTATTTCATTTAATACCAGCCTCATTTCATAATTCCGCACACTTTGTTAGTTATGATTAATTAAAATGTGGGAGGTTTGAATAGGACACCCTGTATTATGTATAAAATATCCCACTACTTTGCACTCGGTCGGGTCGCTAGTATAATCATAAATAGGCGATTACTTCAAAACTGTAGGTGAAAATGGATAAAGGATTTCAGTTTAGAAATCAGGGCATAAAAATATGTTGGAAACATATAATTTCTGTCAGGTGCAAATTTCAGTGTTGTCCAGTGTAATTGTTTGACCAGTTGAATGATGATCTATCAACAGATTATCTTTCACTTCTCAGAAAACTGATGACATTCTGGCTTAATGTTGCTTTCTTAGGTGGCAAATTAGCATGCTTCAACTGTTTTGATCTGGGAAATAGATGTAGACCAATGACTCATCAGTGGTAACGAATTGGCACAAACATTTGTGGATTTTTCTTATAAATGCTAGATATTTGCAGTCTGATGTTTTTTATTCTGTGTTAATAGTCATGGCATTCATTTAACAGAAAATTCCTCAATGAAAATGGGATATATCAGTTCATGTGATATCCCTACGGCTTCAGTTGGTGATCCTCCAACACTATTCCATGCCCTCTTGTAATTATTTCTGGGGTGGTCACACATTGTGGCTGAGCACTTTTAAGTTCTCCCAAGCAAAATGCTTGTTGTTCCACTTGGCAAGCTAAATGTGAAGGTGCAGAGTCCTCCCCCACCCAGTCTGTTCCGAAATTGGCATGAATTCCATTGCTTTCATATCTCTTTACGAAGCACTTTACCACTGCTCATTTTTTTTTTTTTTTCCATATTCATAAATCTCTAATGTGTCCATATCACAGCTCTCCGTCCAGAGCATTGATTACCACCCACATGTTAACTCGAAGAGGATGACTAATTGAAATGTCAGAACTAAGTTACGCTAATAGTGACCTCTGTTAGTGATTCTGATAACTTTACAAAAGTACTCTTGTATATAAAATTAATTAATGTATTATATATGAATGTACCAGCATAACTCTTGAATGCCTTTAGCAATTTCAACCGAACTTGCTATACAGACAAATTACAATCTGGAAAAGTGGCTGTAAGGAGTAAGGGACTCCTAGGAGGATGTGTAGAAAGAAGAGTTCAAATAAAAAAAAATTAAAATGACCAGTATATTTTCCACCATAACTTTAAATTGTTCAATATAATTTATACTCATTTCACCAAATCCAGATATCTACACATTCCTTCTATTGTAGGTATGTGACTGCAAAATCCATAACAAATTATCATCCCATACATTTTTGATGGTGTAAAATATTTAGAATAATTTTTTTCAGTAAAATCTATCCAAATGGATACCAATATTGTGTACTAATAAATTGCTTGATATGTCAAACTAAATTAAAGTAGATATCTGGTTTTGGAAAAAAATATACCACATTTTCAACTAAACTTCGTATATATATAACCTAAAATCGGTAGAAGGTTCTATGGGGGTAAAGAGACCCCTAGCACCCCATAATCAGGATGGTGTATAAAAACCATCAGCATTAGTGTCAAATTCACAGTTTTTTGGGCTTGATAAGCTGATTGGTGCTAGTCCCAATGACATTTAATCTCAAATTTGATTCCTACCACTCCAAATTTTAACAGAGAAGAAGGTGAAAAATAAAATGACAAGAGAGAAAGTAGTGGAAAATCCATAGTTTTCAGGATTGCTAAGCTCATTGATGACAGTCCAGATGTTATTTAAGTTCACGTTTGACCCCTAACACACCTAGATACATAATAATGTTTCATTTATTCTGTCAGAGTTGAAACAGACCTTTCTACTGCGAGGTTACAAAATCTGGCATCTCTTTGAATTTACTACTTAACCATTTTGGTAAATGTCAGACTTAATGTTGTTGACAATAGGCCTCATTTTATTGTCTACTTTGTGAATCTTAGGCAAAGTGGGTTTGTAATTTTCAGTTTGAATTTTTCTTTCTCTGTTAAAACTTTTAATATTGATTATACACTAATTTTCATATTTTTAATAGTTTTAGGGAAGGGATCAGTCTTGATTTCTCATATTCCTCTGAATCCAGAAGCTCTTCTATTCTACATCCATAATCTATGATGTCCAAAACTAAATGACTCCCTTTGCCTGACTTAGAATAAATTATAATTTTGTTATTGATGATTTTAAGGCTTTCATATTTTTGTAACCAATTTTATTTTTAGGTATGCTTTAGATTTTTTCTAAACTCCTTTATATTCTTTCCTAATTATTTTATCTTGCATGTTAAAATCATCAATCAAAATTTCAATGTCAGCTACATAATTGTCTATGTATGAAAAATTTACACATGTTTTTAACCTCTTTTCCAAAAGTAGCATTTTTTCATTGAATGTTTCTGATAAGTTAATTAATTATATTGTTTCCAATCCCTTTTGTTTTAGATTTATTTCCTGATCCTGGAGTTTTGCATAAAGAAAGCATAATTTATTAGATTTGAAGAAATATTTTTTCTTCCTAATATCTAACACCTTGAATTGTATACAATCGAAATCATTATTCATTTTATTACAATACCTACATAAATCATGAGTTCTGAGAAGTATTTGCTAAAGACCTTTTGATTCCCACAAAATTTAGACTTAGTTGAGATACATTTTCCTTAAATTTGCATATTTTAATTGTTTGAGCATTACTTTCTATATGTTTAATCAAACTGTGAAGCTGGAATCATTGGTGATTTTAGTGTCCCAATCTTTCCTATCCTGAACTTTTAATTTATCCAAGAATTAAATGCATTTCTTATATTTGAGTTAAGTTCATTAATAAATTGTGTATATTCCTTTGCTAATCTAACTTTAAACTGAATGCACATTCAAAATATTTCTAGATGATGGGAAAAGATAACTATTAGGATGATTATAGTGAATATACAGTAAGCCCCAGGCTGTAGCAAATATGTCAGTTAGGGAAGCAAGCAATTCATAAGCTTCTCCCTGCAATGATTCTCTGAGATAATACCATTTGCTTATCTCAGACAAATCCTCATTTTTTTTAGTACAAGACTGGTAAAAGTCTCTAATGTTGGTCCAATGACCTATGTGCCCATCAAACTTGGGCAAAGTGATGGAAGATAACTACAAACTATGGTTAATTGTACCTGAACTACCAGCAGATTTTCTTTCCAATTTCACAAGTACCTTATATGTGTTTCTTGAATCAATTATTTACAAATAACCTAGTTTTGACCTCAATAAAACATTCAATGAATTTATCCTTCCAACAGAATGAGTTTTAAGAATTTCCATATTAACTTCAAAATACGAATGGAGTTCTTCATATTTATTTTAAATTTCCTCTAACTTTTGAAGTGAGTATGAACATTAATATCTGTTGGATCACTGGAGTCCAGAAACTTTTTAACCAGAGTAAGTTTTCTCTCAAAATACCCTGTAATCTAACATGTCCTTCATTAAATATATTCCTGAGCCATTGTTTACATAAATCAATATATTAAATAATAAATTAAATAAATTGGTGAGGACAATGGAAAAAGTATGCATTAATCAAACAAGCATACCTTGATTAAACAGTTGGAAGTACCATCATCATCTTCCTGCTGTGTAGAAACCAAGTAGAAGCTTTAACATGAGCAGCTATATGCAAAATCATACCTGGATGGATGATCAAATGAAAGAGGAATCAATGAATCGAGGTAGCTGATACAAATCCTGGCTAGCTGGACCAAAATGGAGGATGTAGCTCCAATAATTGTTGTCGACTAAACCAAACTGACAGAATCTAAATGTTAGTGGCAAATCAAAGGTGGACTGCAATGTAGACTCAATTCATATGAATAAGATTATCATTTAGTCTCCAAAATTTATCACAGTACGTGTAGTAAAACAACTTTTTTTGTAGAATTTTAAGTGTCTCAAGGTTGAGTAGTTGAATAATAATATGCCCCTTACAAATTAGTCCCTCAATTAAAGAAACCATTCCGGTTATAAAATACATATTTAACTAAGGTAATTTTTATTTCACAAATCACTGTAGTTTATAGTGTCATATTTTGTACAAAGTCATAACAAAAAGAATAAAATTGTAAACAAGTAAGTCTAAACCAAGAATACAGTTATGAATGTAAGGGAAATTCTTTACAACATGTGGCGCGAACATTTTTTTCTAAGTTCCAATCATACACCATGCACATGTGCCAACAAATGCAAAGCGGTTTACACTATGGAATCACCCAGGATGCAGCCTACATATACACAAGGTTTAATGAACCTAAAAGCTAACCTAATGCAATTTAAGCACTCTAACCTATGAAAGAATGATACAGACAAGTGTTAAACCAATGACAGAACAGCAATCTAATAGCATAAAAGAATTAGGTTTTAACGTTGTGAAAAATTTTAACTATCTTGGCTCATGGATTATAACGACCAACACATTGAAGTACAAAGAAAACTGAAACTGGCCAACAAAGCTTATTACTCACTTCATAAAATAATGAAGAGTAATAACATACACTCAGCATAAAATAAAAATACATAAAGTTTTAATAAGATCAGTTTTTGACCTATGGTAGTGAGACATGGAGCCTCACTGAAAGATCAGAGGTAACCCTAAATAATTTTGAAAAAAAAAAGTACTCACGAAAATATTTGGACTGACTATTTAACTCATGCCCCAAATGGGAGTCAATGACCAATCACGTTTCAATGATTTCTGTTTCACAACCAATCAGAGTCGTGTTTCACCAAATATTTATCAGTGTTATAATTACCATATTAAAGAAAGCTCCTCCTTACAATATTGCGTTCCTTTGGCAATAAATAGTATGATCTGGTTGCAGTGATAAACAAAAGAAGCGGTAGAAGCGTACCTATCGTTTCTCATTTGTTTTCAAAACATCGCCGTTTACATTAAATATATAAATATTTTAAAATAACTATAGTTAAATAATGATTTGTGAGTAAACAACTTAATTTTATTCGTTAAATAGTCCTAACAAATGCCACTCTTGATTTCCAAATTCTCTAGATAAATTCACTCCTCACTTCGTGAGTCGTGAATTTATTGATAATTTGGAAATCACTCGTGGCATTACTTATGATAAATATTAATGGTCAGTGGAGAATACGATACAACAAAGAACTGTATGACAAATACAATGAGCCTGACTTTGTCAATTTTATTAAGTTAAAGAAATTGGAATGGGCTGGACATGTACAACGGCTCTCAACAGACCAAGCATCAAAAAGGTGCATACGGCAAGTTTATGGGGAATAGACGAGTTGGAAGACCAAAAAAATGATGCGAGGGTGGTATTAAGGAAGATGCTGCAAACATACTTAAGTGTTGCAACTGGAGGCTTGCTGTGCAAAATATAAATGATTGGAGACAGAAGTTAAGGGAGGCCAAAGCTCAAATTTGAGCCAATCAGCTATTGGATGGATGGATGGAACCTACAAAAGAATGCAATGCCCAAAAATAAATAGTTTTGAAATTCTGATGTATATCTTCTTCTTCTTCGTCAGGCTCTACGACTTCCAGTGGAATGTCTTGGCCTTATCAACCAGTTTACGCCACTATTCTGAAGTATATGTTTACAGTTAATTAGTACAAAACTCTATGTTGGTTGCACTGGAACATGTTTTGTTGTTGCATAGAATACTCATTAAAATCAATATGGCAGCTACATCTGCATGCTACGTATGTAGTTAAAAATCATAGAAAAATATATTGAAATAATCGTAAGAAAAAATATAAAAATCATTGTAAATGATGGGAAATAATTTGAAAAATGTAACCCTAAGAATAAAATTTAAAAGTAGTTTATGAAGGAATTTAAAAAGTCACGTCACAGGTTGTAAAGTTTAGCCAAATTTTCTTTCTTGAGCCGCTCATATTCCATATGACTAATACATATTGCTGCAACCTAAGGACTCAAATAAGCTAAGAATGGAATACATCATTATTCTGTTGAATCCACAAACCCCTACAATGATATGGAGCATTATAACTTGAGGAATTTTATAAACAAATAAATTAAGACCGGAATACAATCATTACCATTAATGAAACTTCTCAAATGAATTATTCATACCACATTAACAACATACTGGGTGACCTCCTATCTGAAGTGGCAGGTATTCACCAGCCAACAAGAAATGTAGCATTTCTGCCACATTTGATATGATGTAGAGCTAGTAGCAAATGCTAAGGTTGGCAGTGCTGCGATAACTAGCAGAGCCTGACTCAACAGAAATTAACACAAAATGCAATCTCCTTGTAAGAAAATATATAAGTAATGAGTAAAACTATAGGTAAACCAATATTATAGCCTGACAGCACATTGTTACAAGAAAATGCAAATTAAGTAGGTTTAAAATTTTACCATCATCTTCATCAGGACAACAGCCAAAGTTAGGCCTCGCCTTCTCACATGATATATCTCCACTCTGTCTGGATTTTTTTTTCCCCTTTTGAGTTTCTCAACATTCAGGCTTCTCACAAGAGCTGAATTGTCAGTTTCACATCTCAACCCCCAATCTGGACAAGGAAACCTTTCAGGATTACCATATCTTAACTGAGAAAGTCTTGATTTTAGAAGCTGGAAATTCATTTTAACCCTTCTGCATAGAGTAGGATATGATGGTAACATAGGTAGAAAGTACCAACTAGAGCACTTCTCGGAATTTAGTGAAGTTCTTACTCATATCAGAACTCCTCTTAGACTCTTTTTTTCAGGTGGGGTTTATTCATCTTTTACACTGCAGATAAATCAGATAACCAGGAATTTACCGTATGGTTGGAGAAGAGACAATTTTTTGTTCTCTTTACTGCAGTTTTTAATCTCTCTAGTAAGAGCATAAAATGTAAAGGATCATGGGTTTAGGGGCATGGAAGAGATGAAGAAAAGATCAATACAATAACAAGGAAATGATACTCAAATATCAGCTTACATTGAAATATTCATTATTAAAAATTTACTGTCATATTGTGAAGTTAAGATATTGAACTGCTCAAAAATAAAAACAAATTAAATTAATATTGAGAAACTAAAGCTATTACTATGATAGATATAAGTAAATTAATGAACACAAATTATTGTAATCAATGGTAAAGAGAAAAATGTTTGCCTGAACCGGGAATCGAACCCCGGACCTTTAGCTTTCCATGTTAATGCTCTGACCACTGAGCTAATTCAGGCTTCATTCCCATCCAAGCATAAATCCTTCCTTTACCTTACTAATGATTCATTGCATTTGAATGTGGGATCAGTAGAATAAGGTAAAGGAAAGGTTTATCTTTGGATGAGAATGAAGCCTGAATTAGCTCAGTGGTCAGAGCGTTAGCATGGAAAGCTAAAGGTTCAACGTTCGAATCCCGGTTCAGGCAAAATTTTTTTCTTTACCATTGATTACAATAATTTGTGTTCATTAGTTTACTTATTTCAATCATACTAATAGCTTTAGCTTCTCAATATTCATTTAATAAATAATGCTATAGCTGTGTGGAGTCCCTCCATGTCTTCTTAATGTAGAAGCCATTCATTGTGTATTTGTGAATTCGGACAAAAGAACTTTTCAGAAATATTAAAAATTGTGAAATAAAAAATCTGCAATTGCTGCACATAGTTTATTAGAACATCATAAAATTGGAAGAGAAGCTACACTTTTAAAACAAGTAGAGAAGCCTTGGAATTGACAATTTGGGAGAAAATATACATTCAGAAAAATAAAGATAAATCAATGAATTTTGATATCCCTAACGAAATTACTTTGATTTTGAAGTTCATAAATTCAACCATAGATGGCAGCACTGAAGATGGCGACAATAGAACAGTTGATGGCCAAAGAATTTCGTCAGTCGGAGTTATGGCTGAAGATGAACACGACTGTGTTTGCAACTGCGGTATCATGGAAGCATGAATCCTATGAGGTGAGTTGTTTAAACAAAATGTTCTCCGATGAATTTTAATGATTATACCTCATAATGTTTACTTCCCAACATTAATTTAATATATATTCTGAAGTATAGTTGGGAAATGAATCCAAACCCCTGGGATATTTAATTATATATATATATATAACTTTCCATATAATGAGGTCAGATAAATATGACTTCAAAGTGTATTTAAAGATATTTATAAGTAATTCTCCAATCAATATGAATAGTATACTGTAAATTTCTATTGATAAATTTCATAACTTTTGAACATTATATTTTAATTTGTTTTAGTTATAAAATTATGAAAATCTTCATCTTTATGAATAATCCAGGTTGACACAAAACAAATGAACCCTTCTAGTTTGTTTATATTTTGTTCTTTGTTTACATGAAACGCTAGACCAGGTGTGTCCAACCCACACCCTCGATCCCATCGCATGAGGCCCACAATGTTATTTACTCTATCACATCACATTTGGCCTGCAGTGATATTTTTAAGTTATAGTCTAATATAATTTACGAAACGAGTAATTTGGTATAAGATAAACTTGAAAGAGCAAGACTTTTTCTGTTTCCAACACATGTGTTTGCGAAAGTTCATCCTACTCATCATCTTACTCAAAACATAGAGGAATCGCATCCGTTTTAAAAAACACGCAGCCCACATTTTTATTTGTGATCCTACCCAACATGCATTGTTTTGAATTCTCCGTGCAATGTTGACTGCATGGATTCTATCATCACACGCGAGTGTGTGCCACATGTTTTATTATCATTACATTTTGTATATTTCAAGTTAGTTTCCAGTTTGCAGTGTTCTGTGCCATAGCCAAATGGTTAAGACAAAATGCCTTAGTGCAGAGCTATGGGACTTGCGCTGGTTTGAGTCCCCACGGGGGAAGAAATTTTCTCATGGAATTTCGGCCAGTATGGTACTGGTGCCCACCAAGCATCATGAGGTATTTTGGATAGCTACAATAAGTAGAGACTCCAGGTTGAGAAAACCAGCTATAACGACTGGCGACCTGACATGCTGACCAGATGACACCCTTACACTGGCTTATGATCATCTACCTCTGTGATTAACACATGTGGATGCGAGGCCAGCAGCCGGCTGGTAGGCCAAGGGCCTTCTAGGCCTGTCGTGCTTGGAGTTCCAGTTTGCCGTTGTTCACCCACGTTGTTGCATCAGTGTTAGTGAAGGGTTTGAAGAATATAATTAATTATGTGAGTTTTATAAGTGTTAATTATGGCTTCTAAGTATAGTGGTAAGAAGATAAAAATTTCAGACGAAGGTTGATCGTTTCACATAAAGTAGACAAATCAGTCATTTTTTACTGAATTAAACAAGAAAGCAGTGTGTTCAATTTGCAGAGAAACAGTTTCAGTGTTTAAGGAGTAGGCCTATAATATAAAGTGACTTTACGACACCAAACATGCGTCTTCATATGATAAATTTGAGGGTCAATTCCATGAAGACAAGGTATCTGAATTTACAATTAATCTTTCTGTGCAGCAGTTAATTTTTAAGAATCTCTGGTAAAAGCAAGTTACGCAGTAGCAGAAATTATTGTAAAAAAAAGTAGCTAAACCATTTTGAGATGGCAAGTTTGTTAAAGAGTGTATTGAGTGTGTTACTGATATTATATGTCCTGACAAAAAATAGCAGTTTGCAAAATTAAACTTGTCGCGGCAGGCTGTAGCTTGCATATTGACAAATTAGTGTCCAATATAGAGAGAACTTTAAAATACCAAGCCACAAATTTTCAGTCCTAATCTCTGGCACTCGACGAGAGTAGTGATGCTAGCGATACTGCCCAATTAGCAATTTTCTTAACCCTCTGCATGCCACTGGTAAAATCTCTTGTGTCAGAGATTAAAATCGCAAACACCAATATGATCGGCTTTGAAAGTAGTTAAGTACATTGTCTGGCAGGTAATGGACAGGAGCACCAGAGCCGATCTAATCGGCTCATGACACCTAAAGGGTTAAGGGGAGTTGGTAAAGATTTTAATATTACAGAAGAATTAGCTGCTCTTCTTCCTCTTAAAGGCACCACTATGCCTTTAATGTGGGGGTCACCAAAACCTTGAATCGGCTTGTCTTAAAATATACAAATCTATCTGGTGTAACGACAGATTGAGCTCCTGTATTTGCAGGAAAACAAGAAGGGTTAGTTAAATTACTGCAATCAGAGACAGCTAAAGTAGGAAACATTTCTGCAATGTAATATCACTGCTTAATACACCAAGAAAACCTTTGTGCTAAATTCCAAAATTTAGATAGTGTTTTGAAAGTCATAAAAGTATAGTGAATTTCATTCATTCACATGGTTTGCGACATAGAGAATTAAAAATTTCTTACAAAATCTGGATTCAGAATTAGAAGATATTGTTAATTATACTGAAATAAAATGGCTGAGCCGTGGCAAAATTTTGAAGTGAGTATTTGATCCCAAAAACGAAATACAAACATTTATGAAGGAGAAGGGCAAACCTATTGTTGAATTTAAAGGTGCAGAATGGGTGTGTGTGATTTTGTCTTTCTGTTACATATAACAACACCACTGAACAAACTTAATTCATGTCTCCAATGTAAAGATCAATAATTCACTATTATGTTTGAAACAAAATTTCGATTTTGGGAATCACAAATAAGAAAACAACTTTGTGCATTTCCCAGCCTTACAAAAGTGTAATAATCAATATTCTCATAAGTACGCAAAAATTATATCAGAATTCCGATTGAGGGTCTTTGCCCTTTACCAGCCGGCTGCTGGCCCTTCACATCCACATGTGTCAATCACAGAGGTAGATGATCAACAGCCAGTGTAGGGGTGACATGTGGTTAGCATGTTGAGTCCCCCAGCCGTTATAGCTGGTTCCTCAACCTGGAGCCACTACTTATTGTAGCTACCCAATTGCTTCACGATGCTGGGTGGGCACCGGTCCCATGCTGGCCGAAATACCATGAGAAAATTTCTTCCCTCATGGAGACTCGAACCAGCGCAAGTCCCGTAGCTCTGCACCAAGGCTTCCTACCTTAACCGCTCGGCTATGGCGCGGGACATATCAGAATTAAGAAACAAATTCTGCATAATATTTCAAGGAGACATTATAAGTTTCAATCTGTTTTCTTCCCCTTTCTCCATTAAAGTAGAAGAGGTCCACGAGGGTCTGCAAATGAGTGCGTTGATTTTCAATGTATGTCAGACCTAAAGAGTAAGTTTAACAATGTCCTCTTTCTACAATTATATCGCGACTACTTTCCCAGAGAAAAATATCCAGGCATTAATAGACATGCACTTCGTTTCGTATCTCTTTTCGGTAGCACATACATATGCAAACAAGTGCGAGATGAAACATGTGAAGTGCGCAACGGTAACACGAATCAACGACAGTCATCTGGAGAGTTTGCTTCAAGTTGCTACAACATCAATCAAACCAGATATCGAATGCCTTTCTTGTGAAAAACAATGCCAGGTATCGAATTAACAGGTAAAAAATCAATTATATTAAAATCACAATTTTATTAAAATTTTAAACTAAAATTTATATTAAATATACAAGGGTTATTAATACCTTATTTACAATGTTCAATTTAGAATTTAAAATTAGATATATAATATTTACTTTAATTTTAAAAATAACTTCACTAATATATAATTAATATTTTAATAAAAATAACATAATATGTAAGCTATTTCATATTTAAATTAATTGGTTTATCTTAGATATGATTTAATACAGTAAATAAATTGGATCATGTGGCCCGCAAACCAATTCACCTTAACGACAGTGGCCCTTTTCCAAAAAAAAATTGGACATGCCTGCACTAGACAGATACACATTGGCACACTCCAAAATTTGTGATTAGCAGTACAGGCTATCATAGGACAATGAACATATACCCAGACATAACATGGAGATTTAAAGCCTTCCCTACCTTACGCAGAATTCAACGTGGACTACTGGAATGGAAGACAGAACGATCATTGTTGTGGTCTTGGGTAATGTCATTGCCTAGTATGCAGGAAGCTTAGGTTCAATCCTCAATCGGGACAAGTATCCTGGGTGAAGTTTGTTTAGGATTTTTCCTCACCTATAAGACAAATGTCAAGAAACTTTAAGGCGTAAATAGTCCCTGAACACCATCTGGCTATCACAATTACCCATATCACAATTGGTTTGTTTAGTATGAATGTGTGAGTGAATTGAGAGTCTTTAAATGTTTGTGTGTCTCAGATGTAGCTCTGGCATTGAGTTGATAACTCATCAGTAGAGACCGGATGTTAGGGAAAATGCCTATAGTTATTTATTATAGATATTGTATAACTAATTTCATATAAGTTCGTACCAACAACCCTAAAGTTGTTTTCCATGAAGTTAATTTTGCCTATAAATGCCTATTTCAGCTTACAATGCCTATAAATGCCTATTTGCCATTTTTTCTCAAAAATAACTTAGTATTTCAATGAAATTGATTGAAATGGACAAACTTCATGACACATATCATTGCATAGAGATTTTCAGGTGTTTTTATAAATTCTGTTAGAATATTTTAGGATAAGGGTGGCAATAACCAATAACCTAGCAGGTAGATGGTTTCCCCCTCATGCACTCCCGTTAGGCGAAATAACAAGTACTGGCTATTTTATTTTTCCACCTCATGCACTCCACTTTTTTTCAATACAAACATTGCTGAGTGACAAAAAGGGTAGATGGCTCAAGCTTTCTTTCTCTGTCTCACACCTGGTGCTGAAATCTTTAAGCGACTGGCAATATTATTTTTGATGTTAGTAACACAGAATTCAGTCTATAGTCCTCATTCACAGACAGGTGCTTCAAAGACAAAGTGATGCAACAAGGGTATGTGGCTTACTTTTTTTACCTTTAGAATAGTTGTTTTACGATGCCTAAAGAATGGACAACAGTAAAAGACAAACTGATCAATTTCGTGAAAGAATTTGGTACAGAAATGTTCTCAAGTGACAGTTCAATATTGTTTTGCAAAGCATATAAAATTTCAGTGAATTGTGCAAAGAAGTGCCATGTTTCGCAGCATGTACACACTGCAAAACATAAGTATGCTTTTTGTAAAAAAAAAAAGACAAAATAAGTTCCAAATCATCTCTGATATTTTCGTATGCTATGATAGTATATGTTTATATTCTTTACATAAGGCTGTAAAATGTATGTTGTAGTCCATTTTTGTAAGAGCCTATTTTGAATTTTTAGTGTCTTTTTGCCTGCCAATTTTGAATTTTTAAGTGCCTAACATCCGGACTCTACTCATCAGTGTCCTTGTGTGAACAAAAAAGTATGTGTGCGATTGAGAATTTAAATTCCTCTCACAACAGGTCATCTCCATATAAGGTTAAAATGGCATAAGGCATGTAAAGTATCTATAAAGGGAGAGGTTAAAATAATGGGGGAGTTAGCGCAAGTTACAATCGCAATTGCAAAAAAGTTTTGGTTTGCATGTAAGAGTTTTACACGTACATTACAAATATGTGCACAATATTTGCCGTTGACAATTACAGTGCACTTTACAATCATGTGCATGTTGAGTCACCGAGTTAAAAAAAATGGGTTGTTGGTTGCTCTTGGCTAAAGATTACGAGGATGAACATGTCCACAGAGTATAAAGTGCCGAAAACAGAGTTGTTTATCACAGTACGAGCACTTCATGAATGCCTGCATTAAGCAATCTTCAGAGTCACACTGCTTTTGAACATCAAAATACATTCGGGAGATGTTTTAAACCTTTCTGGTCTGAAGTCATTATATATAGTTACAGTCCAGGAGTACTGAACAAAATCTGCAAAGACTGGAAACAGAACTGATTGTATAGAATATACCTCAGCATAGAAATTGAATCCTTCGACGACATGTGTATTGACAGACGTTAAGGATACTGTGATCTTCAATCCACTTCAGCATTGCCATCTGTCGACCATAACATACACTGTAAAAAACTATATCGTCGTCATTTTGGCAGATTTCACAAGTCCAAAATTGTTGTTTTGAGATACAGCGATATTAAAATTTGATCACACATCATGAGTCTTTACTTACTTACTCACTGGCACTATCGAACCCGTAGGTTCATGGCCACGCGGACATAAGCTCTCCATACATCCCTATCCTGAGCCAATGCTTTCCAATCATTTCCTGTATAATCTACTTCCCTCAAATCATAGTTAATGTTGTTCTCCCACCTCATTCTTGGTCTACCAACTGGCGTTTTCCCTCTGGCTTTCCTACAAGAAGTTTCCATGCACGTCTTTCATTCCCCATACGCGCAACATGTCCTGCCCATTGCAGTCTATGAGACTTAACTGTTCTTATTATATCTGGCTTCCTATAAAGACCATGTAGTTCATTGTTATGTAGTTTTCTCCGTTCACCCGTCTGTTCATCTCTCTTTGGTCCAAAAATTTTCCTAAGAACTTTATTCTCAAATACTCGTAATCTCCTTTCCTCCCTTAAAGTAAGAGTCCATGTTTCGCACCCATATAATATAACTGGTAGAATAATAGTTTTATATATTTTCAGCTTAACGTTTTTTGAAAGGAGTTTATAAGTCTTTACGCCAGAAAATATTAAGCATCTATAATTAGAAAAGGACAGGGATAGCACTTAGTGGCTTTTGCCAGACTGTGAAGAATAATTTTCGTAATATACGAGGGTCATACTGAAAGTCATGAGCAACATTTTTTTTAAAACAATCATAATATTTATTTTAGACAAACCAAGTACACCATGTTAATCTACAGACCTTTGTGCTACTTTTCAACATAGTCTCCATTTCTTTGCACACTTTTGTCCAGCGTTCTACAAGCTTGAAAATTCCCTTATGTTAGAAGTCCGTTCCAGCTGCTCGAAGACACTGACGCAGTGCTTTCCGAATATCCTCCAGCATCTCGTAGCGTTGGCCTCTCATCTGCTCCTTCACAGAACCGAAAAGATGATAGTCGGAGGGTGCCAAATCGGGACTATAGGGAGGATGTGGAAGAGTTTCCCACCCAAATGTCCTGATCTTCTCCACAGTGGCACGAGCAGTGTGAGGACGCGCATTATCGTGTTGCAGAATGATCTTCCTTCCAGGGCGTTTGTTGTGCATGCACGGTGGAGCTTCACAAGTGTCTGGATATAGCGGGCAGCATTTATTGTTTGTCCAGGTTCAAGAAATTCAACCAGAATGCAATCTTGCGCATCCCAGAAGAAGACGCTGCCCATAACTTTCTCAACATATTGCACTGTCTTCGCTTTTTTCTTTGATGGCAAATTCAATTGGTGCCATTCCATACTCTGGCGTTTTGTTTCAGGCTCGTAGCGATGAAACCAGCTTTCGTCACCTCTCACAATACTCGTCAAAAAATCATCACCATTTCGAAATCTCTGAAGAAGGTTATGGGTGATGGTTCTCTGAAGTTTGTGGTCTTCACTCAATAAACGTGGAACCCAACGGGCACTAACTTTTCGGTAACCTAAGCTGTGAATCATTTCTTGCACTGCACTGTGTCCTACTGCAAGTTTTGTAGCGATTTCATTCACTGTGATACGCCTGTCGTCTCTAATGAGCACATCAACTCTTTCCTTGTTGCAATCCGTGGAGGCAGAGCGTGGCCGATCGCTACGAGGCTCATCTTTGATACTTGTGTTCCCATCTTTAAAATGTTTCACCCATCTCCTAACACTGCTGGCACCCATGCAGGTATCTCCGTAAGCACATTGAAGTCTTTGGTGAATATCAACAGCAGATTGTTCCTCTAACAAGGAATTCAATGACAGCGCGCTGTCGAAATGAAACATTGATGTTTGCCATTTTGGAAACACTGTGTGTGGTCACATGATAGAAGCTATGATGCCACAAAACGGCAATGTTGTGGTATAAAGTCTGTAGATTACGATCCTGCAGTTGTTTTTGTTACATTGTTGAAATTTGAATTTTAACAATGGGTTGCTCACGACTTTCAGTATGACCCTCATAGTAGCATACATATCTCAAAACGGCCAATTTTGGACATAGTGACTTCTCAATGGTTAAGAGCATCAGCATGGAAAGCTGAAGGTTCGGGGTTCGATTCCCGGTTCAGGCATAATTTTTTCCCTTTACCATTTGATTATAATAATTTAGTTGTGTACTTTAATATACTTATATCAATCATAATAACAGCTTTAGCTTCATAATATTAATTTAATAGTGACTTCTGTTTGAACACCGACGATATTAGCTAGAGAAAATTGTTTACGATGACTAAAGTCACAATATCATGTAAGGTATGATCCACTGTGAGTGGAATATTGAATCGTCGTAGTTTACAGTGTTATTGGTGATGGCACTTAATTTATACATTTTTTGTAATCAACACCTCGAACATATTCATACAATTATATTGTTTTGAGTCTGTTTATCTTACCTCAATATTAATGTTGATTTGTTCTTGAACATGTTTCGATTAGATCTTAATCATCCTCAGCATCTTGCCTAGATTGGTTGGATTTATGTTGTAAACCCTGGATGTCGATGTCAGCTCCCTCCTGTGGTTGGCCAAAGAACCTGCAAACGAGGTCAAGTTCCGTCGGTATTTCAAAATTCATAATTCCATTTTTGTTCTGAATATAGATTTTTTCCCAAATAGTCAGCTCTTTTGTGCTTTCTGTTTTAATAATTTAGTGTCTGAATTTATATTATGTTTTTCAGACCAAACATGAGCAGCAACTGCATATTTTTCTATTTCCCCATTTTTAATAATTCTTATGTGTTCTTTGGTTCTAATTTGTAGGTTTCTTTTTGTTTTTCCTATATATACTTTTCACAACCCGTACATTCAATTTAATATATTCCTGATTTTTTTACCAGTTTTTTCATTTTTGTTGGTATTTATTAGTTTATTTAAACTGTAGTTATTTTTCGGTGTTAATTTAATATTAAACTTCTCAAATATCTTTTGGAATTTATTGTGTGCCCAAGGGTGATATGTGAATTTCCTGTATTTTTCATAGGTGGTTTTTCTTTTTCAAGAGTACTTTTGTTGATCATTTTTTGTTTCTTATACTTTTCTATCCTTTTGTGTACCATTCTTTCATCAAACCCATTTTCTCTTGTTTTCTTTGGCCAACCACAGGAGGGAGCTGACATCGACATCCAGGGTTTACAACATAAATCCAACCAGTCTGGGCAAGATGCTGAGGATGATTAAGATCTAATCAAAACATGTTCAAGAACAAATCAACATTAATATTGAGGTAAGATAAACAGACTCAAAATAATATAATTAAAAAAACCGCAAAATATTACTTCCTAAAATAAAACATTAATATTGATATAAACCAAAACTTTTTTGCAATTGCGACTTGCACTAACTCCCTTGTAAGGTAAGGAAGAAAAGAGAACATCACTATAATGCAAATTCACGTGTATGGCCAACAGATTTTAACCAATTTTTTATTATACATTTCATACATCTCAATGATGGATAAATCATATTTGAAGAGAAAAATTATACACTCAGACTGGGGCTTGAACCCAGGACCTTTGACTTTCTAGGCCAATACTCTACCGACTGAGGTACCTGAGCAAGTTCCAAACTAAATGCAAATTTTTCTCTTATATATGCTGTTTTGCATTTAGATTGGAACTTGCTCAGGTAGCTCAGTCGGTAGAGTACTGGCCTAGAAAGCCAAGGGTCCTGGGTTTAGCCCCAGTCTGAGCATATATTTTTTCTCTTCAAATAAAATTTTAACCGTTTCTGCACAGATGAGAAAAAATGTAGGTAATAAAACTGATTCTTCTTCTTCTTCCTTTCATGTGATAGACCTAGTGGTCTGTTACGGTCTCAATCCAACGTTTGAAGAGTCTGCCCAAAGATCTCTTGCCTGCTGGCTGGTAATTTAAGATTTGACGTGGTATTCTTGTTCTGCTCATTCTTCTTATGTGAGATTTCCAGTTGTTTCTGTATTTATGTATATTATAAAGGCAAACATCAGTATGATGTAGTTTTGACACAACGATAATTGATATTACTTTAATCAGCATAATGTCCGAGGTGAATGTACTAAGTATAAACAAATATGGCTCCTAGATTCCTCACAGAAATAACAGTACATAAGTTATATTTCAATATATGATAGCTTTGCTATAATTGGTCAGTATAGTCTCGTCTTATGATAGTTGACTACTATTATGGGAAATGAATATAAATGTGGGAAGTTTAAAATATTACTATCTACATTCAAATCATATATAAAACTGATTAATTTCATTTATTGTTATTTATAGTTGTTGCTTCAATTACAGTTGTCATATTGCAACTTTCCTGTAGTTATTTTCTGTATTTGTTCTGTAAGTTCAGAATTCTTTCTTTTCTCCTATAGACATCCTGTATCTCTAGTAGAAATTTAGTTCTGTAAGTTCAGTATTCTCTCTTGTCCTATAGAGATCCTGTATCTCTGGTTAGAAATTTAACTCTCACTTGACAAGAACTATTGCTAACTCATAGTCTTCGCTGAAACTATGACTATGTTCATAGTAGTAGTAGTATTCAAATATTCTGAAGCTTTTGATTTGTCATCATTCACTTCACTATGTTCGTAGTTAAATATGGATTTTAAAAGGACACATCCCTTTAATTTTCAACCAACATTATGACTACCGGATTTTCGTTGGAATCTCCATCTACAATGTTGTCTTGGTGTTATGTATATTCAGAACTCATTTAAATCCATGAATTTCGAAATTCCTGATGAACGGGACCTTATCTCGAAGTTCATCAAATCAACACCAGATGGCAATGTTCAGTTCATCAAATCAACATCAGATGGCAATGTTTAGTTCATCAAATCAACACCAGATGGCAATGTTATAGATGGAGATTCCAACGAAATTCCGGTAGTCATAATGTCGGTTGAAAATTAAAGTGATGTGTCCTTTTTAAAAATACAGTTTCCGTGTTAAGAAAACATAAAATATGAGGTAAGATGTAAAAAAGACTCAATTTATGACTATGTTGTTCAACTAGATGCCCCTGTTGTCTAACCTTATTTCGTTATAAATAGAGCGAGGATTTTTATGAAATTTCATGTTTTAAACTATTAGTCTGAGAGCATTGAGACAAAGTATCTTTACATTTTATGATGTATAGAATCAAATAAGACCAACATATTTTTTGATATTTCATAATATTTTAGCAAAATATTCATATTTTAGAAAAAAAATTAATATTCCTTCATATTTTCAACTTTCAATTTTTTTAAATAAAATTTCTAATAATTGGTTAAAACTTTTTTGAGGTGATTGTAGCTTTGAAATTGACAATGTAATATGGTAGACAGGCAAAAATTCCTCAGTATCCCATCCACATCAAGATAAATAGTTTTGATAAAAGAAAATAATTGAATAAGGGAGCTTGGAATGACCAAGTGGAGACTTTTGTCCGAAACTACAGAATAAGAATAGGGATTTCCTAATCTGTGACAAGAACATGAATAAGTAGCAACTACTTCATTTTTGCTACATAAGGGCAGTCCTTATTTTGTGAATGGATTACAGTAAATGTAGGAAAGGCTGCTGCTGCTAAACTTGAAGCTGTGCTGAAGAATAAGGTCTTACTCCACAGTTTATGAAATTAGTAAAGTTCTTGTAGGTAAAGCCAATATTATTCTCACTTACATCAAACTATTAAGTATAATGCGGTACATGTTTGCTCCCATAACATCTTATGGTGTGGAGCGTACTTTCTGATCGTATAAAACAATTTTGATGGACAGGCATTAAAAATGTATAAAATGTAGACAAAGCTCTTCATTGTGTATTACGAACTGAATTGATAATTTGATTGTTCAAAGCACAAGTAGACCAAGACTAGATACTCTGCTCAGCCAATTCATGAAAAAACTAATGTTAAAATAATTCTAACTACATTTCACTATGTGTAGCTTATAGGATTAAAAATAATTGTATTTGCAAAGAGAGTTTTGAAATACTCTCCAGAATTATTTGTGGATTAATTCATTTTAACATCTTGTTTTTACAAATATGACATACTGGACTTGGTTTACTTGTGTTCCGATTCATCCAATTTAATATTATTGTGACATTTACATATATTGGAGTTCAATATCTTTATGCAAGGTAAATAGCAGTCATCCAAACTGTACCTACTCTAAATTTTATTACTGCTATATTCGATGGAAGCATGTTTGTTTCGGTTACTATGTTTTGTTTTTTTGTTTATGTTTGGATTTCGTAATTAAATATCACTGGATAAATTATTTGATATCGTTTATGTATATAATCTCCCAGTATTAATTTATTAAAGTAAAGTGTCACACTACAGGCTTGGGAGGCCCTTGGGCTAGATGGATGTTAAGACTTTCACATTTCTAGACAATTGCCAAGGGATGTCCACAGGGTTCTCAGTCCTGCTTAACAGCCACCTTTGTCCCAGAACATGTGTCTGGTTCTCATTTAATTAAGAACCGAGTAGACCCTAGGGCTATAATGCTGCCAGAAGGTTTGGTCCAGCAAAAAACCCTGACCCCATTGAGACCCAAACACATGATCTTCCGGATTGTTAGCGTGATTCCTCAAACAACTACACTACAATGTGAGCCATTAAAATTGTTTCAAATCACGAACATATTTTATATTGGGTCAGAGTAATGAAAAATTAATTACATTAGAAATACAGTGAAATTCTTGATTTCTTGTGCTAGAAAAAGTCTTCTTGTCTGATTTATGTGCTGGTATGTATACCCAAAAAATATACAGGGCTTGTGTATATAAATATATGTAAAAAGTTAAAAAAAAATAGTAGTTTCATAATATTTTTGTATCATAATTTTCATATTTTGTTATTATGATTTCATATTTTGGTATAATTTTCTTCATATACCTCCTCGCTCTAGTTATAAGTATGATAGAGGCTCATCTGTTCACCAACAGAGGAAGCAAGAAGCAGTTCCCTAATTGACATAACATCAGTCGACAAGAAATTACTGAACATGAAGCTGCCTAAGCTTCGAAACCGGTTTAATTAGAAGACTGGATATGACATGAGGTATAAAACATTTTAATTTAAATCTATGATAGACAAGGTTTGATTTTTCAGAGAAGTTGTGGCCCAATTTTCTGGCATTTACTTTACAACTGAGAAAATCCTGAAAAATCTAAAACAGAAAATTCAACACCCAACCAGAAATTGAACTGGGCATATTGTGTAAGAGGAATAATATTGTCCCCTAAAGCTGAATATAAGTTCTGATTTCAGAAATTAATTCCTTCAATATGGCATGTATCCTGAGAAATATTAAACTGATATTTTGTTAATTATATTATTTTTGGTCTGGACATCTTGGATATTTTGTTATAATTCCCTTGCAAGTTAAATGAAGAAAAATTAACAAGTTGTTGATGTAAATGATCTAATTTACCAAAATAAATTTTAAAAAGTCTTCATATAAAATGCTTGATTGTGAAATGGCTTTATTTTTAATTTTTCATCAATTCCAGTAATAATTCATAAACTGGGATAGTAACATTTTTTAATCCTTGTGTTACGAAAAAAAGAAAACCTATTTCCTACAAAGGCATATCCGTTACAATTCTTGTTAAAATGACAATCCCTGAACAAGCTTAATAGTAAATCTTGGACAGATGCTTATTAATGTTTTATCAACTTAAGGCAGATTAATTTTTCATGGAAATAAAAAAAAAATTATAATTATGTAATTATGTATTAGCGTACCCTGTTTTTCAGTTCTATAAAGATATCCTACTATACTCAAACCAAATTTAAAGCAATTCTCAATAAAGCCCACTAAATATAACAACATATATCAAGCTATTTTTACCTAATAATTTTATTTTAAAAAGCTATGCATTATAAGGACATTCAGCAAGAGTTGTCTATCACCATTTACACAGTACAATGTTAAATATAGTCGTACTTTCACAGCCATATTTAATTGAAATTCCCTAATACTAATTTGCATCAGGATTTTATTAAAATAACACAAATGTAAAGTATATTGTATAAGGATATTCTTTCTCCACTAAAACAGGGTACTTATAAGCAAATAAATTAGAAGTGTATTTCTAGTTATCATAATAAAGTACACTTCTAATTCTTGAGTGGTGTATCATCCACTATAACAATGCCAATGTCTTGAAGGTAAACAAAGATGAAAAACCACCATGTGTTCTCTGCTGATGAGGAAAAGTTATTACCTTGATAAATCCTTCAGTAATGTGTCTTGAACGATATGGTTGAAGTTTCAAACACATGGTGAATGGAAAGGCTTTTAACATGCATTAATGTTCACTTTTAACTCAGTACTAGTTTCTTTAAACAACTCGAGTGAAGCAGTTTTTTAACTTTTGTGTGTTCTTATACCAAAAAATTGGTAAATCTGTCTTTATCACAAATATTCATCCACAACGGCAATGCCTTTTGTATTCACTTGGTGTTATATGATTAATGCTCGATTCTTCAAGCCGTATCGTGGATGCCCAGGCGAAAGATGTCATGCTGGCAATAAAAGGAATTGCCTAATGGTTTGAGCACAAACACTTGCGAATATGCATGTGGGGGATCCTCATCAGCCTGAAATTTAACAAAAATATTGTTATCTTACAAATAAAAAAAAACTTGTTCACCTGTCAGATGTAATCCTGTTTCTGTTTACCATGATATTTGATTTTCCTATTTATACATAGTGAAGAAAAATTGGCAGACAAAAAAAAAATCATGCTTTTTTATTTAAGAAAATCAACTATTCTCAAGATGTTCTAACTAAAATATGGAGATAAACATAGGCATGTGATATCTAATGTGTTATCCTGCCAAATGCCTCTTTCTATTGGCCTTTACACTTTTGGTGTAAGTTGAACTCAGATCCAGATTAGAAATGTATTACAAATTATTTTCCTTGGAAGAAGATAGAATGTAAATTAATGAAAAGGCATAATTTGACAGAATATGTGAGCATCCTGTTAAACATACACAAATATAAAATTCCAAAACATAGTATTAGGTCTAAGCAACTCAAAATAGAAAAAATGCACATATGTAACATAAAATGTTGCATTTAATATTTTAAAATTTGAAATACGAGGGCGGATCGGAAAGTAACGCACAATAATTTGTTTCTGCCTTGGTATTGCAGCTGGAATGTTGAAATTTCACAGAGATATAGTTTGAAGTTTTCACTACAGATGGTATTTTTTTCTCAGGTGCACCTCTTGCGAGAGAAGCTTGAACTATGCAACGAAGATGGCGCGCATGCTACAGTCGTCCACCTGTGAGGAACAGAGAAGTGTTGTTCGATTTTTGTGGGCCAAAGGGCATAAACCCAGTGAAATTCACAGGGACATGCGTGGCGTGTATGGGGATGATTGTATGGACCGTAGCAATGTCTCCAGGTGGTGCACATTCTTCCAAGAGGGACGCGTGAACCTTAGTGATTCGCCACGCTCCGGCCGGCCAACAACAGCAGCAATCCCGCAACACGATGGGAAAAATGTGTTGAGAAGTTGGTGACTATGTCAAAAAGTAGGTAAAAGATGTAAGTTCATTTGTGATTTTTTTCCTTTTTTTACTATTAAACTTTTTAAAAAAAATTATTGTGCGTTACTTTCCGATCCTCAACAGGTGGACGACTGTAGCATGCGCGCCATCTTTGTTGCATAGTTCAAGCTTCTCTCGCAGAGAGGTGCACCTGAGAAAAAAAATACCATCTGTAGTGAAAACTTCAAACTATATCTCTGTTAAATTTCAACATTCTAGCTGCAATACCAAGGCAGAAAAAAAAATTATTGTGCGTTACCTTCCGATCCGCCCTCGTATCTTAACGTTTAGTCCCCAAATTTGATATCCGATGAGCTGGAAACACTGGTGTCATCTCTACAAGTTTTATTTTAAAATGGTCCATGTTACAAAACCTACATTCATTCACCTCTCCTTCTTGATGAAATGGTTAATTATTCCTGCCATGTTGTGCTTATTACTTTTGATAATCCAGAAAACTGTGAGTTCTTGTACCTCTTTTAAATCAAATTTTTTATTGTTTTGAGCTTAATACGGTGTAACCAGCTTTTTTGTTATACTGTTTAACATATTTGGAAGTATTGCCATCCATATCAGCCTGATTCTGAGCAATTTTGACTTTCTTGGCTTTCACTGGATATATTTATTTGCAGTAGCTAATCTACAATTTTCTGTTTGTTCCATGAAATGTTTGGTCTTGGAAGCTTCATACTATGAATTAAGGTATTATCAACCACAGTGATACTATTCGGCTATATCTTTGGTAGTATTCCTTCAAATAACCACTGAAAAATAGTCATTTTTTCATGATAATCAACCATAACACTGGTCAACATGATTTTTGTCTTATGAGTACCAATAGTTGTACTTAATGCAGTTTTTTATCATGTTTTCAAATATGTATTCGGAATTTCTCCATCACCCACAGTTTTTTTTGTTTCAATTTCAATTAATGGATTTAAATAATTATTTTTTAATAAACATTTTTTCATTCATTTGTCCATTGTAAAATAAAACCAAATGAGCTAACTCAAATGGTACCGTTGCTACTGTTGTGCAGGTTCAGACATGTATAGACATGTACAGACATGCACAAACATGATCTAGGGTAGCATGCATTCATTAGAACGATGTTATTTGTGAGATAGCAGTGAACCAGTAAAGGCGTAATTGTGAGTGCATTGTGTCTGGATTATTGTATATTACATATTTACAAATTTATTTCTTTTAATTTGTTGTTAGTTACAAAATGCCTAGAGTTTGTTTAAATCATCCTAACAACTTTTGTTATATATGTGGTGAAGTGACGCTCAAGTCCCAAAGGCAAAACCTTACTCCATTAGTAAAAAAGTGTTATGAACTTTATTTTGGGTATAAAGTGGGGGACCAAACAATAACCTGGGCCCCACTTACTTACTTACTTACTTACTCACTGGCACTATCGAACCCGTAGGTTCATGGCCGCACGGACATAAGCTCTCCATACGTCCCTATCCTGAGCTAATGCTTTCCAATCATTCCCCGTATAATCTACTTCCCTCAAATCATAGTTAATGTTATTCTCCCACCTCATTCTTGGTCTACCAACTGGGCGTTTTCCATCTGGCTTTCCTACAAGAAGCTTCCATGCAAGTCTTTCATTCCCCATACATGCAACATGTCCTGCCCATCGCAGTCTACGAGACTTAACTGTTCTTATTATATCTGGCTTCCTATAAAGACCATGTAGTTCATTGTTATGTAGTCTTCTCCATTCACCTGTCCGTTCATCTCTCTTTGGTCCAAAAATTTTCCTAAGTATTTTATTCTCAAATACTTGTAATCTTTCCTCTCTTAAAGTAAGAGTCCATGTTTTGCACCCATATAATATAACTGGTAGAATAATAGTTATATATATTTTCAGTTTAACGTTTTTTGAAAGGAGTTGGGACATCAAGAGTCTCTGCAAATGCATAATAGCATGCATTTCCAGAATTGAGCCTATGTTTAATTTCTTTGTGCATCTCATTCCTTCTTGTGATTATTGTTCCTAGGTATTTGAATTCAGCCACCTCCTCAAAATTTCCCTCATTTGTCATTAGCTGTCCATTTCCATTATTTAATGAATTTTTACGTGTGACCATATATTTAGTTTTATTGATATTTACTTCCAGTCGCAATTTCTTAGTGTTACTCAATAGTGTGTGCGTGTTGTCCTTTAGTATCTCCTTGCTATCGGCCAACAGTACTACATCATCAGCATAAACTAACAGCTTATTAATACCATTGCGTTGTAAGCCTTCATCATTCTCTAAAGGTTGTTTATTGTGTAGTAGGCTTCTCACTGCATGGAAGAATGGCACATGCCACATGCCATTTGCTATCCCTATGATTTGGAGAGAACCCAAAGATCACTCCTCTGACTGTTATTTCTGCTTAACAAACATTAAAGGGATTACGTCAAAATCAAAACATACAGCAGTGTACCCTGACTTGCAATCTGCAATGACACCAGTTCCACACTGCGAAGAATTGCCCATACCAAAGCCTATAGAACATGTGACATTAGATGAAGAGAGCTCAGATTCTGATGGAAGTAAGGAAAAAGAAGAAACAGATTTTGGTGATACAACTTTTCAACAAAGCTGTTTCATCCGAGCCTCATTTATTGACTCAAGAAGATCTTAACGATCTCATACGAGATTTAAAGTTATCCAAAAACCAGTCTGAAATGCTTGGTTCCCAGCTAAAAGGATGGAATCTTCTTCAAAAGAATACAAAGATATGTACTTATCGTAGTCATTTTCAGTTTAAAGACTATTTTTTCTGAAGAAAAACTGCTTGGTGTTTTGTAATAACATTTCTTCTCTATGGAGACATTTGGTATTGAACATAACCCAACAGAATGGCATTTGTTCATTGACCTCCAAAGCTAGTTTAAAAAGCAGTGCTTCTGCATAATGGAAATAATTTCCCATCAATACATGTGGCTCACTCTGCTAGTATGAAAGAAACACAAAAACTTTCAATTTATATTGGCAAAGCTTCAATACGCAGTGTATGAATGGAATATTTGTGGTGATTTGAAGGTAAATGCACTTATTCTTGGTCTGCAGCTTGGTTACACAAAGTAGTTGTTTTTTGTGTCTTTGGGATAGTAGGGACAAAAAAAACCATTACATCAGAAAAGAATGGCCTAAATGCGAATCATTCATTCCTGGACAGAAAAATGTGAAACATGATGCATGTATAATCCTAAAAATGTGTATCTACCTCCGTTACATATCAAACTAGGATTAATGAAGAATTTCGTGAAAGCCATGGGCAATACTCCTGGTTTCATGTACTTAAAACAGAAGTTTCCTAAAATTAGTGAAGGAAAAATTAAAGAATGGATATTTGTGGGTCCACAAATACGATCACTAATGCATGATGAGAAGTTTGATGAACTATTGAATCCACTGGAGAAAGCAGCTTGGCAAGCATTAAAAAAAAGTTACATATTTTTGGGAAATCGAAAGGCGGAAAATTACCATGATATTGTCGATGATCTTATAACATCTTATAAAAATTTGGGCTGTAATATGTCCTTAAAAATACACTTCCTGCACTCGCATCTAGATTTCTTCCCGGAAAAATTTTGTGCAGTGAGCAATGAGCACAGGGAACACTTTCATCAAGAGATTTCAGCTATGGAAAAGAGATATCAAGGCAAATGGAATCCTAATAAGCTGGCCGATTATTCTTGGACCATCAAGAGGGATGCTTCACAGGCGAAATATAGCAGAAAATCGTCATTTCTTACTTTTTCGGTGAGGTCCGAATGTTTGAATATTGTGTAGTTATGAGTGTAGAAAATATTAAAGTGCCTGTCTCACGGAAACTTTGCGTGATGGAGAAAAACCGATATCATATTTGAATTCAGGAGAAAAAATACTATCAGAATCACATATTTTTCTTTCTGAGACAAAAAAAGTTTCTTTTTTTGTTGCTCAGTGAACCTTCCACTAAACCAGTATCAACTCCCTAAGTGAGTAATGATGAAATGCTTCCCTTTCCACTGAGACTTTTCAATCCAATGAATAGTCCTGAAAGTTAAGTCTGTTTCTTGGTGGTTATGTCTATCCATGCATTTGATTAATTGTGTGCCATTCACTGACCTAGATTTCATCTAGGTAATGTCAAAAATACAGAACTACTTCTGCAGTAGCAGTCCATGCATGGTCAGAAAAAATTCAATTGAAAGAAAGGCTAAATTAATTAAACAATAGAAAAATCCAGAGAGCTCACAGCTTGGGAAAAATTCTACATTCAAAAAACAGAAAGAAGAAATTTTGAAACTTTGAAATTTCGGGAAAATATTTGATTTCAAGGTTCTTCAGTCTACCAACAGAGGGAATAAGAGGTGGCTCTTCAAGATGACATAACAACGTTCATGAAAATACTGATGGAACCGAAGAAGGAGGTCCCAAAACCAGCCTAAGAAAAAAAAAAAAAAGACTATGAGGTGAGGTGATAAAATTTTACTTAAATAAATAATACCTCAGCATTAATTCCTAAAATGTAAAAAATAAAGATGAATTAATGAATTTTGAATTTCCCAGGGGAAAAAATGTGATTTTGAAGTTCATCTGTCCAACATCAGAGGAAGAGGATGTGCAGAGCATCTAATGGCTGTAATGTAGATGTCTTTAAAACCAGTTCAGGTGGCAGAGCCAGTATGAGGCGGTACAAAGAATTAATTAAATTTAAATAATACAAAACTTCATAGTGTGACTTCCTATCAATTTGTGTGTAAATTTATTTTCAGCTCAAAATATTGAAAGAAACAATAGGTTACTATATCTGAAGAAAAAAAAAGTTATGCCCAGACAGACTCGAACCTTTGGTTTTCCAGGCCAATGTTCTACTGACTGAGCTATGGGGTGAGTTACAATCTAAACGCAATTTTTTTCTCTTCTACAGGTTGTAAATTCCCGTGCACCAAATGCTATGAAACCTTTGTTCCTATCTTTGCAAATGGCAGCTTCTTTATTAAAAAGACATTTATTTGGGAATTTTTATATCACATTATAATGCCAGTACAGCTTCTTTTGATGCTTTTATTACTCATTTCATACATTTCAATGATGGATAAATCATATTTGAAGAGAAAATTTTTACACCCAGACTGAGACTCAAACCCAGGACCTTTGGCTTTCTGGGCCAATGCTCTACTGACTGAACTACCGGGGCGAGTTACAATCTAAATGCAAATTTTTCTTATATATATGTTGTAAATTCCCATGCACCAAATACTATAAAACCTTTGTTCCTATCTTTGCAAACATATATAAGAGAACATTTTGCGTTTAGATTATAATTTGCCCCAGTACAGTCGGTAGAGCACTGGCCGAAAGTCGAAGGTCCTGGGTTCGAGTCTCAGTCTGGGCATAAAATGTTTCTCTTCAAATATGATTTATCCATCATTGAGATATATGAAATGAATAATAAAAACATTAAATAGGTAACTACCCTATTAATTCTGAATTATAGCACATAGTCAGTAGCAGACTTTGGAATTATCATTCCTGAACAACTTTCACCAACCACATATGGCATGAGTAACTGATAATAGCATTTCTTCTTGAAAAGATCAACTAACTTCAAAATAAAAAAAATATGAAATATTTTAAGTAAAATTTTAACATACTTAAATTCTCTTCTCGCATGAGTGCATCTCAAAAATACTGTACTTAATATATTGATGATGCCACAACATTATTTAATATCAGTGTCACTTATTTCATGCTACAAACTTTATGCTTAAATTTCATGAAATAAATTATTAGTTTATTAGTGAATAGCTATAAAACATGCTTCGTCACAATATCCACAGAAATCTCAAATCAAAATGCACATAACAATTAAACATACTTGTATAATCTTTATTTGAAAAATAAATGGCCTTTGTGATGTAAAAGTTATAAGCCTGCTGGTTGCCATTCCAGGGACCTAAATTCCTTTCAACTAAAGTATAAAAACCCATGTGACCTCAGATCTTTTCATTTGTTCTCCTTTCAACTAAAGAATAGATCTAAATAAAACCTATGTGACCTCAGATCTTTTCATTTGTTCTCAAACTCATCACAACTTTTTACTTGTTCAAGATCCAATGAAAAGCTCTGAGGTCACTTCGGTATTATTTACAACTACTCTATTATTTAGTTAAAAACAGTTTATGTTTAATTCCCAGTTACTGTATAGTGCAGAATTTTTTCAGTATAGGATTTGGTGTGGAGCCTACTAACTCTCTTAATTACAACTAAATACCTATTTGACACGAGAAGTAACAATATAATAATAATAATAATAATAATAATAATAATAATAATAATGGTTTATTTAAGCTGGCAGAATTAAGGCCATAAGGCCTTCCACTCCACTGAAGCACCGAATAATAAAACAATATAAAATTTTATATACTTATTACTAGAGAGCAGAATTCCTATTTGACACGAGAAGTAACAATATAATAATAATAATAATAATAATAATAATAATAATAATAATAATAATGGTTTATTTAAGCTGGCAGAATTAAGGCCATAAGGCCTTCCACTCCACTGAAGCACCGAATAATAAAACAATATAAAATTTTATATACTTATTACTAGAGAGCAGAATTCGTTCCACGATGCCGATGACTTACTTGTATTGGTATTGACTATACTGGAGCGATTGGGAGGGGGTGGGATAGAGTGTATCACATGTCTGCATACCTATGGAGCGATTCTTCTGCAATACAAACATTAGGAAGATGCATACAATAAAATATACTTAGGTTATGAATTGCTTACAAGGTAATTAAACATTTTAAGACAAAGATTGACTTATTGCATGCACATTTGTTTTCGTTTTGGGTGGCATTTCACTACACGTAAGGTCAGGTATGCGCAATATCAACTACCAACGTATTCTACAATAACTCCACTTATATACTAAATGAAACGTTTACTGTGTCCGACTTTCTACATTTTAGAGCTATCTTCATAGCCCAGTAGGTAAGCAGCTATGTGATACACCCCATAGCGCACATTCTTGTATAGTCTATACCTATACAAGTAAGCTTTCTACATTGTGGCACAGATTCTGCTCTCTGCTTATTACAATTTTAAAACATTATTAAAGTTTTAGTTTAAACAATGCACAAATGTAGTATAATATAAACACAAACAAAACACAGAATAAAATAAAATGAAGTAAGAGAAGCTTCCTAGATGAATATTTATAGGTACATACAAAATGCTGAAAACAGTTGTTATGCAAGAAGTATTTTCATTATGTGAAACTGTTGGAAAAAGATCTTACGGAAAATATATGGTCCAAGGAAAAGGGTAACTGGAGAGTAAGAACTAACCAGGAACTATATGACCTGTATAAAGATAAAGATGTAGTTATAGATGTTACAGTTAGACTATCGAATGGTTGGGCCATATTAGCAGAATGAATGAGACATGTTTGCCCAGGATTATATCAAACGCTAAGCTGGATGGAAGGAGAAATGTTGGGAGACCTAGGTTACGATGGATGGACGACATACAGGCAGATGGAAGATTGGCATAATAGTCCAGTCATATTAGGGGTTTCACCTCGTAATGAGATATAATAAGCTGAAAACTCGTATAGACCTTCATTTTGGCATTCTAAAAGTTGTCTCAAAACTCTCATAAAATCTCGTATCTGCATCTTAAGATATTCAAGGTCAAAGGTAAAAAAATTGGCTTTTGCAAATATCTTTTTTCATATGGCTTTAATGCTATTTATATTAATTATACTTCCATTAAGCAAAGACAATTATATTAATCCTTAAATTAAAAATGTATCCTAAAAGATACATCAATTGGTTTCATTCATTTAATTATTTTAATAAAAACAGATGAAAACTAATGAAAGAATACAATTCTCTACAATTTTTGTTTAAAACATTTTTTATACATCAAACCGTTATTGAGATGGAGGGCGGTGAACACGCTGCACTTAGCTATCTACAGCATAATGCAAGGTCAACCATTACTCACGTTATATAATATGCCATGTAAAGTCTATAAACCTTAAAAAATATATAGTTATAAACAATTTGCATTTTTATTAATTATTACAATACATTAAGTAACATATTTACATTAATCGAGTATATATTTCGATGTTTTTATTATTAATTTCATATATCTCAATGATGGATAAATCATATTTAAAGAGAAAAATTATACGCTCAGACCGGGACTTGAACCCGGGACCCTTGGTTTTCTAGTCCAAGTGCTCTACCATTTGAGCTACCTGAGCAAGTACCGATCTAAACGCAAATCTTTCTCTATATACGTTGAAATTCCTGCCCACCAAATGCTTTGAAGCCTTTGCTTCTATCTTTGCAAATGGCGACTCCTATATTAAGAAGACATATTTGGGAATTATACATTACATTATAAATGCCAGTACGGCTATTTTCGATGTTTTTATTATTAATTTCATACATCTCAATGATGGATAAATCATATTTAAAGAGAAAAATTATACGCTCAGACCGGGACTTGAACCCGGGACCCTTGGTTTTCTAGTCCAAGTGCTCTACCATTTGAGCTACCTGAGCAAGTACCGATCTAAACGCAAATCTTTCTCTATATACGTTGAAATTCCCGCCCAGTCCCGGTCTGAGCGTATAATTTTTCTCTTTAAATATGATTTATCCATCATTGAGATGTATGAAATTAATAATAAAAACATCGAAAATAGCCGTACTGGCATTTATAATGTAATGTATAATTCCCAAATATGTCTTCTTAATATAGGAGCCGCCATTTGCAAAGATAGAAGCAAAGGCTTCAAAGCATTTGGGGGGCGGGAATTTCAACGTATATAGAGAAAGATTTGCATTTAGATCGGTACTTGCTCAGGTAGCTCAAATGGTAGAGCACTTGGACTAGAAAACCAAGGGTCCCGGGTTCAAGTCCCGGTCTGAGCGTATAATTTTTCTCTTTAAATATGATTTATCCATCATTGAGATGTATGAAATTAATAATAAAAACATCGAAAATAGCCGTACTGGCATTTATAATGTAATGTATAATTCCCAAATATGTCTTCTTAATATAGGAGCCGCCATTTGCAAAGATAGAAGCAAAGGCTTCAAAGCATTTGGTGGGCGGGAATTTCAACGTATATAGAGAAAGATTTGCGTTTAGATCGGTACTTGCTCAGGTAGCTCAAATGGTAGAGCACTTGGACTAGAAAACCAAGGGTCCCGGGTTCAAGTCCCGGTCTGAGCGTATAATTTTTCTCTTTAAATATGAGTATATATTTTTTTAATAACACTCATCTATCCGTGTAATTAAAAAATAGTTAGCTGAAATTATAGACTTACTTTAATTATATTTTCATATATGCTAATTACATTTTAAGTAGAAAAAATTAAGTACATTTTCTTTAAAATGTATAAATCTTCAAATTTGTTTCTTTCTGTAAAGATTATACCTGGGCCTGTGGACACCTATTACATGAATGTAATTAGTATAAACAAATTAACAGAAGTATTGCTGAATGAGAATCAAAATGGATTTAGAAAAGGACGATCATGTGTGGATTGTGTTTTTATAATGAAACAATTAATTCAAAAAAGAAGAGAATTTAATTTGGAAACGCATTTGCTGTTTGTGGACTATATTAAAGCATTCGATAATGTATTAAGAGGAAAACTCTGGACAATAATGACGGGCAAAGGATACCCAAAACATTTTTAAAATATGATTAAAACACTGTACAAAGATACAACAATTGTTATAGACAATGGTAATTCCACTAATTTCATAATAAAAAAATTAATTTAGGAGTAAGACATGGCTGTCCTCTCTCGCCGACTTTATTTAATATATATTTAGATGCAGCTGCCACAGAATGGCAAACACAGCTAAGTAAACATTTTAAACTAGGAGCTACCATTGTAAACACAATTATGTTTGCAGACGATCAGGTCATATGTGCAGAATCAGAAAATCAATTACAAAAAGCCACACTACTGCTCAAGAAAACCATGGAGAAATATAATTTCAAGATTTCAACAAAGGAAACACAAATAATGGCCTTTCGGAGAAAATATGCAGTTCGATCGAAAATAGTTTGGACAATGAAATTGTCGAACAAGTACAGAGTTTTAAATATTTAGGATGTCACATATCTTACAATTAAGAAAATGATATACATGAAAAAAATTATTATTATTAGATAAGGCTAACTTTTCCGGTTATATCTTCAAAGGGGGTATGTTTGTCATGTAGTTCTAATATAATATTTTAAATTTCAGCAATTTCTCGTCAATGATAGAGTCCAAACATCATGCCACAGCAATTCGAAGGCATCTGCAATTAGAACTGGCGGATGATATTTTGCAAACTTCTGTATATCAATAATGTAGGACGAGTCTTAGAACACTGAAGAGATTATTCAATATATATGACATGGGCTGATATGCCAGGAAGACATTATGATGGGATTTTTACATTAATTTAAGCTATAATCTTTTATTATTATATTAAAGGGTAAATTTACATTTTACATCACAATGCTTGTTTTGTTCATTAGATTTGGGAAGAGCCTACCTGTTTTGATTGATATTAGAAAATTATGGATGATAAAAAAAAACCTTGAATCTCAAGTTTGTTCCAAACATTGCTGAAAATTAATTTAAAATACTTCAGATGATTAGTGCTTTATGCAGAATTACAATTCAATAAATGGGATATTTTATAAGGCACTGTATAAGCAAAGTACAGGGACCAAATTAAAAAAAAAAGTTATTATGCAGATAAAAAAAAAAGATGCACTAAACTATAAAACTGTACTAAACTATAAAAAATAAATATACATATTCTTTTAAATTTACTTATGCATTTATACTTCTGCAATTTATTGTGCCATGGATTTATTTTCCTCATAATTTAAAAGCATTACATTATATTATCGGGGGCATGCTGTAGCATAACGGTTGGCAGTATACTACAAGCCTGAAGGTCAAGAGTTTGAGTCCCGTTAGGGTAGGATTTTTAAACTGACCCAAACCTTCTGGTGGCACTATGGCCTTGGGGTCGACTCAGGACTCAGCCTCTAATGAAATGAGTACCAGACACTTGTTTTGGGGGTAAAGGTTGGCCGTCATGCAGGATTGATAACCCAGCTGACATCAAGTGCCGATTGTCTAGAAAAGTGGGAGCCTTAACCTCCTATTACTCCAAGGGCCTCCTAAGGCCTGTAGTGGGATTTCTTTACATTATATTATCAACAACTAAACACATTTGTGTTTTAAATTTTAATTACGCATTTAAATTTCTGTAATTTTTTCATAAATTAATTATGAGGCATTCAAGTTAATAACTAATAAATAGTGAGTCATGAAATCTCACCTCATAAACAGATGTCTATTGAGAGTACAGTTCTGTGCTTGATGATCATGGAGTGTATGAGGTGAGATTTCACGACTCAGTATTTATCAGTAACTATTCTGTAATCTTACTAAAATATTTTTTTAATTTAAAAAAATCACAGTATTTTGTATGCATTAATTTGCAAAGCAACATTGTAGTTTCAATTGCAAATAAAACATGTCAGTATGTTACATTGCACATGCATGTGAAACTAGCACCTGGGGAGGAAAAACTTGCTTCAGAACAAAGCAAACAAAAGACAAGGAAAGCAAAACACACACAGAATATGAGATACCTGCAGTGAGGTAATGTGTATGTTGACGAGGAAACAATTTGTCTAGACACTGTCGTGTAATGCAAGTCGGAAGAGGTCATGCTGCACATAAAAACTGGTCCCTATTGGCTTCAGCACAAAAGTCTGGATATAGGCGTGGGGCGGATCTTCATCCGTCTGGAGAACAAGTCATCCATAAATGGACTGCTTTATACTAGGCGTTTCTAAATGAAAATGCTATGTAGTATTTATCACATTTAATGTACAATTTCAATAATATACCAAATGAAAGAGCAACTCAAACAGCTTTTGCTACAAGTGTTAAATGTGAGCACCATTAGTCACATGGCATACATTGAGTTGGTAAACCAGTTCTTCCTAAACCTTGATCAATGTGCCTGGAGTAATTGTTGCAACAACTACTTCAATCCTCTGTCTTAAGTAAGGTAGGTCGGCTGGTAGCAGAGGCACATACACATGATCCTTTATGAATCCCCAAAGGTAAAAATTGCATCATGTAAGATCTGGTGAACATGGAGGCCAAGCAAAACAAGCTCTGTCATTTCGTCCCATTCAGCCAATCCAGCAATAGGGTACAACATCCCTTAATCAATCGTGTACATCAGTGAGGCAATGCACCATCTTGCTGCCAAATAAAGTTCTCTGGTTCACCTTCTTCCAATTGAGGAAAGAGCCATCATTATGTTATAACCAGAAGGCGGATTTCAGCATATTTGCATGTTTTATTCCTTCAAAGATAAACATATGCATGGAAGGGGAAAATGTGTTTCATGTCATTTGGAATCAACTGGCAAAATTTTATAGTGTATATAAATGCATATTCACGGGATTAGCACATTTTTCACTAATATGTGCATATGGGTGCATATATATTTTTTTCTCTATTTAATATTAAAATATTAATTTGTAACCCCATAAAATGACAAGTTTCTGCTTCATTGTCATGTTTTTTTTGCAAATGAAGACAATTTATTTAAACCTATTTTAGTAAACTACCAGCCGCAATCACACGTTTGGAAGAAAGAGGAGTGCCACTATCTTCTGCCCTACAGATATATGAAGCCGCCGTCACGCAAGAAGTGCCTGGAGAAACTGGAAAGACACTTCATGAGAAAATTGAAAAAAATCGAAGCCAGGAATCCAAGACTAAAGTTTATTCGGGATGTGAACAGTGTGTTACAAGGTGAATCTGAAAAAGAATTTAATTCATATTCTGTGAGTGACATAACCTCTTTGCGATACTGCCCTGTGACCTCACGTGAAGTGGAGAGATCATTCTCTTCGTACAAACACATTTTAAGTGACAGAAGGAAGGGCTTTCTACCAGAAAATTTAGAAAAATATTTGGTTATTTATTGTAACAAAAATTTATAAGTGATCGTTAAATGATTGTTGACTTATATTTCATATTACAGACAAGATGAATGAGAATGACACTATAAAATACAATTATTAACTTCAATTAGGAGCGAAAAATTAAAAATGTTGTTGCTTCATAAAAAATTAATAAAATAATGTGACAAAATAGTGTATTTTACCATAAGAAGAAAATTAATTTTTGTGGATATTTTTTAAGGTTAAGAGCATATTTTCAACTTTTTTGCTGCATAGTTGCATGCATATATTTATGGTTTTTAGTGCATATAAATCCGCCCTCTAATTATAACGCATCAAGATAAGAAGCACCAATTACAGTTGCTTCACCAAAAAAGAAAGGCCCATAAATGTTCCGCCGGAATATGGCTCAAAAAACATTCAATTTAGGGGAGTCTCGTTGCAACTGTACCATTTCATGGAGATTTGCTGAGTGTTCACATAGCCACTTAGGTGAAATGTCAATTCATCACTTAAGACGACAAGATCCAGAAAATCTTCATCATCATGTAGCAACATTGCATTTGCAAAGTTGGTATGTAAACCGTAGTCTGTAGGCTTTAGAGCTTGTAGCAACTGCAAACAATAAGGATGTAGTTATAAGTGTCTCCTTAAAATTTTCCACACAGACGTTGCTGGAATTGCTAATTCATGACTAGCCTTCCGAACTGATTTCTTGGGGCTATGCGTGAAAGACTTCTCACTCATTCAATACATTTTCAGTGACCTTGCACAGACATTCTGTATGTTCAAATTGATGATACCATCTACGGATGTTATCACTTGGTGGATTACAACTGAACTTAATACGGAAAGCTCATTGCACTCTAACTACAGATTCAGTCTTTGCAAAATGCAAAACACAAAAAGCTTTCTGCTCACTAGTCGTCATCTTTGCTACTAGCACTTTCTAACGGCAGACACAGGAAACACTGCATGCGCATGCGCAGTACAAAACTGTTTGAGTTGTTCTTTCATTTCATGTATTATTTGTAATTGTATGTTAAATGTAATAAATACTAAAAGCCTTAAAATTCCGATATTCATTTAAAAACACCTGGTATTTACAACATTAAATCTACAGAAACTTTCAGACATTGTAACATTTTCTCAAGGAGTGGGGACCAGATAAAAATTAATTATTCAAACTCATTACTAAAACAAATTTCTAACTTTTGCCCAGTATTCATTACTTCATCTAGCAAAAATCATCTCCACTAAAATATAAATAAAATGCTTCACTGAAGGTTGAGGCCAAATTTTGAGGTATCTTTCAAACATCCTCAGCTATGATCACATTAAAAAATGAGTATCAATTAAATATACTTCTATTATATGCAGAATACTGGTATCTACAAAAATTCCTTGTGAATTCTTCACAATTAGAAATATTATATATACATGAAAAACCAGGAATGTTGAACAGGATTTATGAATCAAGTCTTCACAAAACATGTTGTTCTAGGAATCCTATATACCACTATTATTTGAAACTACAGCCATTGAAAGTAAACTAATATAATGTAAACTCTAAACATATTACTTGATAATTCAAATAACAGTATTTTAACTTATTTCTTAATAACAATTTCCATGTTAATATACAGCCTTAGGCACAAAATGTGACCAATTTCCTTGGATGGAAATTTTTTCAAAGTTCCAATCATGCGAGTACCTGATGCACATAAATATGACAGACAGAATGTTGGACAATAAAAATATGTGGAAAACATTTACTACATGCCAAATATATCCCCATGTGTATACTACTCCATAAAATTAGCACAAAGAGAGCAGTGGCGTGCATTTAACCTCAGCTAACCCAGCACTGCTGGAGTAATTAGTATATTAATAATTTTGGAATAAAATAAAATAATATATTTGCCAAATATTAATCAAATCAATTACATGTGAACATCAAAATTAAAAATTCCCGCCGCGTCAGCATTCGGTTTGACAGAGCCTTCTGCGTATTCACATTATCTCCATAGAGGAATAAATAGTGTTTCCTCTATGTTATCCTCACCAACACCAACTATTTCGCTGCAGATGAATTAGCGATAACCCACTAAATGAATCTGCCTGCTAAGTCCAGTGATAATTCACACTAAACCAGCGATAACCCGCTAGACAAAACTTGTGTCTTATTCCATCAATTTTTTATTGAATACCAGCAGGCTGAACCCAGAAACGTCACAACTCGAATAAGTATACACAAGGTTGAATAACCTTCGACTTATCGATTCATGAAACATTCATTTGACGAGGAAACATGATTAGCCAATTTGAAAAGCACCAATTCCTCAATAATAGAATTTTTTAGAAATAACATTTTTTAATTTGTTAGTTATATTTAACAAAATAAAAAAAATTATTAAATTATGCAGTACGTTTTGTCAGCTATAGCAAGCAACCTGTTAATTTAAGAAGCTTTATTTATATTATATATCTTAATAACAACAATTGAATTATTACGAACGTGTATATATCATTTGTGGAAAGTAACAGTTGAATTTAATATCGGCATTGAGTTCGATCAAATGTGTTATTAATACGTTTTAAAGTGTTACTTATAAATATGATTTGTCAATTTAGTAAAAATGAATGTAAGTGATTTATAATTTACATACTAGATCATTTTTGTGCAGACCTTTCAACAAGTAAAATTACCTCGTACACCAAGGTAGGCCAACTCCAGATTTACCGGATCTAACAAAATAAAATAAAAAATACAAGGCAGTAAGTTTTTATATACTATAAGTCATATTTTCGTCATACAGCTGGGGTAATTGCTCTGACCACCACACACCCACTGAAAGATAGACTAACTTTTGACAGTTGGCCAAACTCCATGTCTAAGGCTGTACATAATTACAATCCTGAGCAATAGATTATATGAAATAAACACGATTTTATACCATGAAAAAGTCTATTGATTCTGGCCAAGTTTCAATCTGCTAACTCTGGATCCAGAGACAAGCATAATAGTGACTAAGATCACATAAAACCAACCCCAAAATGAAGAGAAAATCACAGACACAGAGAATGGATAAACAATCTACATATAGGTATACATACCATAACCCAAAAACAAAATTTGATTTTTTAAATTTACTGTATGGAATTATTGTAAATTACCTGCAGTCTACCAAGAACATTTATTAGAACTCCTCCATCAAACATAGGTTGAGAATCAACAGCAGTAATGATTCTATTAATTTTTTGGAAACTTAGACTCTGAAATAGAAAAATATCTTTATTGGTACACTCATTAGCAAGTAAAAACAAGAACAGTTTATTAATAATTTTGTCATTCAATGAGAAGAGACAAATCAAATATATAAAAATTAATGTTTGTTTGTTCATTCATATTTTATGCACTGCCATACCGTTCATCAGATTGCAATGGGGCTTTTTGCAAAATGTTCAGGGGATTCCCGGGAAGAACATAGGCATAAGAGAGTTGAGGTACTCAACTCCTACACTCTTAAAAATCACCCTTCGTAGTGAAAAATGTGAAAAGGAAAAAATGGATTCTGCTGCCTAAACCATAACAAATATGCAACATTAATGTACACAGAATTGAATATCTCAAAAAACTCTACAAAAAAGTCTGCGACAGCATATGTTTATCTTTTACGAATAACTCACAATAGTCATTTTTGTCTTTCATTGAAGCCAAGAAGATCGGGATAAGAATATTCCCGGGCAAGCATGCACTGCCATACTGTTCATCCGATTGTGATGGGGCTTTTTGCAAAATGTTCAGGATTTTCCCGGGCAGGTTAAAGGCTATAAAAGAGATTTAATGCTGAAGCCTTCGCCCATAAAAATTACCCTTTGTAGTAAAAAACGTGAAAAAAAGTAGCGTTTTTGTATGCTTAAATGGCTTACACTGCCTAAACCATAACAAATACATAAAATTAATATACAGAATTGAATATCTCAAAAAACTTTACAAAAATGTCCGGGACAGCATATGTTTATCTTTTACGAATAACTCACAATAATCATTTTTGTTTTTCATTGATGCCAAGAAGATCGGGATAAATAGATTCCTAGGCAAGCATAGCAGCACACGGCGGATATTCTTTTACAGATAACTCAAAATAACGAATCCTGTCTTTCAGCTCATTTATGCCAATGTAGATTCCTGGGCAATGCCAGGTAATCAGCATGGGGTATCTAAAAACAATTATGATATGGCTTTACTTATAGTGATTGCTTAAATATTAAATTTTGAAAGATGAAATTTTATTTACTATTTGGATTGTATGAAAGGTAGTTTGGAGATAGAATTAATTTGTTTATTGGTTGTTTTAGCTGCAATAACGAAGGCAGCAAATTTATAATTATTTTTCCTTTTAGTTATTCAACTAAACATAAAAACGCAATTTTCCTCCTAATTGATGCCAAGAAGATTGGGATAAGTAGATTCTTAGGTAATGCCGGGTAATCAGTAAGGGGTATCTAAAAATAATAACAATATACATTTATAATTATTATTCCTTTTACTTATTCAACTATATGTAAAAACACATAATTTACTTGGGCGTAGCAGCGCACGCCGGGTATTAGCTAGTTTAAAATAAAAACATTGAAAAGATAAAACCGGATATTTATCCCCATATAATAATAATAAGGATTTTTGTTTTGTTTATAATTATATTTATTTATATGAAGAATGGACATCAGATTGATTTATAGAATTCAAATTTTTTTATAAGTATATAAAAAAATATTCAAACTAGTCAATATAAACTGTTAATACAGTTAGATGTTTTTATAACTGATGCAGTATGTAAAATACTTCAAATATTCAAATTGATAATTTTTATAAAGAAATAAATGGGATTGGTGGAATTGGATAGAAGTTAGCTTGAAAATACTCCTTCCTTTTCTGTTGGACCAATCAGACCATAGAGGTTATAACTGAAATAACAAGATGGCTACAATACTTGAAGATGGTCGGTCATGTTCAGCGACTGCTCCTTAAAGAATAAGGAAATAATTGTTTATTTTATTGATATTGGTTAAAAGAAATAGTGTTAAAAGTATGAAAGATTATATAGTGATATAATAGTCATCCATCTTGGTGAAAAACAGTTTCTAAGTGAAAATAATGAAAAATAATTACCGGATTGACCGTTAGCATTCGTCATCCATAAAATACATAAAATGGTAATCTTCTAGAAGTGAAAAATATCAACCTAAGCCGGAATCTTTTGGAACTTTTAAATTACAAGATTCATCTTGACCAAAGTGAAAGTTTTAAATAAACTAACTTATCGTTCAACTGTTAATAAAGTGTAGTTATTTGTGTAAGAAACTTTTCTTCATTCCCCTGAAGAGAGTTATTAGTGCCGTGGCAGATTTAAAGTGATTTAAATTATATCTTAAATCTACAACTTGGGACATTACACCGAGAAACCCAACTTTAAATGTCTCCACAACAAGGGGCATAAATCAAATACAACTTTAAATGGCGCATCAACGAGGGACCGAATGGGAATCGAACCAGGGACCTGTAAACCTGAATCGAACCAAGGACCACGAGAAGGAGGAAAGTAATAAAAATCTTCAAAAGTGAGTATAGTTGAAAGTGAAAAAGTGCATAATAATAATTAATGCTTTTAAGAAATAAGAAAATATTAAAATACCCAACAATGGCCAATAATGAAAATATAACTTGTAAAACTGTTAATATTGAAAACGAACAAATTAGTAAAGGCCAAGAAAATTTAATTTTGTGTAACAATGAAAATAATGAAACTAATGATACACCTCCTTGGGTAGCATTATTAATAAATAAATTAGAGAAGAATAGTGCAGAATTAAAAGAAATTAGGAATGACAATTCAATTCTCAGTAGTAAATTAGAAGCTAATGTAACTAACCTTAGCAATAAAATTGATGCAAATATTTCCAATCTCAGTAAAGACATAAAGAAAGAAATTAAAGAAAATAACTTGAAACTAGATGAAAAATTAGAAAGCATTAGGTTAGAATGCAAACAAAACAATTCTAAACTGGAACAGAGAATAGTAAATGTAGCTAAAGACTGTGAAAATAAAATAGATATTTGTAAAAATGAGATAGAAAAATGTTATGAAAAGGTTGATGACACACATAATCAAATAGAAATATCTTTGATTGAGGTAAGGCAAAGTTGCCAAGATAAAATCGAAGAATTAGGAACTAAAGTCGAAGATAGACTAAAAATTTCCGAAGAAAGTGTTATCTTAGGTAATGAAGAACTTCAATCAAAGATAACAAATGAAGTAATTATTATAAAAGAACAAGTTGAAGGATGGATAACTAAGATTGTTGAACTTGAAAACAAATATGTGTCAAAAACTAGTGAAAAGGAGATTGAGGTTATGTCAGGACATTCTAGTAATGTTAATAATGATCCTCCTTCTAGTAGTAGTAGTAAAAATGTATGTAAAATTCCTGCTAATCTTTTAGGGGAAATTAACTTACCTAATTTTGGTGATACTGTAGGCCAAAGTCCTACTGATTTCATTAGGGAAATTGAAGAATACTTCGAAATCAAAGGAATAGAAGACAAGTTCAGAATGTTCTTCATAAGAAAAAGTTTAAAAGACAATGCAGAGTCTTGGTTTAAGATAGCTTGCCATGATTCAATGACTTATCAAACATTTAAAAATGCTTTCTTAGGTTACTACTGGGGACCAGAAAGACAAAACAAACTTAGGTTAGACCTAACTAGTGGAAAATTCTCCAACAATGGTAAACAAGGTTATCTTAATTATTTCTTGGAGAAGGCAAAAATGGCATCATTGTTACAGCCTCCAATAGATGAGAGAACTTTAATTTCTATGTTATCGCATCACTTCCCAGATGAGATTAGATATCATTTGATAGTAGCCAGACCACAAAATGTATCTGAAATGTTAGAGTTGTTAGCTCTACTAGAGAATAAAAGAGAAGTAGATAAATGTAGTAAAAGAAATTTATTTGGGGAAGGGGCAGAGCCCTATAATAAGAAAGGTAATTTTGTAACTAAAAGAAATGATGAATATCATAATGAGAATAGAGAAAGAAATTTCAAACAGGGCAACAATAATAATAGGTTTGTTCAAAATAGAAACAGCCCAAATAAAAATAGGATGACAAATAATTATAGTAACAATAACCAGAATGGATGGTTCAAACGTAATGAAAATAGGAATGAAAGACAAATTAATTATATGGATGTTAACAGAGTAGGAGATAATAGAAATAGGTATTGGACTTCTCCCTGTAGAGGTAAAAGAAGAAGGAATACCTATGGTAATGAAAATAAAGGGTATTTCCAACGACAACAAAATTGTCAAATTAATGAAACTAGTGATAGGACAGAGCAAAATAGAATAGACTCTGTAACTATTCACAACCAAAGTCAAGATATACCTAGTAATGAAAATGACCACGAAGTAAATCACAGGATACCTCATGCTTTAAACGCATAGAAGGTACATTAAAGACTCCGCAATGTACCTCAATCGTTATGAACTTAGGGGTCCAAAATAGATGCTTTGATAGGTTTCAAAATTTAGAAATTGTACCAGCAAATATGAGAGGAGATAGTAAGTTATGTACCTCAAGACAGCGAGATAACATAATATTGAATAATCATTTGAATATTTCTAAGAATCAGGATACTATGCCTGTTACTAATAAAGAATTAAATGTCATAGGACGACCACCCAAAATTAAAGTAAATATTTTTAACAATGATGTTACTTGCATAGCGGATAGTGGCTGCTCAAACACAACAATAGATCAGAAATTTTATAATTTCTTAGTCAACAAAGGGAATAAGATAATGACTGTAAGAATATGTGGAGTGTATTGTACTCTTGCGATAGGCAAGAAGAAACTGCCAATTAAGCTTCAGTGCCTTCTAGATTTACATATCGGAGGATATTACTTCAGTGCAATATGTTTAATTTCTCCATACTTGTCTTGTGATATGTTAATAGGCTGCGACCTGTTGGAGCAATATAATGCCATAATAAATTTTGAGTGTAAGAATATTTCCTTGTATAATGAAGATAATGTGAGAGTCGTCATCCCATTTGATAATGAATATGAGGAGAACAAGAATCTAAGTAAGAAGGAGAGTGACATTGCTGAAGAACACATTTTTATAGAGAATATTGTTGTTCATGAGGAGAGGGAATTGGTGAATGGCCGTGGATGCCAAATGCAAGATAATATTGCAGTTAATTGTACTTCCGACAAAAGTGTCGAGGGCGAAGAAAGCCTTAATAATGAAAATGGTTGTGCTGACGATAATGTCGCATGTAAATGTTGTGATTTAGAATGTGTCTCTTGCAATACTGAGTATGATGAAATTCCTCTATTATATTGTGTGAGTGACGAACTTGAAAAAGACATCTGTGAAATGATAAAGGAAAAAGTTAAAGACACTCATGGCATAAACAATGAACAGAAAGGCATGTTGTATGACATCTTAATGAAAAATAAGAGTTCTTTTTCTTCGAAGCCGGGATTGTGCAACTGTTTTAAATATTCCTTTAAAGTGATGGAACATCCACCTATAAATATTAAAAGTAGACCCATCCCTATTGCCATCAGAGAGCAGGCAGATCAAATGATAGATGACATGTTAATGCAAGGAATAATACAGAAATCTGATTCTCCTTACGCCAACCATATTTGCTGGGTGTTAAAACCTAATGGCAAAATTCGCCTGTGTTTAGACAGTCGTAGGACTAATTCTTTCACTGTCCGGGATAATTATAGGCCCGAGACTATTGAAGCATCTATAGCAAATATGAAAACAGGTAGATTTATTAGTTCTATTGATTTAACTTCTTCATTTTGGCAGATAGAACTAGACCCCAAAGTTCGGCCCTATACAGCTTTTATACATAATGGAAAAGTATATGAATTTACCAGGTGTGCATTCGGTCTAAGAAATAGCGGAAGTGTGCTTCTTAGAGCCCTAGATATTGTACTATCTGATGATGTTAAAAGACATTGTACTATATATGTTGACGATGCAATTATTATTGATAATGTTTTTGAGAATCATATATCTCATATTGATTTAATGTTGTCTCAATTAAAGAATAGTGGAATGACAGTCAGCCTAGAAAAGTCTGTGTTTGTTAAGTCGGAGGTTCAATTCCTAGGATACAGGATCTCTAATCAAGGGATTACTCCTGACCCAGACAAGGTTCAAGGAATCTTAGAAATTCCTTCACCAAAGAACATAAAACAACTTCGTAGATTTTTAGGAATCTTAAATTACTATTCGAAGTTTGTCATCAACTATGCCTCAGCGGTTAGTAAGCTGAGAGGGCTGCTGAAGAAAGATAGTAAATGGAGATGGACAGAGGACCATCAATCTACTTTTGAATATGTTAAGAAGTTATTTGCAAATAGTATTTCACTACAGAGACCAAAAATGGACAGAGAATTCCATTTATACACAGACGCGAGTAAAACTGGCCTCGGTGCTGTTTTAACTCAATTTGACGATGATGGGCAACAGTATGTTGTGTCGACAGCTTTGCGCTCGACTACCATCATTGAAGGAAATTACACTGTTTCAGAGTTGGAGCTTACAGCAATATTTTATGCTCTAAATAAATTTAGAATTTATGTTTATAAAAACAAAGTTATTGTTCATAGTGACCACATTTCACTAAGTTTTATAAGTAAATGTAGATTATCCAATAATAAACTGAGTAGGATGATCATGGAAATAATTTCCTATGATATTGAAATAAAACACATAGAAGGAGAACAGAATGTGTTTGCTGACCTCCTGTCTAGATTGAAAAGTGTTAGGAAAATACCTGAAACTGTACATACTCCTAAACACGAAGTAGTAATGTTTAATGTAAAACTGTATAGAGACAAAGGATTTTCATTGTTGATGAAAAACATTGTTGAGCATCAAAAATCTGATATAGAGTTACAACGATTGAAGTATAGTGCGAGAGATATAAATAATGATGACAAAAATGGAATTGATTGTAATAAGAAAATCGGTATAAAGGATGACATTCTTTACAAATTACATGGGAGAAATGTGAAAAAATGGAAAGTTATAATTCCTAATAATATGGAAGTTCCACTATTTAGAACTTTTCATGTCGGCTTAAATCATGCAGGTTGTGAAAAATTAGCTCTCAACATAAGTGAATTTTTTTATGTTAAACATTTAGATAAAAAGTTGAGAAAGTTTACTTCTTCATGCATAACTTGTCAAAAAGCCAAATGTATGAACGTAAAATATGATATAGTTCCACAAAACATATTAAGGAACAAAGTAAATAGCTTAGTAGTAATGGATACTCATGGAGAAATGCCTACTACTCAATTTGGTTACAAGCATATTCTTGTATTATCTGATGTATTCTCAAAATTTGTAAAAATATATCCATTAAGAAGTGTAAATAGCAGAGCTTGCCTAGGTAAAATTGTGAGAGATTATTTACCTAATTATGGACCTATTGATGCACTACTTAGTGATAATGCTTCAGTGTTCTCAAGTCCTAAGTTTAAAGATAAACTTACTGCGATGGGAATTAAATTGTACCATTGTAGTAAATATCACCCAAAGAGTAATCCCTGTGAGAGAGTTAATAGGGAAATTACTACAAGTTTAAGAGTTTTGACCCATCATAAACATTCTGACTGGTTTAAACATATCAGCGTCATAGAGAATGTTATGAATCATTCAATTAATGTCAATACTGGGGAAGCACCCATATTCCTAATGACAGGTAAACAACCTGACAGGTTAATTGATAATTTACCATTACCTATCATTGATAAAAATCAAATTCCGGAGACATCCGAGGAAATATGTAAAAGAGTTATTGAAAGGTTAGAATGTCGCGCAGAAAAGCGCAACAATAAGGTTAAAAGACATAAAAGGAAGTGGAATCCCAAAGTTGGAGACAAAGTTCTCATAAGGGATATTTCACTATCCAATGCTTTAAAGAAACAATATCCTAGGATGAACCTATTGTATAAAGGTCCCTATGAAATATTTAAAAATTTTAATGATACCACATATGAGCTAAGAGAAATAGACACTAGAAAAGAAATTGGAAAATATTCCAAAGAACTTTTGAAACCATTTCAGACTCCTATTAATTAGTTGTAGCTGGTGACTTCAAATAGTTCAAAGTGTATTTAAAATATTGTATGTAAATTTTGTAAAATTAATACTTCTATTTCTTTATGTAACATGTATGTATTATAATTGTGATGTATTACATTGTATTGATTCTAATACAGATGAATCTTGTATAGAAAGAAATTTGATATTTGGGGAAAGTGATTTATTTTAATTTAGCCTCACACTCAGTTGTAGCTAAGATTAAAATAAATCAGGGGCAATTTAAAACCGGATATTTATCCCCATATAATAATAATAAGGATTTTTGTTTTGTTTATAATTATATTTATTTATATGAAGAATGGACATCAGATTGATTTATAGAATTCAAATTTTTTTATAAGTATATAAAAAAATAATATTTAATTTTAGGAAGTTATATTTTGAGGTTATTTTAATTATATTATTTTTGGTCTGGACATCTTACCTCAATATTAATGTTGATTTGTTCTTGGACATGTTTCAAAACAATTCTCTGTTTTATCTTCAGCTTTCCCAGACTGGTTTTATTTATGTTGCATTATGTTGCACCACCTGGATGTCGATGTCAGCTCCATCCTGTGGTTGGCCAAAGAACCTCCAAACAAGGTCACCCTCCATCGGAATATCAAAATTCATAACTCTGTTTCTGTTCTTCTGAATATAAATTTTTTTTTTTTTTTTTTTTTGACTATTTGGGAAAAAATTTATATTCAGAAGAACAGAAACAGAGTTATGAATTTTGATATTCCGATGGAGGGTGACCTTGTTTGGAGGTTCTTTGGCCAACCACAGGATGGAGCTGACATCGACATCCAGGTGGTGCAACATAATGCAACATAAATAAAACCAGTCTGGGAAAGCTGAAGATAAAACAGAGAATTGTTTTGAAACATGTCCAAGAACAAATCAACATTAATATTGAGGTAAGATGTCCAGACCAAAAATAATATAATATAAAAAAATATTCAAACTAGTCAATATAAACTGTTAATACAGTTAGATGTTTTTATAACTGATGCAGTATGTAAAATACTTCAAATATTCAAATTGATAATTTTATAAAGAAATAAATGGGATTGGTGGAATTGGATAGAAGTTAGCTTGAAAATACTCCTTCCTTTTCTGTTGGACCAATCAGACCATAGAGGTTATAACTAAAATAACAAGATGGCTACAATACTTGAAGATGGTCGGTCATGTTCAGCAGGCAGCCCTGCTTCCTTAAAGACTCAGGAACTACTTGTTGAAGTATTTTATTGATATTGGTTAAAAGAAATAGTGTTCAAAGTATGAAAGATTATCGAGTGATATAATAGTCATCCATCTTGGTGAAAAAACCGTTTCTAAGTGAAAATAATGAAAAATAATTACCGGATTGACCGTTAGCATTCGTCATCCATAAAATACATAAAATGGTGAATCTTCTATAAGTGCAAAATATCAACCTAAGCCGGAATCTTTTGGAACTTTTAAATTACAAGATTCATCTTGACCAAAGTGAAAGTTTTAAATAAACTAACTTATCGTTCAACTGTTAATAAAGTGTAGTTATTTGTGTAAGAAACTTTTCTTCATTCCCCTGAAGAGAGTTATTAGTGCCGTGGCAGATTTAAAGTGATTTAAATTATATCTTAAATCTACAACTTGGGACATTACACCGAGAAACCCAACTTTAAATGTCTCCACAACGAGGGGCATAAATCAAATACAACTTTAAAGAACACTTTACTCTAAAAAAATACAATAATAATATATCCATCAATAATATGAATATAAACACACATTGTCACTATAATGAAAGGAGCAACTTCTGAAATTTTGAGTGCAGGAGTGCTAGACAAATGACAAGAACAAAATGGCATACAAGTCCATAACCTGATTCGTAGGTTCTTATTTGTTACACAGTGGAATTGGAAATTTTAAATGTAATTTTTTTTAAATGTTGATGCTAAGAGGAGTGGTATGTACAATTTATAATTGTTATATCATGTTCCATTACAAATGTTGAAAAGTCATATATTACTATGATATAATTTATATACTGAAAGTGGATGAAGCTTGATGGCATCTTAGGTACTTATCTTCATTATTAGGCTATGTCCTTCTTCCCTTTTTCCATCCTACATAACACTTAAAAACATTAATATTGAGTGGAGAACATATTTTTAATAACTATTGAATATTGAATAGTTGGAATCATGACTGAAGATGAACGAAAAATCATTTGAAACCAATGGTCTCAAAGAAATTCGAACTTGTATGAGGCAAGTTATTAAAAATATGTTCTCCACTCAATATTAATTATATAACGTCATAATGTTTACTTCCCAACATTAATTTAGATATACTTGAAAACATACTCATCTTAACATATGCAAATACATATTTCATAATAATGTTGTCCAACAAAGTAGCGTGTAAACTACAAATAGACTACATTAATGCTATGTAATACCTTATTAATAAAAAACCTGAGGTAAGGAGAGATCAGAGGTTAGCATTAAACAGACAGGACATTCCATACGAAATCAGCAAAAAAATTGTGAAAATTGAACTCGCATCTTTAAAAGTTTACAATTTTTTTACAGTGAAACTTTATGATATACTGAATATCTGAACCAAATTTCAAGTCTTCACTTGATGTAATTAAAGAGTAATAGAGCTGTCAATTTATCGTATTGTTTTAAATAGTCTCTTTTATGAAATAAATTTCTCAAAGTATTAAGTTATGTAGATAGGAAATAACACTATGAGGTTTTTTAATATTGTTTATTTTTTATTATTTCACTCACCTCATACTTCATAATTCATAGCAGACCCTGGGTTTCTTCACATCTTTTGTGACATTCTCAATGCTGTGTCACAAAAGATGTGAAGAAACCCAGGGTCTGCTATGAATTATGAAGTATGAGGTGAGTGAAATAATAAAAAATAAACAATTCTCAAAGTATAACTACTCCCTCAACTTGAAAAGATAGTCACATTATAGATGATTTTATGCTCTACCGCTTGAAAATTAGTATGTTAATATTTACGTTTTTCTGAAGGGCATAAATGCAATTATGTAATAAATATGTATAAAATATGTAATTGACCTTTCCCAACAAAAAATTTATAAAATCAAAAAATGCCACATTATTACCTGAACACCAATTAACTTTTTGTAATTAGTATTAAAGTTGTAGGATGAAAGGAAACTACCAAAAATAATTATTTTCTCTAAAATCTCCTATGTGTAGACTGCCCGCAATACCTTTCATGTGAGTAAAGACCGCTCACTCATACAAACAATGAGGGAGCTACTTGGTAATAGTCCTTTGCGCACTTCCAAACAATTTTTATTGTCATCATCATCATTACATTATTTTTATCATCATCATCATTGTCCTTTCAAGTATTAGGCCCAGTGGCCCGTTACGGTTTCCCGCCATCTCCGAAAAGGTCGACCCACAGATCTTCTGCCTCGAGGAATGTAGTGAAGAATTTGTTTTGGTATTCTGTGACGATCCATGCGCTGAATATGGGCTAGCCAATTGTTTCTATATTCTTGGAGGTATTCAGATATAGGTACGATGTTTAACTCTCTAGCTATTGTTGAATTTCTTTGGTGGTCTAGAAGGCTATAACCTGCAGTTCGTCGCAGAAATTTCATCTCCGTGGCTGTAATATGACGATCATCCTGAGTTCTGATGGTCCAAGCTTCACTGCCATAACAGATTATGGGTCTAGCGAGAATTTTATAGATTTTCATTCTTGTGTGTCTCTGCACTTTTGATGGTTTAAAAACTTCGTTGATAATTCTTAAAGCTTTATTATAGTTTTGTATTTTAAAGGATATATCACATTCCTCATTATAAGTTAGATTATATCCTAAGTATTTAAATGAATTAACTTGCTCTAATATTGAATTCTGAATACAAATTTTACTTCTTACTGGGAATTTCCCTTGAAAGACCATAACTTTAGATTTTGTTGTTGATATTTCCATGTTAAATTGTTGGGCTATTATATTAAGATGATGAGTGGAATATTGTAATTCATCTTCATTATTGCCGAAAAGAGCCTGATCATCTGCATATAAGAGTGTGTCTAAAATTGTGTGTCTTGAGAGAGGAATATTACCATGAACTGTCAATCTCCAGTTCATGGTAATATTCCTCTCTCAAGACATTATTTTTATTATCATTATTACTATTATTACAACATCATTATGAACTAGTGGTTACTCTGCGTGCCTCCGATTCCAAAGTTCGCAGAAATGAATGGAATTTTGAAGGCGTAACAACTCTGAATGTAGCTTTCTCCAGAAGGAAGGAAATCTGTGAGTCTCATGTCGTAAATTTACAGTACGTAGGAGAACCTCGCGCTTGAAATAAATTGCTACATAATGACCTCACATGTTAGCGTCATTAAATGTAATCTAAAATTAAATATTAAATGTAACCATCTTTATTGATATCTTCAGTAGGCGATAAATTTTGTGCTGATTTTGGCTAATATATAGTTTAATTTAAATCACTAAACACCTACAAATTCAAGCTTGTAGGCATATTAAAAAATTATTTTCTAGAGAGTAGTTTTGTGATGTGTTGTAATATTCTGTACTTGTACACTACACCAATGTCTGATGTTGAATATTGCAAATAATGTTAAGCTATCGATAATAATTTATAACAATTTTCATGCTGTTACAAGTAATATTGAAGAGGTAATAAATATATTTTATTGGCTTGACATCACTTACTGATCTTGCATCCCCTACTCATGACATATCAAAGATGATATTAAAATGCAATAAATAAGCTAAACTATTGTCATAGTATTTAATTGAATGTCTAAACTTCCCATTATTCTCCTTTTATAACACAAAATGTATACCTCTACGATTATTCTCTCATTCCAGAAACATTTAAGAAATTGTAAAATTATATATTAACACATAATTTTGTTGATAACTATTGTATACTATTATAAATATAATTAAAATTGTATTTAACTTCTAACTCACCATTTAGTCTTTGTAGATATGCAAACTTCTTAGTTAAAACCAATAATATATTATTTTAAATTCAACTGTGGCATTTAAAGTGACAAGGTGCACTAAACATGCGCACTAATTTAAATCAATTGTCTAGGAAGTAATTTGGACTTGAGAATTGTTTAAGGAGAAAGCAGATGTTTCAGGAAGACGTCCTATTCAACATTGATATCGTTTGTTAGGAAGTGGTACGAGTATTAAAACATTTGGTTTTATTTGGAAGTGATATCTTATAACAACACTACTTCGTCACAGTTTTCAGGGTACAATATAGTACACTGAATAAAAAGTTATTTTAAGATTGAAATTAGTAAATATAACATAATAAAAATCTATACCAGTTTATTCACTTAATGATGTAAGAGTTTTTATTATTAATATTACATTTAAATTGTAATGAAAAATTGGTAACAAAATAAATAATTTGTTTTAAGGGAGGAATGAAGATTACGAGTATTTGAGAATAAAGTTCTTAGGAGAGAAAATTTGGATCAAAAAGAGATGAACAGACAGGTGAAAGGAGAAAAGTAAATAATAGTGAGCTGCATGATATGTATAGGAAGCCAGATATAATATGAACAGTTAAGTCTCGTAGGCTGCGATGGACAGAACATGTGACACATATGGGGGATGAAAGAGGCACTTGGAAACTTCTGGTAGGAAAACTGGAGGGAAAACGCCCAGTTGGAAGACCAAGAATGAAATGGGAGAATAACATTATACATGATTTGAAGGAAGTAGATTATTCAGGGGATAATTAGAAAACGTTACCTCGGGATAGGGATGTATGGAGAGCTTATGTCCGTGCTGCCATGAACCTACAGGTTCCACAGAGCCAGTGAGTAAGTTAGTTATAAATAATTTGTTTAATAATTCACAGTAAATGTAACAGAGCTCTTTACTTCTCGCTTCAGCTATAACATTCCATATATAAACATCTACTGCGTAAGAATTAAAATATCGCCACTTTTATAAATTTATGGTACTGTTCCATTAAGCAGAACATATATTAATCCATTAGATTTAATGGCAGTTGAAAAAGTCACTGATGAAGCAGGGTCTTTCAATTAATTATGCGCAATTAATTATGACCTTGGTCGTGAAATGAATCAGCTGCGCTGTGGATCTGCCAGTTTTTAACGAAAATAGAATAAAATACATTTATTTTGTCTGATCTATTCATCCCACCAAAAAGGTAATTGCTGGAAATTAATCCTTATTATGTGAATAGTATCATGTATTTTTTTTCATTTTCATTTTTTGATATGTGCTGCAGTCAACCGCCATAAAATAGAAAATTGACACCAAAAATAAAAATATCTTAATTATAAAAATAACATCCTTAAACTACATGATATCACCTATATAAATATGTTTAAAACAAATTTTTGCTGTTTACTGTTTTAGAAATATTAGTAAACATTTTAGTTTATCATATTTACGATAATTTTATATCATAACTATGAACCTATAAATAATAAAAAATAAATTTTGATATTAATACGTTTATAAATGTATTCACTATATTTAGGGATACATAAAATTAAAAAAGTAAATTGCAAGATTTGTTGCTGTCCGATTTGATATGGATTATCCCAGACATGCACATTAGTTCAAAGTTATAATTAAATTTTAACATATGCAATCATGAACAAATTATTAATTTGTAAAGAAAAATTAATGCCTAAACTAGGATTTGAAACTGAATCTCCAGCTTTGTATGCCAACATGTTATCCATTACATTAATTCAGGTTTCCGGTGCAAATATCAATTTTCCTTTACTCATATACTATTCTCTATGTGTGAAGCAACGAGCCATTGCTGGCAGTGCAATTGGACAGCTTATAGTTCAAGAAGACATTAATGAGAATTTACACAATCCATTACAGCTAGTATGGCTTACTATTTGAAAGTTATAATTAAATTTTAACATTCACAATGATAGACAAATTATTAATTTGTAAGGAAAAATTAACAACCATGATTCAAACCCAAATTTCTGGCTTTGTAAATTGACATGTTATTCCATTACACTAATTCAGGCTTCCAGTGCAAATATCAATTACAGGTTTCACATGAAGTGAAACTTCATGTTTTTTTTTACACCAAAATGAAGTTTAACTTGTTTTGTTCTGTTTCAAACACATAAAGCACTGTTTGTAGAATTTATTTTATAGTCTGAACTGGGGAAATGGATTGGAAAGTGAGCCCAAATATTTGACTGCAACCTTATTGGGATTGTGCTTGATGACGACGGCCAAACATTATAGGAAGGCAGCTGTATAGTCTCAACTGCTTGGCAACAGCCATTCTGAAGATTGAATATGCTAACTTGCAATCAATGAAAAGTGTAGACCACAAAAAAAGTTGAACATACATGTCCAGCAATTTGAAAAATAATTTTCTTTACTCCTTTACAGTATAAGAAAACAGACTGACCTGGTCTTGTAGATCAACTCTTTTCATACCATCCTCACATTACAGTCATAGTCTTGGTTTTTTTATTTGTTCATTAGGTCTTTGCCCTTTCACCCTCCTCAGTTGTCCTGTCAATGTTATATCTGCTGTCTGATCTTTCGAGGACAAAAAGTGGACTCTTCTTTGTCCCTCCAATTGAGAAACAAAATATTATTGCATGACTATATTCTCCACATTTTACTTATTAGATTCTACATCAGCTGAGATATCTCTCCTATTCGGTAATATAGTACAGACTATGTTGGTTCCCTCTCTTACATAAATCAGTGGAAATAGACCAGTTGTCCACAAACATGGTGTGGACTTATTGAAAAGTGATGTTCACATATCCATGACTATAATAGTGTTTGCAGGCAAGGAGGGATGTCACATCTTCTCCTGTATATATTAAAAAACTACAATATCTAATATTTGCATCATAGATTTTATAGGTCTTTATTCCAAATCAGGCACATTTACTGAAATTACATTGCATGTAGGTTAGTTGAGCCCTAAACTTCATCAGTGACTCGTCTAGTGCAATGTACTGTGACAGAAAAAATAATTTAGAGAATTGAGTCAAAAAATGATGATAGGTCTGATACTTTTCTAACTTAACATTTATAGTACCCATTAAACTGTCATCAGTAAAATGCAGATACCAAGAAATTAGGAGAAACATTTCTCTACTCATTATCTCTCTAAAATTGGTGCTTTTATGCACCTATCCTTCAAACCAATAGAGCTGAATAATGAAATTTCACACTTGGCACATTAACACATTCAGTACCAGGCATTGAGCAGGGCATTTAAACCCACAGGCCAGCCATTTAAATACCCCAGCTACTCTTTTCGTGGCACTTCAGAAAATGGACCATTATTCACGAACTATTAGTCCTAGAAAATTCAAATTTTGTACATACCTAACGGAGATATCCAAGTATGATTTGATGGTGAAATAACTTGGGTAATTGACATCACATGGTATCAGTGTATCAATTTCAGGAAGTGGAAGTTCATCTTCACTTTCACTTTGTGAATCTTCTATTTCAGGAATCAGTTCATCACCTGAATCATCATTATACAAAATATTCACTAATTCTTCTTCAGTGAGATATTTTTCTTTCGCCATGGTTTCACTCACGCACAAACAACAGCGCGATAACGAGAAACATATACGACTGCATTGGAGCCTGCAGGCACGTTTCGGTGAACGAATTCCATGTGTTGTTTTAAAAACAAAAGGGGATTCACCAAGGTTAACGTGTCAAATGGGAATAGAAAATGCACATTTACATGCCATCTATGATCTCCAAGACATACTAAGCCAACACAGTATTTAGGCGCCGAATATAAACGCGGTTTGTTCGCACCCGCTCTAAAATGAGTTAACTGACAGACGATCGCATACACGATAGTCTCTTTAAATGCCTTAACTGGTTTACAGTACTGAATGTGTTAAAATACATAGGGGAAAAAAAAATATTTTTTTAATTTCATCCTCAACCATCATCAATTTCTCTCTTTTTTCTTCTATTCAAGTCTTTTTTTCTGTGTGTGTGTAATTGTTTGTTTCCTTAGTGATCACAAAAAACAAAGGGTCATAAAACCCAATGAGAGTTCTGATGGAGAACTGGCAGCATATTTGTTAAATTACACTGGTCTACAAAATCAAATTCTTTTTTTATCATCAGAAATAAAAATGTATATCTCTAGACCAGTTTTTCATGCTGATTACAAAAATACTTAACCTTTGCTAGCACGTACAGTTTGTTTACTATATTATTGTTATAACTATGGTTTTCACCAAAGGCTTACATGGATATTAAAGGACTTATTTGGAGTTCTAGGTAGCGTTTAATTACATACTTACTTGGGTTGCAGGCCGAGCTATAATTTGAAAGATTTCTATATAATAGGGTAGGCTAAATCCTACATAAATAAACTTGATTTATATTTGAAAAGAAAAATAAACGCCTAGACTGGGGTTTGAACCCAGGACCTTTGACTTTCTATGTCAATGCTCTTCCATCTGAGCCACCTAGGCCTCCAATCTAAACGCGCATTTTTCTCTTACACATAGTTAATTCCCTAACCCCAAATGCTACGAGCCGTTGCTACGATTTTAAGCCACCATTTGCAAAAATCGTAGCAACGGCTCGTAGCATTTGGGGTTAGGGAATTAACTATGTGTAAGAGAAAAATACGCGTTTAGATTGGAGGCCTAGGTGGCTCAGATGGAAGAGCATTGACATAGAATGTCAAAGGTCCTGGGTTCAAACCCCAGTCTAGGCGTATATTTTTCTTTTCAAATATAAATTGTCCATCATTAAGGTGTTTAAAAACGAATAATATTAAACTTGATTTAACTTAAGTTAGGATATATTTTAACTCCTAAAATATTATAAGATAATTACAATATCTAAACAATATACATAAACTAAATCTGATGTTGGCCTAACTTATTTCTTATGATTATACAAGAGAAATACAGAGAGGCACGCAGAGAGTGGGGGGAGGTATGAAGAGAGAGAGATATGTATTAGAGACATTTTCTCCATCCATAGTAATTCTGCTTGAGAGCAGACTTTTCACTGCAATCATAGCATTTTCATGCTATGCTTTGCAGCTTTACTAGGGAATTATAGATGTGGTAGCTTCCCATTGCTTTCCACACCGGTGAAGGATGATGATATGATAAGGATGCTGATGATGGCCGAATGATTTTCGGGGACTGTTGGGCTCTAAGCTTCCTGACATTTGCCATACAGGTTTTACAGATGAGGAAAAACCCCGAAAAAACCTCACCCAGGAGCCTGCCCCAACCAGGAATCGAACCCGGGCCCACTGCATGACAAGGCAGCACTCTGCCTCGAGAGAAGCCCGAATTCTGGTTTCGAATGTGGTTTTATATTGTGGATATAACAAATTACTTCAGGGCTAGAAGTATATCTATCATAACTTAAATGACGGCTCTGTCAGAGTCTACCTATCAGTATCTCTTTCTAACACTTCCTCTCTCTCTCTCTCTCTCTCTCTCTCTGTCAGGAGCTAGAAATAATTCTAAACCCAGTAATTTACAGTTAGCTTTCCAAAATAGTTTTAAGTATGTTATGATACTTCCTGAACATTCCTACATGTACATACCAATATATCTCCAAAATATTTCCTTGAATATTAATTAATTTAATTATTCTTTACTATTTTCATGATTTAGTTTGAATTTAAATATGTTTATTTCCCTTCTTTTTAAACAACTACCTTAATCTCTTTTCTTGCCCCAATTCTATTTAATATAAATTTTCTTAACCTAATATATTATCCCATTGTTACAATTATATATGTTATTGGGCAGGTTATACTGGTATCCGAAATCTAAGATCTAAAACATGATGAAATGGTAAATAAATATATCTTCTGAGAATATAATGCAATTTCCTCTTTCTCTGGTACATGGCTTTTGGAGCATTTCGGAATAGCAACCAGCAGTAATTTGCCATCATGGAATCATTCCACAAACCTTGGTAACATTGCTCCTTTGTCCTTATGTCTTGTTGAAAATATTCCCTTTGCTCCTCACTTACTTTAACAGGGTTTTCTGGAAAGAATTCTATATGGGAATGCAGGAAATGAACTTTTAATGACATCCAAATTCCTTGAATGATTGAAGAAGTTTGCTGATGCCATTTTTTAAATCAGGAGCTTTCTTTATATCTAAGAAATTGCTGCAAACCAATTAAAAATTTTCCAAGCTCCTTGTTTTTTGTTTGTCAGAGTTTTGAAGAAAGCTTCATTTTTAAAGACTTCTCAAATTTTGGATCCAATAAATACCTTTATTTAATTTTGCTTCGCTAAGTCAAGAAAATGTATCTCTCAGGTATTGAAATCTTTACAAATTTGTCTTCCCCATTGTTTTTACTAAGCTCTTTATCAATCCCAATTTTATATAGAGGAAGAAGAAATACCTTCTTGGGATTCACAAGGGATTGGAATTTAACAGAATGATCTCCTGGTTCAAAAATCTTAGTTCTCAGACATATTTAATATAATGCTAATCTGTATTGAGGCTATCCCAAAGGGACAGGCAATAAAACTTTGTGAAGCCAGCTTGTATGTCCATCAACATGTCAATAACATTGAGTTATTCTACTGGTAACAACCATAATAAAGTGTCCCTAGGAGCAGTTTCATGTGATCATAGATTTTGAGATGTACACAATGGGCAATTGGAATGGAAGGTTTCAAATGACCATTATAGAGAAGTACAGCCTTTGGACTTGCTGTGAGGAGTCAATGAATAGTCTTCAATCTGATTATGTATGCTCTTGATGTAGTTTTTTAAATATGCATTGTTATGACAATAAACCATTGGACCATCAACCACAAAAGAAAAGTTTTAAGTTCTGATTCCTTACACGGAAATGGCAAAATCTGACATCATCCTTAAACATATTCCTTTCCTACAGTTCATGCTTTATCTTTTGGCAAAGAAAGATGTCTAAATCATTCAGTTCCTGTTCATTAAGAAGTTTTGGGTCTAATTTTTTTTCTGGGAGATATTCATGATCATCTCAACTTTGATGAAGTAAGAAACAATCATCACATTGTAGCGCTTTGAGTACCAAATGAGGAACAGAAATTGATAAAATGTCATGTGGCATATGTCTTCTTGCAGAGTTTAAATTTGGATAAACAGTTTTGTTTTTATTCTTTGTAGGGAGACTTGTAATATTGATATAACTAAAATAGCAATCATTAATGTCATTCTTTGACTCTTGCTTACACCATGGGAACAGCAAAATGCAGTGAGATTTTTCTCCTATTCATCCAATCACATAATCCATTTGAACATGACTTATGTATTATGTGTGGTGCTCAGATTTTGTTCTGGTCTCCCACTGTCATTTCAAAACATAAGAGATACAAATACTTAGGGTCTAGTGTGATTGTATGACACTGAGGTTTTGGTACAAACTATTTGGATGGTTCTTGCACCTACAAGGCATTACATTATAAACATGTCATAAAAAATTATACAAACCACAATGTACAGGGAGTAACTAAATTTCCCATTACAGATTTTGAGAACACATAGTGGGGACCAAGACAGTTACATTTAGCAATGGAACTCATGTCTGGAAATGTACCTTTTCTGCTACAGACATGCAAAATACCACAATACACATTCAACTCTCACGCATTTTCAGTCATTTTATGAGATATTATTTTATTAGCCTTTCTTAAAGGATTTATAACACACCAAAGACCCTGCACATTCTCCGATTTGACCGCACTAGACTACAACGTGTCGAATCACACGAAATTTCTGATTTACAAAACTTGTATAGCAACCTAGAAAACCTACTGGCATGTGTTATGGTTATAACGGATGTTACAGGACTAAGGATGGTGATTGTGAGTACCAGAATACGGTATGGATGTGTTGACGTAGGTGGACCTTCTTGTGGACCCAGACAACTAGCAGCAGGCTTGTGTGTTATGGTATTTTGTGAGTAGCAGGAAAATGGTATGTTTCCAAACAAGAGTTCCTATATTTGAAGAGAAAAATTTTCGCCTAGACCGAGACTCGAACCCGGGACCTTTGGCTTGCCGGGCCAAATGCTCTACCAACTGAGCTACCGAGGCGAGTTACGATCTAGATGCAAATTTTTCTCTTATATACGTTGTAATTCCCTCTCACCAAATGCTTTTGAAACCATTGTTTCTATCTTTGCAAATGGCGGCTTCTTAGTTAAGAAGACATTTATTGGGAATTTAACATTACTTTATAAAGCTAGTAAGGCTTCTAATGATGTTTTTATTATTAATTTAACATTTCTTAATGAAAGATAAATTATATTTGAAGAAAAAAATTTTTCTCTTCAAATATAATTTATCTTTCATTGAGAAATGTTAAATTAATAATAAAAACATCAAGAGTTCCTATGCTTAATGTAACCATCTTGGTCTCCATTACATGTCTTCAAAGTCTGTAACGGGAATTTAGTTACATCACGTACATTTCACCAATGCACAAATAAAATACATACTTCACTAACACTTTTCAAGAGCTTTTTGTCCTATCTGTTACTAAAATTTAATATGATAAAGTAATGTGGCAAAATAGCTTTGGATGTTATGGGAATTATACAATATAACAAATTTTTAACAAAACGTGTTTGTAAAGAAGAGATAATCTGAAGTTATTTATATCATATTCACATGAAAGACAGGCCATCATCTCTCCTAATTATCTAAAAATTAACTAGGATAGATTCCACAACTTTAAAAGCAGCTATAAACACATGTCATTGTATATAGTATTTATCAGAAAAGTTTATCGTCCTATGACTCTTTGATTATGAAGGAGACAGCACAAATCAAAATCAAAATGGTAGCAAATTTGGAGAATCTACACTGGAAATGAGTTATATTATCTTTGTGGTGAATTAGATGGGCAGTTATATAGTAAGTTTAATTTTATTTATCATTCTTTATTTTTTAAGTTGTTAATTTACATCTCCTAATTCAATTTTACCTACATTTCAGAGAAAATAATAGCGGACCCCACGTCAACCAAGAGCAGAGAATTGTTCTCTTGCATGAATATTGACATTAGTTTTTTTAAAGAATGTCCTTCAAAATGGACAAGCAATACTTCATATTTAGAAGTTTAAGGAGTTAAAAGCTATGAATGACTTTGCTGAAAGGGCTGTTTTAAAGAGCAAAAATATATTCAATATTAATAAAAACTACAAAAATTCTTAACATTCAAATTTAGCACTTAAGTCAATATTGGTTAATATCACCATATAGATATGAAATTTTGTTTTTGAGTAAATATGACCAAAAAAATATTTAGGAAATATATCACTTATATCACAGTATCACTTATATTTGAAGAGTAAAATTATACGCTCAGACCGGGGTTTGAACCCAGGATCTTTGGCTTTCTAGGCCAACTTTATTGCTGAGCTATCTGGGCACTCCAATCTAAATGCAATTTTTTTCTCTCAGACATTGTTAATTCCCAATCGCCATATGCTACAAGCCTTTGCTCTATTATGCAAATGGCAGCTTTTTTTAAAAAAAACATTTATTGAGAATTTAAACACTACTTTTAAAACCAGCAGGGCTTCTTTTGATATTATTATTAATTCATACTTCTCATTGAAGGGCAAATTATATTTGAAGAGAAAAATTATCACTTTTTAATTTTTTACAAGAAAATGCATACTAAAAAATAGAATAAGAATCTATGTGAACAGAGATAAATCATCTCAAGGCTAAAGGAAAAAGAAGAATGTTGCATATTGAGAAACATTTTTATACACAGACTGTTTTCTGTACCCCAAGTTTGCCTTAGTCCAAACATAACTCCAATTATCAAGACACTGTAATAGAAGAATACTTTAAGATATATCACTACTCCAATATAATACAAATCCTAACCCACTTCAATAAATCTGTCACTTATTTCTGTTTAATTATCTCTTATAATTTTGTATGACTTACAGTTAATTTTTCCATAATTTTTACAGCTCCTTGAATCTGAAGACCTTCAAATGTCATAAATGATGTTTCAGTCTGAAAAATAAATAAATATCAATTATTCATAGATTTCATCAAGATTTTATTCAGAATTAAATAAATCATGAATTCTTCTTACCTCATACTTCTATGTTTTCTTAAACACAGCACTGCAGTATCAGTGGACCATCGTCACCATTCTCAGCTGTTTTCACGAAAACAGTCGTGAAAACAGCTGAGAATGGTGACGATGGTCGCTGATACTGCAATGCTGTGTTTAAAAAAACATAGAAGTATGAGGTAAGAAGAATTCACAATTTATTTAATTCTTATTAATAAAACCTCATAATGTTAAAATTTCCCAAATTGATTATATACATAAAAAGATTTTACTCATTTAACTTATTAATACTCTCAGGATTCCAAACACACAGATTAGAACAAATTAGATTTTCTATTTAATTTTCATTCATGCTTCTTTAAGTGATATGTAGGGGTGACTTTTTTTTGCAAATTCAACATAGCACAAAACACTCATTAGCAGGAAAATAGCCCAGCAAGAAGGATTCTCTTCTGAAAATCTCAATTATCATCTTCATGTGAGATATCTTATGGAAGCTTATGAATATTTAGATGTGAGGATTTAACATATCCTTACTCCTCAAAACTAGTATGTACATAAAGTATAAAACATAATACTGGTGCCTCTACCTGTATGGACTATACAAGATTGGTGAGTAATTATGATAACTATTTAACTCATGCCCCAAATGAGAGTCAATGACCAATCACATTTCAATGAATTTTGATTTACAACCAATAACAATCGTTTTCACCTCAATTTTATCAATTTAATTTTATCACTTTAAAATCAATCTCCTTCTTTTTAACATTCTGAATAGGTCATAGCATTATTTTGCAGTGACTGACTCTCCAAGAAATATGTTGAATATAACAATTTATATATTAAGATGTAAGAATTCTAGAATGCACATGGCTACCAGATTGTATATATAGTGCACAAATGTAACCAGATAGTGCTTGCAGGATATAATATAAAAACATTTTGTAACAATTGATTATACCAAAAAAAAAAAAACACTGTTTGCACTCTCCTAAACTTACTATTTCCCAGGAATTTACGTTCCAGAAAAATATAATTGAGATATTTACATCATAGGACATCAGAAATAAATTAATTAATAACCTATAATGTTGGTTATAAACAGTTTGATGTATTTCATTTTTTCTCCACTAGGGTGCATTCTTACAATATTGTGATCCTTTGGCAATATGATCTGGTTGCAGTGATGAAAAAAGAAGCAAATGAAGCATAACAAATGTTTCTCATTTGCTTTCAAACATCGCCGTTTACATTTGTGCCGGTTCGCTCAGGGTAGAATATGATCACTCAGGGATGTTTATATTATACACTTATTATTTCAGTTTATTGGATAATTTTGTATGTACAATTGTAGGCTTACAGTGTTTTATACTTCACTAACTCGGAGTGGAGTTGATGAATTACTTTCCACCCACGTGTTTTAATATCACCTTCGCGAACGGTTACTGAAGAACTTGACTATTGCAGAACGTAGGAGCGTAAGAGTTTTCACACGCATCCTCGCCTTATAAGGGCGATGACTCCTCCCATAAAGTCGCCATCCCCACTCCGAGTGAATATGGTATTCATTATAGCTTAGAGGGGTAGGTACCATTCGTTTGGGTTTCTATGTTGGTAATAGACTCGTGTGTATGTTTGTGCGCATTCCAGTTATTACTATTAATGGTACGTTTTAGTACTTACGAGTCTATTACTTCTTGCCACACATTAAATATATAAATGTTTTAAAATAACTGTATTTAAATAATGATTTGTGAGTAAAGAGCTTAATTTTATTTGTTAAACAGTCCTAACAAATGCCACTCTTGATTTCCAAATTATCTAGATAAATTGGAAATCACTCATGGCATTACTCATGAAAACATGATTGTAAACAATTTTACATATATTTACAGATAAAATAGTACAGTAATAGTTCAATATTATTATTATGTTTTTATTATTATTCATTTCATACATCTCAATGATGGATAAATTATATCTGAAGAGAAAAATATACGCTCAGACTGGGATTTGAACCCACCATTTGCAAGATAGAAGCAAAGGCTTCATAGCATTTGGTGCGTGGGAATTAACAGTGTTTATAAGAGAAAAATTTGCATATAGATTGGCGTTTCTCAGGTAGCCCAGTTGGTAGAGCATTTGCCTAAAGTGCAAAAGGAATTCTAGAAACTGCTGGCAGCTCCAACTTGCAAGATTCATTGAGAAGTTCCTGACATCTTGGTGTTGGTGGACACAGTTTGCTTGAAAACACGTAGCAGGAATTTTTCGTCCCCCTTCAGAGTAGCTTGATAACATCATGCACTGTGTACAGATGCAGAGGCATTAGGTTCAAATCCCGATTCAAGCTTTCTATGCCAGTGTTCTACCAACTGAGTACTTGAGACTCCAATCTAAATGAAAATTTTTCTCTTACACATTGTTAATTCACGAGTACCAAATACTACGAACTGTTGCTCGATCACGCAAATGATGGCTTCCTTTTTGAAGTACAGCTTCTTTTTTTGTCCTTCAGTGAGAAGTATTATTAATGATAAAAAACATAGAAAAATAAAAGTCTGAATCGGGATTTGAACCCAATGGCTCTAGTTCTGTACACCAGTTCTGTATCAACTAAGCTATTAGGCATGGTAGCTTAGTGGATAGAGCATTGTGTGCAGATACGATACAGACTTAAATCAATACTTATAAACAACTTTCTAATGTGATCTAAAAAAATGTAAAATTGGCTCAAAATGCAAAAGTTATACCAAAATAAAATATAAATGTTACATTGCTGATTTTTTCAAAAATTCTTTTGCTTTTGGCAACTTAAAAAAGATAAAGATGTAAACTCCTTGTAAATGTTATGTGTTAAATTCAAATGTCCACGGTTTGCCAAAATAGCTCTACAATGTATTTGGGGTCCTACTAACAGCAGATACTGAAAGATATTCATTAAAAATACATACAATTTAACTGTAGGAGACAAGATAACCCAAATGACAGAACAAAATGTTGAACCTTCTATGATTTCATTCATCTTTCATGAGTTTTATTAAGTTTGTGTATTTTCTTTACATTATTCTGTTTTTTGAATCAGTATAAATTTATCTTTTCCTATGCTATATTTTAATCTATATTAATCTTCTTCTTCCTTTCCAGGATCAGGTCAATGCGACCTGTTCCAGTCTCAAGTCCATCGCTTCCTTGGCCATTCCAAAGATCTTTTTCCATGCGGTTTGTAGGTGTTGATCATTTTGGATAATCTTTTTTTTTTTTTCCCCAAATGCCCCAGGTTTGTCTTTTCGACATTCCTGGTTTCTCTCCTGGCATGGCATACTTGTAACCCACTTTTGAGGTTGGGGCGCCTGGAAGGCAGGGTTACGTTCCCCCGATGATATGATGGGTGGTGGTGATGACAATGGTGCGCCAGGAAAGTCCCTAATCCTAAGCTTAACCTAAGATGAATATGAATGATGATGATTGCGATGGCCATATGATTTCGGGGACCGTTTGGGCCGTGGTGATGACAATGGTGCGCCAGGAGAGTCCCTAATCCTAAGCTTAACCTAAGATGAATATGAATGATGATGATTGCGATGGCCATATGATTTCGGGGACCGTTTGGGCCTTAAAGTTTTCCTGACATATGTCTTACAGGTGAGGAAAAACCCCGATAAAAACCTCACCCAGAAAAACTGTCCCGACTGGGGATCGAACCCGGGCCCACTGCGTGACAAGGCAGCATGCTACCCCGAGACCACAGCGGTGGATTGTATTGTTCATTCTGTCTAAATGTTCTTTCCATCAGTGTTTGTCCTCTTCTAGTTTGTCAACTATTGAAAATATCTCCAGTTAATTTCTTATTGATTCATTATGTAACCTATCTAAACATGTACATCCTTTTACGGATCTTAAAAATTTCATTTCAGTAGCTTGAATGTGTGAGATATTTTTTTTGTAAGTACCCAAGATTCAGATGCATATAAAAGAACAGGAATAGCTATAATTTTATAAAACCTGAGCTGAGTTTCTCTTCGAGTCTTTCGGAGAGGTTCTTCTTATGGTGCCACACATCATTTGATATCAGTTTAATTTATTATGTATATCCCAATCATAGCTATATGTTATATCTGAACCAATATAGTTAAAGTGTATTATCTGTTCTATTATTTCATTATTGATTACTATTTTTGCTCTGACTGGCACTTTGCCCTGAAAAGCCACAATTTTAGTTTTTGAGGTTGAAACTTTAAGATTCTAATCGATTCAACGTGTAAATAGCTCTTTGTAAATCATCCTCTGACTTCTGTATAATTACCAGATCGTCTGCATACCTTAAAATATTCATATAAATTTCCTTATTAATTTGTATTCCTATTGGACCTTTTTTCTCCCCCATTTTCGTATAACTTCGTCAAAATATATATTAAACAATGTAGGTGATTAATATTAATGAGTCATTTTTACATCTTACCTCATATTTCATGTTTTATTAAACACGGTAACTATGTGTTTCCCATTTTTAACTTTGAATGTAGGTGATAATGTACACTCCTGTCGAACTCCTCAATTTATTAAAATTTCATCCCTGGAATAATTATCTAAATTAAGGATAATTTTCGTGCCATTATAAAAACTTTTTGTCTCTATAAATTAAACCAGGTACCCTCTTGCCTTCATTATTTCCCATAATTTTCTTCTTATCACCTTATCAAAGGCTTTTTCAAGATCAAGCTATATATATGGGTAAATTGAATTCTCATCTTTTCTATTATCTGTCTCATAGTGGATATATTTTCAGAGGAAGACCTCCCTTGTCTAAAACCATTCTGTTCTTCTAAAAGCAATGCATCTGCTACTGGTTTTAATCTACTAAGTAATATCCCTGCATATATTTTATATACAGAGTTCAAAATACTGATTTCTCTGTAATTACTTGTTTTATTTCTATCTCCTTTTTTAAAAATTGATATAACGTTTGCAATGAGCCATGTATATTAATACGCGACGGGAAAAACTTTGTACCCCTTTTTAAGCAGATTGCGTGCCACGGCGGAGTGTGGTATCTGGCATCCTAATTTAAAGGTCTATATAGCCCAGCTGAGTCGGTGCAGCCGCAAATAAAATTTATGTATGTGTTACAAATAAATTAAACACAATAAACTAAAATTGTATCTAAGGAATTTATGCGTATGATTCATTTGTTTGTAATTATTTACGTTCATTTGTGTAAAAAGAAAAATGTGCAGCTAGTAATATGAATTGACGTACTCTTGCGTATTTATTATTTGTGGTTTATTATTAGTGATTTAAAAAAGTGAGTATATTTTATTATTTAAATTTAAATTAAACCCTGTTTAATCTTTGTTTCAGTAATTTCATTACATATAATTTTTTGTATTTACATATTCGCACCTACTTCCATTATGCCTCGCCATAGAACATTGACGGGTTGGAGTGAGAACAAAGAGGAAGGAATACTATTCCCATACACATAATAATAGGCCAAATGCAAATTTAAATAGTATAAACAGTATACAAATGTCAAGTGATGCATTATTGTTTTTTTAAATACGGCTTAGCCAAGCTATAACCAATAATTCCTATCGTTCGTATTTTTAAAATAAATAAAAAAATTAATGCATAATGACGTATTTGTTACATACTTAAAAATTTAATGAATTATGGTCGAATTTTGACCGCTGGGCGACCACTATTTTAAAATAAATGCACAACATAAGCTATACATCAAAATGAGTAACTATACATACCTAAGCTAGTACAATTAATGGCAAAGAGAAAAATTTATTTTTCTCGTCATATAAAATTTGTCTTTCAGTGAGAAGTGATAAATTTAATATCTAAAATAGAAAAATTTATGCCTGAAGTGGGAATCCAATCGAGGCCCAGAGTTAGATTTCCAGTTCAAACAATTTTTTTTTTCTTCTTCTCTTTTCTTTCTTAAAATAAACATATTTCTTTACCATTAATAATTTATATATTTTTTATCTTCTACTCCCTTACAAATGTGATTTTAATTTCACATTAAAGTAATTAAAAAGTTATTAACTATCATTATAATTAACTCATGGTAACTTATACGTTTTTCTTCAAATTCTTTAAGATTCTAAACTGCAAAATGCTGAATGTACTAATCAAAATGTTAAAAATCACGACCCCTAGTGATATATAATCATTTTAGTACAGATACCAGGTTGGAAATTCTGTTAACTACTTAAATAATCCCTAATATGAATCATGCACTGCACTTATCATATCTATTGAACTTAGCTAGAATAATTTATCTCCATAGACCTTCAGCATTGTAATACACTATTTACACCATGACAAATCTGCATAAAGATATTTTTATTTGAGTTTATAATGCTCTAGCCTTTGTTAAAATCCACAGCTTACTGGAACCCAGCATTTGCCTTGATGACTGAAGTAAATCAAATCCAGTTAGTATAAATAAAGCTTTATTATTATTATTATTATTATTACTATTATTATTATTATATTTGTTGTGTCCATGGCAGTAGATCTTGTTGCTCTGAGAGATATTTAATTTCCCTCCTACCACCAAATTCTGGAAGATCTTCCCAATACACTACCTGGAAATATGTTCTCTAGAAATTACACCCAAGTGGGAGTGCTTGATAAGCCATTTGCTCAGAATATGAATTATTTAAAATCTCCCTAAATTTGAACATACATTCAGCTAATACTGGAATGCTGGAAGAAAAAGTGGTTTTATTGTCAAATCCTGAGTATTTTATACCTACCAACATAATTTCATTCTTACATATGGATGCTTAAACATCTGCTGAAATAACATATTTTATATATAAACATTGTGCATATCGAGTAAGCTTTGCATTTTTATTGTTACACTAGCTGATTGCCCAGTGTTACTCAGTTATTTATCTCAATCTTCCTGTCACCAATCAGCTTAGAAATCCCAAAAACTATGGATTTGATGCTAATCTTAGTTATTTTATGTTCATCTCTTCTCATGCCCCCCCACCCTTTTTTGGCAAAGGGGTCTTAAACAGCAATCCTGAGAATTATGGATTCAACACTTAACATTGGCCATTTTTATTACTTTTACATGTAACACACCTTAGGTTAGAACAATTCAAACTTGCATTTGAATTGTCACCAATCAATTTAGCAATCCTGATAATTATGAATTCAATATTAATCTCAGTCATTTTGGACATTTTATTTTTCATCCCTTCACACACCCCAACTCTTTAACAAGGAAGGCTGAACTTGGACTTAAATAGCTTCAGGAGTATAGCTACTCATCTCAGCAACCCGAAAACTATGGATTTAACACTATTCTCGCTCATTTTCTATTATTTTTACATGTCATTCTCCTAAGGTTGCTAGGATGGTCTTTAACACATTGCAGCATTTTTTCCAGATTGTAATTGATGTTTGTACCATGATTGGTTGAAATAGTGAGGCGCGACGTTCACTCAGCCTCCTCCCTAAATGAGCAGCCCATCATTAATAGTCGGGCGAGAGTAAATAAATCTATAAATAATTAATTCATTAAATAACAAACACCTTCATCATTTATATTTTAAACAAATCAGAAAAATACATAGAATATAATTATAAAATTATTTTTATTTGTGAATTGAATAATTCCTTGAAACGAACATGAAATAGGAAAGATCAGCGATATAAGGAAAAGACTGATTGATGTCTGTAACACACCCTATTGTATGTTGATGTGCTCGAGACACAAGTTGAACAAGATAAAGATCAAAAGAATAATTTTCAGTGCAGAGGATTAGACGCCTGTTAGAACTGACAAAGTACACTTGACAGCTAAATTCAATAGAAAAAAATATATTGCTGAAATTTTGGGAAACCAAGTAAACTGGCATTTTGACATAAGATGATTCAAACTAATTAAAGGTGAACGAAGCCACCAGAACATTCTAAAAAATTCTAGAAGCTTTTTACAAAATTAGTCGGGATTCCCGGGCTACTTGTGTAAACTTATGTCCTAATTTTAGCCAACCTCAAAAGTAGGAGTGTCCTCTAACATTTGTTGACGTCACAACGAACCAAAGGGTCCAGAACCCTACCACCCGAAATTATAGACAAATGCACCAATTGGTTTAATGTATTTTATCTTAAGGTGGGTGTTATCATATGGTCGCAAATTATATTGAGTGGGGGTAAGTGTTAAGCTAATAACAAAATTTACAGACTAAAAGTTACTTCTAAAATTCACTTCAAACTTCGCTTCTCGTGGTGCCGCTGGCACGAGTAAAACTTCTACTTCTCTTCTCGTGGTGCCACTGGCACGAGTAAAACTTAACATATTCATCGTGCTAATGCGAGCACATATATTCATAGTTTATCGACCATCGGATATATAAATTAGGCGCGGTGTAATTAAGAATTCAACCGTCTACTCAACTTAAAGTGTAGTCATATGATAGCGCCAATCGTACATACCTTGATTTGTTTTATTGTGTGTGCAACGAAAATAAAGTTATTATTGAATCTCCAACTTGTCTTTTATCAACGCGATAGAATCGTGTCCGCACAATCCTTGCGTATCCCGGGACCAAGAGTATCTCATCCTACCGCAACCCACTGAGCTACCCGAAGTCCTCGATTAGAAGAGGAATCCTTCCTCATCCTAACGCCTAAACATCCCATCTACCCCATAAATTCTGCCCCAATAGGCAAAGGCTTTCAAGAGTTAGGCTGACACACACACACACACACACACACACACACACACTCATATTTATATACACAGTGTCCCATTCAAACCTCCCACATTTTAATTAATCATTAACTAACAAATTATGCGGAATTATGAAATGAGACCAGTATTAAACGAAACAGAAACTCAAAGAATTTTTATTGCCACACACTAAAACGCCTCTACATGTGCATCATTAGTAGCATGAACAATATCAAGTCTGTATTCGATTTCGTGCCACATTCTGTCCAACATGTCCATTGGTATTGTTGCAATTGTGTCAAGGATACGGGTTCATAAATCATGAAGATCTTGTACTTGAGTCGCAAACACATGGTCTTTACATACCCTCAGAGGAAGAAGTCCAGTGGAGTGATGTCTGGCGAACGTGGTGGTCAGCAAATTGGTCCGTCTTGTCCAATCCACCTATCTGGGAAGGATTCTTTGAGTGAATTCTGAACATCCAGGCTCCAGTATAGTGGGGCTCCATCTTGCTGAAAGATTGCTTGGGGTTGCAGATCAGCTACTTGGGGGTACAAGAACTGTTCCAACATGTCTTGGTATACCGGACCAGTTACTGACTTCTCATGGAAGAAAAAAGTACCTATAATCCTGTTCTTCATCAGGCCGCACCAAACGTTTACTTTTGGGTTATCCTGGACATGTTCACGGTAGACGTGTGGATTTTCCATACCCCAGATCCTTACATTGTGCCGATAAACAGATCTTGATACATGGAACATTGCCTTGTCAGGAAACAAGATGTTTCCAAGAAATTGAGGGTCCTTGTCAATACGACCCAGCATTTCAATAGTGAATGCATGTCGTTGTGGCCTGTCATCTGGAAAGCCAGATGTTTTGTTGAACAATCTGCACCTTGTAGGGGTACAAACGAAGCCACTTATGAAGCACTCGATGCACAGTTGATCTCGGCGCACTGAACTGCCGGGAAGCTTGGCAAATTAATTTTTGTTGACTTCTATGAAATCCTGCTCTGATTTCTTCAATCTTTTCTTCTGAAACAGTTGTACGAGCACCTCCTGATTCTTTTTTAATGCTTCCAGTCACCATAAACTCCTCAAGCCATGCATTAATGGTCTTCCCATCAGGTGCATTTCCTCCATATTCTCTCTGGTAATTTCTTTTGCACTGTAATTGACTTCATTTCTGCATACCAGAAAATAGTTTGTGCTCATTGCTGAGGAGTCGCCATTTTGTTTTATGTCATTATTGGCAACATGCGACAGATGAATTAACTGCAGCAATGAAAACAAAAATTATTTGGGTTTCTCTTTCTTTTAATACCAATGTCATTTCATAATTCCGCATACTTCGAGAGTTGATTAATTAAAATGTGGGAGGTTTGAATGGGACACGGTGTATATTACATAAAATGGTTCATGGTACTGAAATTCCAATGCACCATTTGACTTGATGATGGAGAAAAATCACAAAGAAATCACATCAAGTTGGTCTGTCCCTAGACTTCAAAATGAATATTAAACACTGCCATCAGCGGTATTTTTCTCACTGAAACCTATAGCAAAGATCTTAACAGGTTAATTGTTGTTTTTTTTTAATTTAACCAACCCTTGAAGTGAATCTGAAAATCTCAGGTTAAAAATAAATATTATTATTCTATAAATGTTCACCACTGTGGTCACGAGGTAGCACACTGCCTTGTCACACAGCGGGCCTAGGTTTGATTGCCAGTCAGGATAAACTTCTTGGGTCAAGTTTTTTTCCTCACCTGTAAGGCAAATATCAGATAGCTTTGAGGCCCAAAAGGTCCCCGAACATCATCTGGCCATCATCATCATCATCATCATCATCACCACCCCCACCTCCAGTACGAAAAGCAATGAGGAGCTACCACACCTATAATTCTCTATTCTCTATCCAATGTAAGAAGCACACTTTGACATTTAACTTCCGAATGTATTACTCTGTGTAGCACGTGTAAGAATGCAGACGAACTCTGTCAGCTGTTTCTTACAAATCGATAAATTAATGCACAACAATCGTTTTTACTTTTAATGTTGCAGATTGTATTAACATTTACAATGTTATGTCAAAAACTAATTAAATTATAATTGTTAATATTAAACAAATTAATTCAAGTCAAACATTTAAATTAAAATACCTGTACTTACAGTAATAAAATAAAAAACCTATGCACCTTGTAATGAACTGTACACTTCACAAAATTGTCCACCACTCTTAAAAGAGGTTTAGGTCTTTCCTCTTTTTTGTTGGGCATTGTTGATATTACCAGTTTCTTTTAATTTCCTGCAAACATGTACAACACTACTCTCCTACACACCAGTATATTCTGCAGTTAATTTAACACAACATAATTAGTTCACTACAGTGCCAGGATTATGCTCCATAAACTTACGAAATGTATTTAACACCATTTTTCACCACTCTTTGACAATTTCCCTTTGTTCTTCTAATAATTTTGATCACACTTTTTATCACCGAGTTAAATTAACATAAACTACCCAGCAGCCACCATATTTGTAACTGACATTCAACTTCTTCTCAAGAATTGTTCAGTTTCAAACAAATGCAAATTTTTAGTTAGTCTCCGACCTTCGAAGAAATATGTAGGTATATACTGTATTCTGATCAACTATAGTTAACATATATAGCTTTAAATACATAATTATATTAATCGAGTACATGATCTATTTTTTCACTTCCGCTGAACTGTGCTTTTGGTTATGAACGAATAGCAGTAACTTCAAGTCATGTTCTACGTGGATTATCCGCCCAATTATTTTCCTGAAGTGTCTTTCTTAGGCTGGACAGAAAATAGTAAAACTGGAAAGCATAGCATGAAAATGCTATGTATGCAGTGAAGGACCTGCCCTAGGGCAGAACACTATAGAATAGAATTCTATAAATGACTTTTTCCCAAGATTTATATGTTTAATTAATGTATTATAATAATTAAGATTAAGATATACATATTTAATTAATTCATATTAGAAATAGGAAAAACAGAAGAAAATTACAGATATAACCACATCACATTCACATGATTTTTTTTGCACAATGTGTAATATCAAAAGCTTATAGTGCATGAAAAGCATTCAAAAATCATATTTTTAAGCAGGCAATGGGAAAAATATCTATTAGAATACATTTCAAATATATTTAGTAGAATGGCTTTGTGCCAGATAAAAGAAAGTCAGAAACATTTTGGTTTTGTTAGATGGCCTTGAGATCTAAGTTCAATAATGTGAATAAACACAATCTTAAATTGCACATTAAATGAACATCAATACACTCATAATATCACATTCAAATAAACCTTTTAAGACCTTTATACCACAAATGTATACATTCATTTCAATAAATGCAGAGCAGTCTATTATAACATTCTCTATGGTACTTCACAAAAATTGGGCCAAGCTTCAGCAATTTGTCCCAGTAAATAGGACCCATTACATTATCCAGAGTTAGCTATTACAGTATTCATATTGTTTCCTAATCTTGACAAAAGAAGGTATTTGTATTGTGCAAGCATATACAAAAATTATTGTCATAACTATCTTTCTATATTTCTGCCGGTTGCTTGAGTTGAGACTGTGTCATGCATTGAATTTTAAGGCATGAAGGGAAAGGGGATTGACACTCCAATATGACTTTGCTCTTACTAATGAAAACATGTGGACTATAGTTTAATATACATAACATTGAATTGCTAGCTATAATGCAATCCTGAGCGATATTTATTTCATTATACATGGATACTTAAGATGTAGGCGCATGAATACGTAAGATGTAGGCTTATGAATTTTGGATCAATGAATTTTAATATTCCTAATAAACAAAAATTGTATTTTGAAGTTCATAAATTCAACCATAGATGGCAGCGCTGAAGATGACAAAATAAGAGTTGATGGCCGAAGAATTTAGTCAGTCAGAGTTATGGCTGACGAACGTGATTACGTTTCAAACTATGCAGTATCGTGAAAAACATGAAATTTATTATGTAAGTTGTCAAAAAATGTTCTCCGATGAATTTCAAGATGTAGGCTGTTAATAAACTTATATAACTGAGATAGGAAGTAGATTAATTTATAGGCTATAGGTTATATGAGGACAAGTTAGTGTACACTGAATTAGTTTACACTTTTCTGACTAGGTTAATTATCACCTCACTATGATCCATCCATAGTAAATCTGACCGAAGGCAGGTCCTTCACTGCAATAATAGCATTTTCATGCTATGCTTGCAGCTTCACTAGGGAATTGTGTAGTTGTGGTAGCTTCCCGTTGCTTTCCACACCGGTGAAGGATGATGATGATAATGAAAATGGTAAGGATGATAATGATAAGGATATGGCCATATGATTTCGGGGACCGTTTGGGCCTTAAAGTTTTCCTGACATTTGTCTTACAGGTGAGGAAAAACCCCGATAAAAACCTCACCCCAGAAAAACTGCCCCGACCGGGGATCGAACCCGGGCCCGATGGTTGTCCATTATATAAAAGCAGGTGCCAAGACAATGCTTGACAATGATTAACATGCAGAATTATTATAGTGGCGGTAGTTGGCATCTTTGTATTTAATTATATATAACAGCTGCGGAGACACAAAACGAGCTGCTGGACAACTATCATAATGAGCCTATAATACATCAGATTATTTTATAATTTATTGAATAATATGTATATGAAATCAATTTGCAGCTATTCATTTTCAAACATACATACATTGATATAATGTTTATTACTGATAATCAATTCAATCAACCAAACAATCTATGATATTCACCATTGACTAATATTTTAATATTGACAGTGATGTCACCACCACAATGGCTAATTCATTCTTCAGTTAACATAGCAAATAGTGTTTTATATTTTACTTTTCTCAGAGATATCAGCAAAAAAAAGGACAACTCCATATATTTATAAAAAGTCCAAAAAATGCAAAAATGAGAATGTAGAATTTGGGTACTGACTCAAGGTGTGTGTGTATATGTGTGCGTGCACATGTGTCTGTGTCTGTCTACATAGCTCTTGGCAAGAAAAAATGAGAAATAGATAAGAAATTAAACAGAAATTCACATAAACCTAACCTAAAAGCATGAAAAAAAACAATATGGGTGCTCCGCAAGTTAGATCAGAATTATGGGAAAACAGAATTACCAACCCAACATATTCATAATACTGACCAATCATGAAGGTCCACTCTGTAGAACAGAAATTGAAAAAACAAAAAAATTTGTAACTTTAAATAAATGTAACTAACCTACCCAAACCGCAATCTAACTACTCAAATGTACAAAGAAAGTTTGGTCTACTATTTCTTTTCCAACAATTTTTAGATTAAAATCATGAAGTTTTAATTAATTTTTTTCCTATCTCTCAAATTTGTTTCTTTTCAACTATATATATATACATGACGCGGAACACCCAAGAAACCTTTCTTAATCAGACTTATAACCACGCGCGCACGCACGCACACACACACACAAACAAACATACATACAGACACATAACTCAGGTTATTGATTAAATTCTACTATGGTAATTTGTTTTTTTTTAGTTGTACTGAAATGTACAGAAATGTCCATAACTTTATATATAGTGAGTTTGGAGCTAGGCCAGACCGCTCTGCGATGGCCCTGGATTGGGCGAGCACCAGCATGCCCTCCACCAGAGCCACAGGCACACAATCGGCATGGAGCACCACCCACCATGCCAAAACCACAAATTACTACTGCACCAACCTACAACATGCCCACCTGCATCACAACAGATGCTGAAAGTGATGCCCCTGAAAGGTGAACACACCCCCTACATCTCTGAAAACAACTCCAGCTATCTCGCAGCAAAAGCTCATGCCGACCAACAAAGAGAAGGAAAATAAAACTTTAGGCACTGAAAGATGTTAAACATTGAAAATCTGTATATTAAAAAAAATATTATTATTATTATTATTATTATTATTATTATTATTATTATTAAACTCCAATTTATAAAGTGTCAGTGAGCTGGCTAAAAGAAAAGACATTTTTGAGAGCCCTTGCTGAATAGAGTGTTTACAAATTTCAATTCCACTAAAAAGAAATAATAATTTAGAAGAGGATGTAATAAACATAATTTAGATTAAAATGATATGGATGTTCTTAACCATGTTAATTATGAGGTATGGTTGCTTGTTTTGTATTTATTCACCAGCACATATTTAAATGGGGGCGTGTTTTTTGCTACCTCGACACCACAGCGTGCTCCGTGCCAGTGACTTGCCAGTGTTTGCATGTGGCTCTGGCAGAGGACGTGCTGGTGCTCGCCCAGTCCAGGGTGGAGCAGTCTGGCCAAGCTCCAAACACATTGTACTTTCCTCTACACACTTCTCAAAAATAAGAAAACCAATCAGTCCAGATCGATGCAAATTTCCATATACCTCACTACTCTAGTACGATTAACTTCCAAGACAATTCTGCAAAGGGAGACACATTAAAACACACTCCAAAACATGTATTTCCAACTCAACAAAGTATGTATTATGAAAAATCAACTTTTATAAGATTCATGATGTGTTCCGTTGAGGTTTATTCAAAATTAATATAAAATTATAGAATATTCACCTGAAAGGTCCGTCTCCTCAACTTAATTATCATTTAACTGTAGCGCTTTCGGGACTTGTCCCATCATCGGCAGGATTCAAAACTGGTGTTTCACTGAAGATCTGGTAGAGGGGGTTGCATGTATTGGGTTCGTTTTCGTTTATCAGGCTGTCGTTGTGAGCTGCTTTCATGATTTCCATCTCTTCGAGTACGTTTATCTTCGCTGGATTATTTTCTCTGTGCATTACTGTTAGGGTGTTTTCAATATTTAACATGCGATGTCCTTCATGGATAACGTGTTTTGCATAGCTTGATTTACCTTCTGCGTGAATGAAGTCTCGAAAATGTTCTTTGAATCTGATGTTAAAACTCCTGTTTGTCCTTCCTATATAAAATTTGTTGCAGTCCTTACATGTCAGTTTATAAACTCCTTTGCTGTTGAAAATGTTATTTTCTTCAATGTTATTGTTTATTATGTTGTTTAATTTGTTATTTTTTGTTGTTGTCAGATTCTTTTTCTAGTTTAGTTATGTTGGTTATGTTGTTCTTCCTTTTTTTTTTTCATTATAGCCATTGGTTTTTGCCATATACTTAATGTAGTTGAGTTCTTGGATATAATTGTCTTTGCTTAATGGGAGTTTCAACATTCTACTGACTAAGCTATTAAATGTACTAATTTTCTGTTGAAAAGGGTGTGTAGAATTTTTGTTTATGGCCAGAGCATTGTTTGTGGGTTGCCGGTAGATACCGATTTCTAGTTTATTGTTGTGTAGATTTTTGGTTATAGACAAATCTAAGTAGTTTATGCTGTTGTTAACTTCTATTTCTTCGGTGAAAGTGATTTTTTCATGCATGTTGTTTAAGTCTTGTAGTATTTCTTTTTCACGCAGAAGGTAAATCAAGCTATGCAAAACACGTTATCCATGAAGGACATCGCATGTTAAATATTGAAAACACCCTAACAGTAATGCACAGAGAAAATAATCCAGCGAAGATAAACGTACTCGAAGAGATGGAAATCATGAAAGCAGCTCACAACGACAGCCTGATAAACGAAAACGAACCCAATACATGCAACCCCCTCTACCAGATCTTCAGTGAAACACCAGTTTTGAATCCTGCCGATGATGGGACAAGTCCCGAAAGCACTACAGTTAAATGATAATTAAGTTGAGGAGACGGACCTTTCAGGTGAATATTCTATAATTTTATATTATTATGAAAAACATTGATCTACTGATACTATGTAGTAAGAAATACACAGTTAGACATTGCAGAAAAATTTACAACCTGTGGTTTGTTCTAGCATGCAGTGGGCTGCATTTAGTTGACAATATCCACTTTCACATTTGTGCATCGTCCACAAATATTCTTGATGTTAGAAATTCCTAAAGTTCATTTTAAAACAAAAATTATCTCAAAATTTGGGAGTCCACTTTTTGGACCTTACCCTTTCTTCATATCTATACTGTCATTTTCAACCAAGGTTATCTATTCCTGGTTAGGGAAAACTAGATTAACTCAACAAATGAATTTTTCTAAGTTCTGCAGAAAACCAGTGTGCATGTGCAAATGTTTATAGAACTGTCGCCAGACGAAACTACATATCTATGAAACCTATGATCTAACTTCGCAATAAATTAATAAATCAACTTGCCCCTTCATAACCTAACAAAACAATCATACTGTTATTTTCTACATATATTTAATTTAACCTAACAAAATAAATTACATATTATTTACATCCATAGCAATTCTGCCTGAGGGCAGGTCTTTCACTGCAATCATAGCATTTTCATGCTATGCTTTGCAGCTTTACTAGGGAAGTACAGGTGTGGTAGCTTCACGTTGCTTTCCACATCAGTGAAGGATGATGATGATGGCCAGATGATTTTCGGGGACCGTTAGGCCCTAAGCTTCCTGAAATTTGTCTTATAGGTGAGGAAAAACCCCAAAAAAAACCTCACCCGGAGCCTGTCCCAACCAGGAATCGAACCTGGGCCCACTGCGTGAAAAGGCAGCATGCTACCTCGAGATCACAGCAGTGGACACATATTATTTTAATAAACTATAAATCTAGTGTACACTAACTTGTCCTATCGGAACCTAACAAAATGAAGTGAGCAAACATCCATTTCTTAAAATATGTTTTGGAATTGTGAATGTTGGTCATAGGCCTGCCAATTTCAGATATGTCCTGCCATCTGACAGTAATTTCAGTGGTTTTTGTGCACGTGCAATAGAACTTAGAAAAATCATTGAGAATTAAATCCCACAATTTGGATACATAGATAAATATTTAATAATTGTGAAAAATGTTTTAAAAATCATTGCAAATGTTTAAAATAGTAGAAAATTAGAGTAATGACAAAAAAGTATGTATCATAAGAATGCCGAGAAAAACTTGAGCATTTTCTGTTCATTCACTCAAAGAATTTTTTTAAAGTTCTACAGAATCACAGTGTGCATGCACAAATGCTTAATGTAACTTCCACCAGATGGCATGACATATTTGTGAAATCAGTATGACCAACCTTTGCAACAAATTCCCAAACATGTTTATAAGAAACAGATGTACACTTAGCGACAAAAAGAATGGGCCGACTCCATCTCGAATATTTTAAGTTCTAACGTGCGATTCACACGAGTAATTTAATTGCACAGCAGAGCTACAATGTTTCCCTTCTTCCTTTGAAGAGTATTCTTTCAAGCTCAATTAGCCAGCATATGTTTAGCTCAGTGCTTAGTGGCTTGATTCATATGCAAAAGGTCACAGGTTCGATTCCCGATGAAGTTAAATTTTTTAATTGTTAAAATGCTTTCTATTTTATTCTGTCTGAACATTCTTAAAGAAAAACATATTAACTTTTGGAAGTATTACTGTTTTTATTATCATTTATTTATTTATTTCTTCGTTTATAAACAGTTTACAATGTAATAAAACATCTTCCTGTGCCCAAAGAATTTTAAATTTTTATCTTCTTTCTCCATTCTTCTCTATCTTCATTCCAATTATTTCAGACCTAGCTCCCTCATACCTCTTCTTATATCATTCATCCATTTAAATCTAGGTGGACCTCTCTTTCCTTTCCCAGGTGGAATCCATTCCAAAGCTTGTCTGGGTAATCTTTTCTTTGGCATCCTACGTGTGTGACATACCATTCTAGTGTCTATATCTCACAAAATCTAATATTGAATTTTGGACTTTAATTTGTTGTCTGATGATTGTACTTCTGATTTTTTTAAATTTAAAATGCCTAGTTGAGCATCTAGAACAATCCATTTCAGTAGACATAAGCTTTAAACTCAAAATTTTATTCAACTGCCAAGTTTCTGCACCATATGTTAGCATGCTTCAAATTATGGATTTATAGATTTTTGAATTTGGTATCCATTCATGTTCTTATCCCACAAAATGCTGTTTACCATTTTTATTACTGATCTGCCTTTTTGAATTCTATATTTTATGTAATTTTCTTGGGTACATTTTGAGTTAATTTTGATCCCCTGTTAATAACATTCTTCACATCCTTTGAGACAACCCATTATTAATATTATTATTATTATTATCATTGTCCCGTGCCGTAGCCAAGTGGTTAAGGCAGAAAGCCTTGGCGCAGAGCTACAGGACTTGCGCTGGTTCGAGTTTCCATGGGGGAAGAAATTTTCTCATGGTATTGCAGCCATTATGGGACCGGTGCCCACCCAGCATCGTGAGGCATTTGGTACAATAAGTAGCGGCTCTAGGTTGAGAAAACTACTTATAACGGCTGGGGGACTTGACATGCTGACCACATGTCACCCCTACACTGGCTTGATGATCGTCTACCTCTGTGATTGACACATGTGGATGTGAGGCTAGCAGCCGGCTGGTAGGCTAAGGGCCTTCTCACGCCAGGAGAAAAAAAAATTATTAATATTATATTACTATGGATGATGGACAATAAAAATAATATTTTTTTTATGATGATCTTGAAGAAGATTTTCGGGCTGTAGGCCATGGTCTTGAGACAACCCTTGAGGATGCCAGACGCAGTCTCTGGCGAAACGTCGGGGAACTACAAGCCTCACGACCACGGCCTACAGCCCAAAAATCTTCTTCAAGATCATCATAGCAACTCCGGCCGTGAAAGTCTACATGAATACAATATTTTTTTATTATTGTCCATCATCTATGGGCTATTATTATGCTGGACTTGACATATATAAACGAAATATTGTAATTGAAGGGTGAAACTTTTTCCTCACTAATACATAATAAATAAATAAACACAAATATATGAAGCTATATTATCTTTTATTACATAAATTTATAGCAATATTATTAAAATGTGGTACTACACACACAATTAAATTTATACCAGTAGCTAAATAGTGTTATAGAGTTTACAAAGACAGGAATATTACTTAATATAGTGTAAAGTGGACATAGATTACGTGGCAGGAATTAAATGTTATAGCACTTATAGGATGTATTTTGTGAAAATACAAATGAATAAAAAAAACATTGTTGAAGGATTCGAACCCTGGCTTTCATACATATTTCATCTTCTTGTAAGTGGTTTAACAATCTACGCTACTCCAACATCGGATGCTAATTGTCTAAATATTTGGTTGTCTTGTACTTTTGCACTATGAACGAGAGTTTAACTTTATTTGAAATGTCGCAATTTGAGTAATATTGCATTTGACAAACACTTGTAAATATCTAGAAACATGTCTCCTTCACTGTTCTCTAACTATTTAAAATGATTAAAACCAAATACAGCGTATTAAAAACATTTAACAGTGTGTTACCTTGTGAATCATAACTTTAGCTTTTCGAGCATGCGCAGTGGGCCATAACAGGGACTCTGCTTTTTGAAGCGGCTCATTCTTTTTGTCACTAAGTGTACATCAACTTCCTCCTTCCTAATGTAATAAAATTAATTACACACATATCATTTAATAAACTATAAACTAATCCGGTGTACACTAACTGTCCCATTAGAACCTAACAAAATTAAGTGAATTTCTTAAAATATGTTGGACACACCGATTTCAAATATGTCCTGCCATCTTGTGGAAAATTTGTCTCACATGAATTCTTCTAAGTTCTACAAAATCGCAGTGCGCATGTGCGAGTTGCTGTAATGGTTAATGTAACTTGCAGTAGATGGCTCTGAAGGTGGCATTACCAACTTTCAGAATAAATTCCCAAATGCTAAAAAAATGTACGTAAACTAACTTCCCATTTCCTAACTTAACAAAAGTCCTGCAGATTAATAGTGCGCATGCGCAATGGTTATGAACTTGCTCCATAAATGGCAGGGACTATCTTGGCAGTTGGTATAATCAATGTTCGTGATAAATCCCAAAACGTGCTTTTAAACATGGATGTATACACTAACACATAATTTGTAACCTAACAAAATAAATCTTTTACATATTATTTCAATAAACTATAACCTAATTTGACCTACATTAACTTATATCTTCTTCACCTAACAAAATAAAAAAGTAGTAGTGCAATTTATTTGAAGGTTGGTCATACTGGACTGCCATATGTTGATGAGGACGCACACTACGGTTACGTACAACTTCAAAGAAATTATTGAGAAATTTTGCATACTTAACAATTGTAAAAAATAGTTTAAGAATCTTTAGAAAATGTTAAAATAGTATGAAATGTTGGTAGAAACAGAAAAAGTGGAAAAGATGGACAATCTGTCGCACATGGATTCTTCTGAGTTCAACAGAATCACAGTGCGCATGCACGAGTTGCTGTAATGGTTAATGTAGCTTCCAGTAGATGGATCTGAAGTCGGCGTTACCAACTTTCAGAATAAATTCCCATATGCTAAAAAAATGGATGTAAATTACTAACTTCCCATTTCCTAACCTAACAAAACAAATTACATGCATATTTTTTTAATAAACTATAAACTAATTTTACATACACTAACTTGTCCCATCGGAATCTAATAAAATGAAGTTAATTTCTTGAAATATGGTTTGGAATTATTTTCAAATGTTGGTAACACCAATTTGAGAGCCACCTAGCGGATGTTACATGAAGCATTTGTGTGTCTGTAGAACTCGATTCACAATATTCGCATATTTTACAAATATTTAAAAATTGTAAGAAATGTTTATAAAATGGTTCCAAAATGTTTAAAATAGTAGAAAACATTATAAATGGTTGAAAAGTGTTTAGTGCATCAGTGGCATAAGAATGTAAGTGTAAAATTGTGTGGGTTGGTTTGTCAACCTCAGCCAAAAAAGTAAATAGTGCAAGTGTCATACAAATATTGCATGTTCCATAGTGGGACCTAATCTATAGTTGATCTATCTGGGCCATACCTCAATTAAAAAATTAAAAACTTCACCATCAGGAATATGCAAATGTTATTTTCAAATGTTGGTAACACCAATTTGAGAGCCACCTAGCGGATGTTGTATGAAGCATTTGTGCGTCTGTAGAACTCGATTCACAATATTCGCATATTTTACAAATTAAGATTCATCGGAGAACATATTGTTTAAACAACTCACCTCATAGGATTCATACTTCCATGATATCTCGATTTCAAACATAATCATGTTCATCGTCAGCCATAACTCCCACTGATGAAATTCTTCGGCCGTCAACTATTCTATTGTCGCCATCTTCAGCCGAAGAATTTCATCAGTCGGAGTTATGGCTGACGATGAACATGATTATGTTTGAAATCGCGATATCATGGAAGCATGAATCCTATGAGGTGAGTTGTTTAAACAATATGTTCTCCGATGAATTTTAATGATTATACCTCATAATGTTTACTTCCCAACATTAATTAAATATATTTTACAAATATTTAAAAATTGTAAGAAATGTTTATAAAATGGTTCCAAAATGTTTAAAATAGTAGAAAACATTATAAATGGTTGAAAAGTGTTTAGTGCATCAGTGGCATAAGAATGTAAGTGTAAAATTGTGTGGGTTGGTTTGTCAACCTCAGCCAAAAAAGTAAATAGTGCAAGTGTCATACAAATAGTGCATGTTCCATAGTGGGACCTAATCTATAGTTGATCTATCTGGGCCATACCTCAATTAAAAAATTAAAAACTTCACCATCAGGAATATGCAAATGTTATTTTCAAATGTTGGTAACACCAATTTGAGAGCCACCTAGCGGATGTTGTATGAAGCATTTGTGCGTCTGTAGAACTCGATTCACAATATTCGCATATTTTACAAATTAAAATTCATCGGAGAACATATTGTTTAAAACAACTCACCTCATAGGATTCATACTTCCATGATATCTCGATTTCAAACATAATCATGTTCATCGTCAGCCATAACTCCCGCTGATGAAATTCTTCGGCCGTCAACTATTCTATTGTCGCCATCTTCAGCCGAAGAATTTCATCAGTCGGAGTTATGGCTGACGATGAACATGATTATGTTTGAAATCGCGATATCATGGAAGCATGAATCCTATGAGGTGAGTTGTTTAAACAATATGTTCTCCGATGAATTTTAATGATTATACCTCATAATGTTTACTTCCCAACATTAATTAAATATATTTTACAAATATTTAAAAATTGTAAGAAATGTTTATAAAATGGTTCCAAAATGTTTAAAATAGTAGAAAACATTATAAATGGTTGAAAAGTGTTTAGTGCATCAGTGGCATAAGAATGTAAGTGTAAAATTGTGTGGATTGGTTTGTCAACCTCAGCCAAAAAAGTAAATAGTGCAAGTGTCATACAAATATTGCATGTTCCATAGTGGGACCTAATCTATAGTTGATCTATCTGGGCCATACCTCAATTAAAAAATTAAAAACTTCACCATCAGGAATATGCAAATGAAGGATACATGGGAAAAACGATCAAGGTCCATCAAAAATCGAAACTGAGTTATTGATGCCATCCTATAGTAGAAGGAGAGTACTATGTTATGGTAAATTCAGTTTTCTGTTAAAATGATCGTAGTCATCTTAAATGAGCGTTAAAGATTTCTTGTACTTGAGTAAAATGGTCAAGGTCCATTCGTTTCTGTGGAATAACGATCAAGCTCCATGTATAATCCATATAAGATTAAAATAAACTGAGCAGTGGGTGTAGTAACTCCATTTGTTTTTCTATTCTGTGTTTTATTGTGAAATCCTGAGGCTTTGTGTTACTGGCTTCCTGATATATTGTAAAATAATTTCCCATTGTAGGGTTTGGAAATGGACAGCTAATGACAAATGAGGGAAATTTTGAGGAAGTGGCTGAATTCAAATACCTAGGAACAATAATCACAAATAGGAATGAGACGCACAAAGAAATTAAACATAGGCTCAATTCTGGAAATACATGCTATTATGCATTGCAGAGACTTCTGATGTCCCAACTCCTTTCAAAAAACGTTAAGCTGAAAATATATAAAACTATTATTCTACCAGTTATATTGTATGGGTGCGAAACATGGACTCTTACTTTAAGGGAGGAAAGGAGATTACGAGTATTTGAGAATAAAGTACTTAGGAAAATTTTTGGACCAAAGAGAGATGAACAGACAGGTGAATGGAGAAGACTACATAACAATGAACTACATGGTCTTTATAAGAAGCCAGATATAATAAGAACAGTTAAGTCTCGTAGACTGCGATGGGCAGGACATGTTGCGCGTATGGGGAATGAAAGACGTGCATGGAAGCTTCTTGTAGGAAAGCCAGAGGGAAAACGGCCAGTTGGTAGACCAAGAATGAGGTGGGAGAACAACATTAACTATGATTTGAGGGAAGTAGATTATACAGGGAATGATTGGCAAGCATTAGCTCGGGATAGGGATGTATGGAGAGCTTATGTCCGCGCGGCCATGAACCTACGGGTTCGATAGTGCCAGTGAGTAAGTAAGTAAGTAAGGGTTTGGAATCAGATATTTAGTTTCGTGTGAATTTATATTAGTCTTGTGTTTCGTTGTTGCTGAGAAAATATATAGGGTTAAGAAATTACGTAAAAATGGAGGCATCAGATACAACAGAGAATGAGGATGAACAATCAAGTCATTTGTAGATTGCTATTTCAAAGAAAAAACAAAGTGTTTGGATGAATTTCTGATTCATCAAAAAGGATACAACCCATGAGCTATGTTACAGGAGACGATTGTAAGTGTTTACTTTCTACTAGCGCTTGATCTTTCAGTTATATTGTTGTAAACTACAGCTCTTCTGTATTTACTAACATTATTTAATATTTCAAACTTTTTCAAACAATTTTTATAACATTATTAGACAATTTTGAAGTATTAAATATGCAAATCACAATATTATGACACTGTTAGACAATATTGTGATGCTAACTGCTATTTTCTCCACAGAGAATATTACTTAGTCTATGATTTTTCTATCACTGTTTTGGGTTATTGCTAGTTGGATCAGCGTTAGGGAGTGATAAGTAAGTGTACACCCATTTTTATAAATGTTTGGTAATTTAATATTATTAGTATATTTTTTAAACATAGATTTGGGGATTTATTGCAAATGTTGGTCATTTAAATTTCATAGCGATGGATAGTAATTGATATGTGGTTCAATTGTGGGTTATCGTTGGCTCTATAAACTCTGGTGCACGTGCACTGCTGTTCTATAGGACTTTGAAAATATTTCACGCTAGTTTAAGAGCAGTTTTTCCCAGTTTTCAATATGTTTCATTACTGGAAAGGAATAGATTAATAAAACAATTTTATGAAATGGCTTCCAACAATGCACAAAATGCTTGCCTAGTGTAAATCCTGTGAACTGAAGAATGTCTAAGAAAAGTCCTGATACAACTGTATGTGATGACTTTTCTTACGTCTACAAGTTGTAAATTAATAGAGATAATCAAATAAACGATGTTCAGGTATAACAAACAGCATTCATATAATTTCGAGGAATCGCCAAGAAACTACTAATTACCCTAATAAGACCACAGGGAAAGCACATGTGGAAACTAGAGGGAAACATACCAATAGATCTAGAGACCGTAAAGGAGAAACAGTATCCAAAATCCTTGAACATATACAGCCTAATATTTCTTAAATAGATTTAGAGCCGCATGCAAATACATTAGTCTCTGGTGAGCTGAGTTTTCCGTGAGAACGTGCAAAGTTCGAATTAGCGAGTCGCTGACTGGTCATGCATGAAAGTAGTTTTTTTCATAACATTGGCAAGAAATTACCCAGAATTCTCAGCGATAAAACCACTTCCGTTATTTTCGTCTGCTAGAAGAACGCATTTACGCTTGCATCCCGCAAATAATACCATATACGACGATGTCGCACGAGATCATGCTGATTCTCCTGTTCTTCCGGTTGAATTCTTTGGTAGACTCATCAAATTCCTCTTCTCCGCGTATACCGAAAACAAGATCGAAGTCTTCAAGGTCCGACATCTTGATAAAGCAGCAAGGTAGGTAGCAACGTTTCAAAGTACATTGGGTACCATCGGGTTGCTCACGATTTGTTCTCTGCAAAGTCACCTCGCCAGGTAGCTTAGGAATTTCAACAATTATTATCGCATGAATAGATTTTTGAGTACGCAAAAACATATTTGGATGCAACTTTCTCAACAGAGAATGACTTTTACGGTCTAATGCGTTCATAGATACGACCCTTAGACATAGAAAATGAACAAGATACAGCTAAGAATAAAAATCTGAACACGCAGAAACATCTTACATATAAGGACCTTACAAACCTTGAGTAGGCTGGAGCCTGAAATCATGAGATTTCTAATGCTAGAAAGAAAAAAAAAACCCGAATCATTCATCATAGTTGATTTCAAAAACTAAATGGATGTGGTGATTTTTTGTATGTTTCATGAGTGTGGAGAATTTTTGATTGGATACAGTAGAAAAAAAAAAACATTTTTCCCAGAGAATCATTGCAAGATACCACATCAAAATAAAATTCTAAATTAGTGTTGCTGAGACAGTCATACACTATACAATATAAAAGCTTAAAATGAATAGCTCATGTTTCCATTAAGCGCAGTGAGAAATTTTTCGAAGTCCCAGGCCAGAATTTCAGGGAGTCATGTTTTTAACATCAACTATCACTAATATCGGTACTTTAAATGTTTTTCTAATTATGTTTCGATTATATTTTCATGCAATATTTCTGTATACATACGTTTTGGTATTGGAGCCATGTTGCTTTTTCAGCCATTTTGATTTTCTTTCCTTTTCTGTTTTCAGTGCAGCCAACATACACTACATATATTTCACTAGATTACTGTTTACACACTAAATTAAGGTTTACTGTTAACTATTTACACTACACACATATTTTTCTTGGGGCACGCCGTAGCGGTTAAGGCACTGCACTACAAGTCGGAAGGTCGAGGGTTCAGTCCCGGTGGGGGTCAGGATTTTTAAACTGACCAAAACCTTCTGGCAGCACTATGGCCCTGAGGTCGACAGCCTCTAACGGAAATGAGTACCAGATGCTTGTTCTGGGGGTAAAGGCAGCTGTCACGCAGGGCTGACAACCCAGCTGACATCAAGTGCCGATTGTCTAGAAAAAGTGGGAGCCTTAACCTCCTACTACCCCAAGGGATTACTTTACTACATATTTTTCTTACGCAACAGGACACGTTTCGCAGATGTCTTCAATTCCTGTCTAAATTCCTGAAAGGGGTTTGCTTTTATATTTTTACAGTCTTGGAGCCAAAGGAATTCACAGATATGAATACCCATGTCCCTGCATTTTACACCCCCCCCCCTGGTCAGATGATGCCGTAGAGACCTCCAGCGAGATTCAATTTGATTTGTGTGACAATTTGTCACGGGTTCCACGAAATGGATGGAATGGTTTACTGTTAGATGTGCGGCAAACCCGCCAGCCATTAATCCCTGATAACCCCTCCAGGTATCTGTATGAATTGTGCTAGTGACCTCTACGTGCTGGGATATAATATTGAATAACGTTAAGGCATCACTCCTGTTATGCCTGAAATGAATTAACATTATAATATGAAGAGTTTGATAATATATTAAGTGATGTAGATAGGATGTTGATAATATATTATTCAGTGCATAAAATTGTGTGTGCGTGTTTATTTTCTAAATCAAATACTTTGTTTAATCAATTATGATTAAATTCAAATTAATGTTTTCTCTCTTCAATAGAAACTTGTCTTCTTTAATATGCGATAAAATATTATGAACAAATCCATTCCATTAAATCAGTTTAACGACTTGGATCAATTCATCATAGCTGTGAAAATTTATCAGGGTCGGAACTAGCACACGTGCGCAAAGTGACTAATGTAAGGGAAGTTATAGTATAATCCCTCGTGATTTAACATACTGGTAACACATACCCCATCCTTACTTTATTTTCAAGTGTGGACTACTTATGTTTTCCAGATGTTTGGGATGTTTCTTCCATGGTTGGTAACCAGCGTTCAATTGTCGTATAAATGTCGCCTGTATCCGCTTTCGTCTGCTGGAGCATTCGCATTATATCGACAAAGACAAGTTACACTATTTTCGTCTGCTGGCGCATGGGCATGGTGTCTGCCGAGGACTTAGAAAAAATTCTCACTGTACTTAATGGAATGATTATCCAAATGAAGATATTTTATTTATCATAAATAAACGGAAATAAACAGGATGAAAATTCTACAAATTATGATTAAGAAGAAGATTTTATTTACTAACATTAAAATTTTGATATTTTAATCAATATAACCTAAATATCAAACTCCAACTTAGCCCTTAAGTAATTTTACATTCTTTTTTTTATCTTTCAATCTTACGGAAAACAATGCAACAGGACTGAAATGCCTCAACAGTTTCAATTGCTATTATATATCAAAAGTGCAAAATTAAATGACTTTCAAATAATAAAAGAGTTTTTGCAGTCCGGCAGTACAAGACTATTTTATTTAATTGCCAGTGAGAGGAGACAGAAAGAAAAAAGAGAGACATTATAGAATCTGATAGTGAGGAACAACAGTTAACTTAATCCAATTGGGTGTCATTTAATTAAATTCAGACATATCTTATACTGTTTTAGGTTGCTTCTCATTTGGACCTTAATCATTCTTAGTATGAAAATTTAGACATTGTTTGGCTGTATTGATTTTTCATTGTTGATGTTCAACTTCAAAAACTAGCAGTACTGTTTGTTAAGAAAGAGTTGGTCTTTGCATTGCACTTTACCAATTTCCATAAAACACACGTGCATTGAAGTACTGAGTATTAAACTTTAAAAGTGCGTTTTTCTCAAAACTTTTAAAAATGGACCTTGATCGTTATTCCCGTGTACCCATCAAATTTCACCTTTATAAGACTTTTTGTGTTATCACAGCGAGTCTTATTAGCTGAAAAACTGCCATATACTGGTATGCTGTCCTTCCAATATTTAAATTATTACTATTTAAATGTATGTAATGTGAACTGAAGTAATAAATGCACATTATTTTATGCTTTTAAGCTTGTTTTAACAGTTGCATGTGTTTCCGACCAGTCCGGTTTATTGGTTATGGTTGGTACTTTTAAAAATGTTTACAAAATGTAGAATGTCTCAAAAATTACCTTTTAACAATAAACCTAATTTACATACCTTTAACTTACTAATAGTTTCTCTTTGTAATAAATATATCTCTATTCACTTACATTATACATGTTTATTAAATTTGGTCGCTGGGCAGGGTCGTCGAAGATAGCATAATATTGCTGAACAAAGCCTTTTCCGATGGCTTCATACGCTGGATTTAGTGACATCCTAAAATTATACTTTAAACTTATATCTTAAGACTATTGTTTTAAGTTTGAAAAACTCCTTTTGTTCTATTTTTTCTTTCAGGCCAATAAATTTTGGATTTTACGACCTCACAATTCCAGCAAATCTACAGAACTTTCTTCTCAACTTAACTTCCACATTTGCGTGGGCCACTAGATGGCAGCACTAGATGGCGGATATTCGACAGTCTTCTGAAATTTCATATCTCGACTTCACGCTCCACCAATCATAAATTAATTTTTTTTTCTCTCCACCAATCATTTCATAGTAGTTTCGAGTGCAATATTGTTCTATGGTTTCGAGAACAACCGAATCGATGAATCGATCATAAATCGACGATTATATTTACCGAAAAAAAAGTGTTTATTGCTTATGAAGAACTATGAAGAACAGATGAAAATGAATAAGAAATGATTAATAATCAGTGAAATATTTATTAAACCACTTGTTTATGAAGTTTCTATTGTTTGGGTGAAATACAAGGATTCTTTCTAATGTCGTATCATTTCTATGTAATATTTACAGATTTACTAATTGTTTTTTATATCATAACCTTCATAACTCATACTGCTAGAACATATCCATTTCTATTTGTAACTGCAGTCTTAGTCGGGATTTGTATTTATTTGACTCTTATATGATTTCCAAAGAAAGACTTGAATATATTCTCATAAATTGAAGATCAATCAGATATCAAAATGGTGATTTGTAAATTTTTTCAGCAAGGTAACTGTAGATATGGAAATAATTGCAGATTTGATCACATCCCTGATTATTCACCATCTGGAGATCCAGGTTTTAGAGGAAGATTTACAGGACATTATCCTTCAAATAATTATTATTCAAGTCATAATAAGCATAATGCTGGTCCATATAAATTAGCAAACAGTTCACATGACAGTGAAGAATTGATGAAAGCAATTGCTCAAGAAGTTATACAGAGTGAAAAAGGTGGGCAATGGCCATTGTCATGCTATGCACCTATTAAGGAACGTCATTGCTATCCTGGATTGGAGGATCATTCTCCAGAAGAAATTAGATGGAAAATGTATGAAGCTTTAAAAAATGGCACACTTCCTGAATATCAGAGGCAGATTAAAGAACTGTATGAAATAGCAAAAATGCGAAGAAATAGTTTTTTAAATCCAAGTGAAGAAATGTATAAAATAATAGATAAAATATTTCATGGACAAAAATTGGAAACCGAAACAAATTTTTCCTTTATACAAGCAGCAAATCAGACATCTACTAATAAATATAGTTTATGGAATTCTCCAGGTTTTGGCAGTAATCAACAGACTAGTGCAGCACCTGTATCAAGCAACTTTTCATTTTCATTGCCACAGTTTGGTGGTCCAGTTAATCAACCTGTAGTTGAACAGTCTCCCAATGTATTTGGAGCTTCTATACAACCTATGCTGACCATGCATAATATACCGGTATCAAATCAAATTCTGCAAAGTGTTCCAAATCAGATGCCCAGTGTTCCAAATCAAATGCCTGGTATGTTTGGTAATCAGTCTCACGTTCAAAATTCCTCTCCGTTTAGTAATGCAACACAAGGTTTTCAGCAGCCAAATCAACCCCAAGTATCAGCTCCAAATACTGGACCAATGTTTGGTGCTAATAATAATATTTCTAATATAAATTCTACTGCTCCAAACAAATTTGAAAGTGGTTCCATTGACTCTTCAATATATTCTATGAAAACAGATCTTGCTGAACATGAGATAAATGCTTTTCTTGCTCAAACATTTGCAATGGGGAAGATTCCAACAAAACCTCCATCCAGAGACTTGTGCACTGTTTAGAATTTAACTTTTTTTTGTTACATTAACCCAATAGTGGTGACATTTGAAATTTTAATAACATTGGCTTTTATATTTGTGCATCATCAAGCCCTACAAATTCCTTTGGGGTGGCCCTTCAAACAACTACACATAAGTTATCATGAGATCCGAAGATAAATCAAAAGCAGTGATCAAAGCTACATAGAAAATTACAAAACTCTGACTGCTATGTGAAAACAGCATTCCAACTTTTCAATTTGAAAATTGCTCCATCATTTGGCCACTTCTTACATATGAGGGTGGATCAAATATAAACCAGAATTTGTATCTGGAGGTTCTGGTAGCGAACTGCAAAGGTTGCGGTTTGGAGGAGAAGTTGGTGGGGGTGTCTGGAGTAGGGATCTTGATGTTTTGCACTCCGAAGAGCGGCCGCTTGCTTCAGTATGCCATGAGCAAGCAAGAGGTACACACGTCTGTTGTGCAATGCATTATTATTAAGTTTCTGGCAAAATTTTGAAGGCTCCATGCATAGTTCGGGGAAGCAACCCTTTCGTAGATGCAAGTGTATGATTGGCGCAAAAAAATTTTAGCGGGCCAGGATTCAGTGGAAATGAGTCCCACCAAAGACGGCAACGAACAAGCATCACTGCAGACAACATTCGTGCTGTACGGGACCTTATTGAGGAGGATCGGCACATAACAATTTCTGAAATTGCTTCACACGTTGGAATAAGCTTCGGAAGTGTTCAAGCCATCATCACTGATGAACTCAAATTCCAAAAATTGTCTGCCAGGTGGGTTCCTCGGCTCCTCAGCCAGGAACAAAAAAATTTGACGAAAATGCATCGGACACCTCTGGAACATCCTCCTTACAGTCCAGATTTGTCACCCTGTGACTACCATTTGTTTGGGCTACTGAAAGAAGACCTGGGAAGAAGGCGGTTTGGTGACAATGCAGTGGTAGAGGAGTTCGTGCGCAACTGGCTGACTACACGTCATCCCCCATTCTTCAAGGACGGCATCAAAAAGTTGCCAACTCGATGGCAAAAGTGTGTTGGAAATGCAGGATACTGTGCAGAAAAATGAGGTGGTGGTTTTGTATTTTTTTGTTAATTCAATAAAATTGTAAACAATAATTCCAGTTTATATTTGATTCAACCTAGTATATAATAACCTAAAGACTTGGGACAATAAAGGTGAACTACCTGAAAAAAAATGTTCTGTCTCCAAATATACAAAAACTAGATTGGTGTATGATTTAGCCAAAACCAACTCTTTCATTGAAGATATAATCATCACATGAAACCTTGGAAATTATGCTAGACTGCACAAGATTCTTGGAGGAGAGGTGCAAGAAAACATTGCACAGACCCGAACTTTTACTATACTCTGCAAAGATGAATGATTAATGGAGAGAGGCCATTGAACTCGCAATGTTTATACAGGTCATTGTCATCAGGATCCACCATCACATATACCCGAAAGCTGGTTTCATTACATCACCATTGGATGCCAGTGACATGACTTTAATTGCTTATCATGTAATTGATTGTGAAACAAAGACAATCTCTTTGTCTTTCTTTACCAACCTACATAATATTTAATAACTAATTCGTACACAGTATGTTAAATAAATCATATATGCATATGCTAATGTTCTCACAATTTCTGAAAAGCATATATATAAAATTGGTAACTTCATATAATTGATGGTTGACATACTGTTCCTATCTTTCATATCATAAATATGAACTCTTACGTAATTCATGAACTAACGTTACCATTGCTTCTCATAAATTAAAAAGTTAACACACAACATATTAATCTTTAGTTTGAATTTTTTTTGTCTTGGGGTTCACCATTGAACATTGATTCTATGAAATTACCAACCGATCATGTGTTGTCGTTTTGTTATAGGCTCTGAACCTCAGATTACCACATTGGGTTAATGATGATGATGGAATGCTATCTGTATTATGAAGGGAAAGCCTCTCTGTTGTAGCACATGTACGAGTATCTGGATACTGTATGTTGAACTCTTTTCAATTATCATTGATTAGATCTCGTGCTCCGAACCTAATGTAAGTTGAGTAATTCCACTAGTTGGCTTATTTCCAAGGTTAGGATGGAATTATTTTTGTTAGCTTTTAGGTTTAATTTTTCTATGAGTGCATTCCAGTTCTGATAAATTTCAAAATTTGAAAGTATTTTCTTGTTAAAGCTCATTTTATTGGTTTGATGCCTTCCAGAGTACTGAACCCATATAGCTGGGATCTTGTATTCTCGTAATTTGTAATCCAATTCTACCCATAATTCAACGAGAGCATGTTCTGTATTGTTAACATTGTATCCTTTATATCATTTCTATCTCCACTACTAATTTTTTTCATATTGTCTTACTTTTTTTTTCGGACAAAACCCACAAATACATATATATATACACACACATTCCTCACGTTCTTAATCATGTTCTGCAACAGATTTTTGTCCATTTTTGTTTTCTTTTTTAATTACAGTATCCAGGTACCAGTACTAAAATCCTTGAAAACTTATACCATGAAACTTTTTTCTTGATTCTTTATCCCTGATCATTCCAATTTTTGATGTACTGATAATATACAATAAACACATTTTTATTAATCTCGTTTTGCTGAACATTTGGATGTAATTTGATTGTTCTGTGTTTTAATGGTTGACATACATCAAGTTCAATCCAAACTTGATCTACTGTAACATTTAATCAAAATCAAAGTGGGAGGTAACACTTTGAGGTATTTACAATTTATAAATGAGTTGGAGAAAATGTTTTTAATATCTCACCTCATAAAATTGCACGTTTTCACGATACCGGTTTCAAAAGTAAATTTTACTTTCATCTGCAGTCAAACTCCAACTGTCGAAATTTTGCTGCTAACACCTTCTTCTGAACTGCCATCTGGTGTCGATTTTATGAACTTGGAGATCAAATTACTCTTGTTGGGAATTTCAAAATTCATGGCTCTATATTTATTCTTCTGAATGTGTATCTTTTCCCAAACTGTTAATTCCAAAGGCTTTACATATTTTAAAAGTTTAATTGTGATTCTCTAGCAAACTATGAGCTGCAATTACCATTTTTTCCAGATGTCCCAGATAGTAAAAGATCTGGATTTTAGCATATTAGTTTCAATGACTGCAAGAAAAAACTAAAAGGAATTTAGAAACTCATACAAAAGAACACTTTAGAAATATTAAAAATGTGTTAAACATAAGGTCAAATTTTGATTTATTTCCAAAACTCCTCTGGTGTCGCTGGATTTTAATTTTGATCATTTTTTATTCGGTAAGTGAAAACTATAACAAACTTTCAGTTCGATATATTTAACTTGAAGAACAGTCTTCACATTCATTATACAAAATAAGCGTTTTTCCAATTTCAATGCTTTCAAATTAATTACTTATGCCCTCAAGCTTAATGAATCAATATTTATTTTTACATATTCAAATAAAATTTCTTCGAAAAGAAGAATGTTTTAGTAATCACAATTACTATACAGGTGTATACACCAAAATGTCTTCTAGACCAACAATTCTTATTTATATATAAAAAAATAGAGGGTGCATAGCAACTAATTTCAAGACCTTCCTCATCAAAGTAAACTATTTACTAGGAAAGCAGAAAAAAGCGACTATGTCGCAACATACTGCCACCCATTGATCTGACCAGATCTTAAAAACAATGTTACATCAAAACAAATATCAACAGTTACAATGATAGAAAAATTCAATCAAACAATACAATAATATGATGAAAGTTAAAAATTAAATGTACCTGTTGCTACAAGCAGTTGGAGTATGCATCACCGTACACAACAAGTAATGGAAACTCAACCTGCAGAAGATGGAAGGTAACTTTCGAAAGCGCTCCAGTTAATTTCATATACAATATATTAACAAAGTTGAGGACGACGGCACCTACCAACAGGTACAATTTAATTTTTAACTTTCATCATATGACTTCACCTCAACGGAATTTGATATGAATTTCACTAGTATTAATACAATAATATATATGAAGTTCCATAATGACTCTATATAAAAACAAGAGTTAGATGGGAGTGGGCACAACTTCACAATTGCCCTCTTCAATGTAATACCATTAGTCATTACAGAGATCTCTCTGCAGACTCCATCTGCACCAGGGTGCATTCAACAATAACACCTGTCTTCCAGACTAAAGGAGGTAAGTTATCGTCCTTCAGTAGCACTAAGTCCCCAACACTAATATTCCAATTGTTTGGCTTTGTCCACGTTTTCTTCATTTGCAAGTATTCCTATGACCATAAAGTCCAAAAGTCTTCATAAACTTGTTGCACCATGTTCCAATTAGTAGAAAGGGAAACGGGTTTATTAGAGAAGTTGGTAAGTAAATTGTTTAGGTTTCTACCTATCAAAAAATGTCCAGGAGTGAGATACGATACATCATCAGTTATCTTACATAAGGAACGCGAATTTAAGATTCCCTCAATCTTAACAAATAGAGTATTCAACTGTTCAAAATTAAGAAGTTTACCGCCTATGGTTCTCTTCATCATTTGTTTGCAGGATTTTATTCCAGCCTCAGAGATGCCATTGAAATGTGGACTGTGAGGTGGAATAAACTTCCAAGTTAAATTTAAATTGGCAAAATGTACCTTAATTAGACTTTGATTACCTTTAAGGAAAGTTTTATACAAAATAAGCATTTTTCCAATTTCAATGCTTTCAAATTAATTACTTATGCCCTCAAGACTTAATGAATCAATATTCATTTTTACATATTCAAATACAATTTCTTCTAAAAGAAGAATGTTTTAGTAATTCACAATTACTATACACTAAAATGTCTTCTAGACCAACAACTCCAATTTTAGTAATTTCCAATAACTATACACCAAAATATCTTCTACACCAACAATTCTTATTTATATATAAAAAATAGAAGGTGCATAGCAACTCATTTCATGACCTTCCTTTATCAAAGTAAACTATTTACTAGGAAAGCAGAGAAAAGCGACGTATGTCGCAACAAATGGTGAAATTGAAAAATTGGCAATTGCAGGTCATAATTTGCTAGAGAATCACAAAATTGGAAGAGAAACTAAACTTTTAAAATATTTAGAGAAGCCTTTGGAATTAACAGTTTGGGAAAAGATATACATTGAGAAGAATAAATAGCCATGAATTTTGAAATTCCCGACGAGAATAATTTGATCTCCAAGTTTATAAAATCTACACAGATGGTGTTAATGGCGAAGTTTCAACAGTTGGAGTTTGACTGAAGATGGAAGTGAAATTTACTTTTGAAACCGGTATTGTGAAAAGATGCAATTTTATGAGGTGAGATATTAAAAAAAATATTCTCCAACTCATTTATAAGTTGATATAACATATTTACTTTGACACTTGCCATAGCTCTTCTGATAGCCTACATTGTTTTATTTCAATCATGAGGAAGTGGGAGAAACAAAAATTTTATCTTTCACAAATCCCCAACCCTAAGTTATCTTGATGTATGTCATCTGACGCAGGAAACACACTTTTAACATTTGTGAGTTCTGAAATCAAAATGAAAAATCTGAAATTAAATTTCAAGATTTCCTCTACAAAAGAGTGCAAAATGCTTCCAAGTACCATAAATAGTTTTTGAGAACATTAAAGTTTTTTACTTATTTTGTAGTAGCTTCATGTAAATTTGTCTCATTTCCTTATTGAATCATTCCTTAATACTTCTTTTCCTTATATGTAAGTATACAAATTTGGAAAAGTGGATCAATTTACTTAGCCAGCATGGGTTATATAAAAATTATAAATTAGACAAACCCATGAAGTCATTAGTAGTTCCCTAAGACTCGTCAACACTTCCTTGTGATAATGGAGTATTTTCCTTGTATTAGTTAAAAGTTGTCGAGTCTTAAGAAATTGGAAAAAGATTGATTGAACTTTTATAGGAATAAATCTATATCAAGCTTTTAATATAAATTAAAATGTTTCATACCTCTCCTCATAACCAATTTTCTAAGTAGATTGAGATTTCAAGGCGTGGTTCTTCTGGTCATAACATCAGTCGTCAAGATGGTACTGAGGATGGGACTCCAATGGCCTTGAAATCGCAATCTACTTAGAAGACTGATATGAGGAGAGGTATGAAATATTTTAATTTATCTTAAAACATTGATACTGATTTACAGTACATAGGATAGCTCTGTTAACTAAGCTGCGGTAACTCTAAATGTTGTAGTCTAAGCCCTGGGTTCTGGATAGTGACAGTAACTACTTATGAGGGCAAATGAGGGAATGACCCCTGGACCCATGAGGGGAGCCTGCCATGAGTTTATACATTTTTCTTTCATATGTATTTTTAATTCTCATTTCCCCAAATTATAAACTGTCAGCGACAAAAGTGAGCATATATAGCAATAATTTACCTTCTTTTTTTTTTGAGTTGTTTCTTGACTCACCTCATACTTCTTAACTCCCTTGCAGATCTAGATTTCATCACTGTATTTGTGACATTCTCAATGCTGTTCACATTCACAACTGACGTCCAATGGTCTCCTCTCCTGCATACTGACCTCCGTGCCATCTGATGGCTGACCAACGAATTTCCAAATCAATCCCCTCTCCTTATCACTGGGTATTTCAAAATTCATAGTTGTGTTTTTATTCTTGCATATGTAAATTTGTTTCCCAAATTGTGAGTTCCTTTGGTTTTTCCAATTGTTTAAGTAATTTTGTTTTGGTTTCTATTCTATGTTTTTCTGACCAGGCATGTGCAGCTATTGCAGACTTTTCTGTTTCTCCATTTTTAACATTTCTAAGGTATCCTTTAATCTTGTATTTAGATTCCTTTTTGTTTTTCCTATGTATATTCTTTCACAATCTTTACAATTAATTTGATAAATTCCCGATTTTTTGCAGTCTTCAATCTTTTCATTTTTGTTGGTTTTTATTAAATTACCTAAACTGTAATCATTTTTCGGTGCTAATTTAATGTTGAATTTGTTGAAGATTTTTTGGAACTTGTCAAATACTAAAGGGTGGTATGTGAACTTCTTGAATTTTTTACCAATATCTTTATCTGTGTGAAGAGTACTTTCATTAATCATTTTTTGTTCCTTAAATGTATTTATTTTTTTGTGTATCATCTTTTCGTGAAGTCCATTATCCTTTGCAATTTTTATTATGTGTTTTTTCTCTTTCTTGTAATTTTCTTTGCTCCATGAGCAAAGAAAATAAATACATTTAAGGAACAAAAAATGATTAATGAAAGTACTCTTCACACAGATAAAGATATTGGTAAAAAATTCAATAAGTTCACATACCACCCTTTAGTATTTGACAAGTTCCAAAAAATCTTCAATAAATTCAACATTAAATTAGCACCGAAAAATGATTACAGTTTAGGTAATTTAATAAAAACCAACAAAAATGAAAAGATTGAAGACTGCAAAAAATCGGGAATTTATCAAATTAATTGTAAAGATTGTGAAAGAATATACATAGGAAAAACAAAAAGGAATCTAAATACAAGATTAAAGGAATACCTTAGAAATGTTAAAAATGGAGAAACAGAAAAATCTGCAATAGCTGCACATGCCTGGTCAGAAAAACATGGAATTGAAACCAAAACAAAATTACTTAAACAATTGGAAAAACCGAAGGAACTCACAATTTGGGAAACAAATTTACATATGCAAGAATAAAAACACAACTATGAATTTTGAAATACCCAGTGATAAGGAGAGGGGATTGATTTGGAAATTCGTCGGTCAGCCATCAGATGGCACGGAAGTCAGTCTGCAGGAGAGGAGACCATTGGATGTCAGTTGTGAACGTGAACAGCATTGAGAATGTCACAAATACAGTGATGAAATCTAGATCTGTGAGGGAGTTAAGAAGTATGAGGTGAGTCAAGAAACAACTCAACAAAATTAAAATAAACCTCGTAGTGTTATTTCCTACCTACATAACTTAATAATTTACCTGTTTGGCATTCGACATGAAACTAACAGAGCAATGCCTAGTACTGGTATTCAGTTCCTGAAATGGAAACTGACTCATCTTCAACATCAAAATGTTTTCTCTTTACCATTGATTACAATAATTTGTTTATTAATTTTCATATTTCTATCATTATAATAGCGTTAGCTTCTCAATATTAATTTAATAAATAATGCTATAGCTTTGTGGAGTCCCTTCATGTCTTAATGTAGAAGCCATTCATTTCATTGTGTATTTGTGAATGATGATTCATTGCATTTGAATGTGGGACAAAGAGAGTAAGGTAAAGGAAGGATTTATGCTTGGATGGGAATGAAACCTGGATTAGCTCAGTAGTCGGAGCATTAGCACAGAAAGCTAAAGGTTCGGGGTTCAATTCCTGGTTCAGGCAAAAAAAAATTTCTCTTTACCATTGATTACAATCAAAGAGATATACTTAGTAATAAAAAAAATAATAATACTGCCTTCTTTTCAATACTCATAAGTCATAACACAGCATCATACATTCTGCTTCAGTCAGTCCAGACCAAGCATCAAGAAATATAATAATATATTGTGATTGTTGAAAATGTCAACCAGTAATAAAACACAGTAGAACTCGAAAGGAGAAAAGAACTTGGATAAAAAATTAGTAAACCTTCTAAAGTGAGCGATTATTTTTATTTATAAATCGACTTCCTGGTCTGCTCCCTCACCTATACCTCCCAGTATCACAGACTGAAAAAGAAATGATTGTGGAAACTCCAGCAACTGATGTATTTGGTAAGTAATAAATAAATACACAATGTTTTTAAATAGAGTATTCAGTTCTTGGATTCATAACTGAATTTCATTGGACGAAGGAAGCCCACAACTCAATGGTATTAATAAACTGTTAGTTTATGCTGATGATGTACTACTATTGGATGATAGCGAAGAGATACTAAAAGCCAACATGCACACACTATTGAATAACACTAAGAAATTGGGACTGGAAGTAAATATCAATAAAACCAAATATATTGTCACACATAGAAATGCATTATATAATGGAAATGGACAGCTAATAACAAATGAGGGAAATTTTGAGGAAGTGGCTGAATTCAAATACCTAGGAACAATAATCACAAATAGGAATGAGATGCACAAAGAAATTAAACATAGGCTCAATTCTGGAAATGCGTGCTATTATGCATTGCAGAGACTCTTGACATTCCAATTCCTTTCAAAAAATGTTAAACTGAAAATATATCTTCTTCTTCTTCCTTCCAAGTATTAGGCCAAGGCCTGTTAAGATCCTATAGAAAATTTTCCCTCCAGCGTTTCATAGGACGGCCCAGTGATCTTCCGGGAAATTCTTGTATAAGACTTGAAAGCATAATAATAGTCCCTTCTACTGGTTGCTGGCCAAAGGAAGGCAAGGCCAGTGACGGGGCTGCCATCTTATACCCTCTGGTCAGGCTTTTCTGGAGAAGAAAAGAAAATAAAGGAAAGAAGAAATGGAAAAAAGGAAAGACTCCCTAGCCCTCGGATGCCCTAATAGCATTGGGGTCGAAAAAACAAGAGTTAACCAAGAGAGGTTAGATAGTAAAGTTAAGAGAGTGCAAAACACTAGTAAGTGGAAGAAATGTTTTGCTCAGCTTGGGCACCTTGTGGTCGCCATCCACATATCCCCTAGATGAGGACCCCTGAAAATATATAAAACTCTTATTCTACCAGTTATATTATATGGATGCGAAACTTGGACTCTTACTTTAAGGAAGGAAAGGAGATTACGAGTATTTGAGAATAAAGTTCTTAGGAAATTTTTTGGACTGAAGATAGATGAGCAGGCTGGTGAATGGAGAAGACTACTCAACAGTGAACTACATGGTCTTTATAGGAAGTCAGATATAATAACAGTTAAGTCTCACAGACTGCAGTGGGCAGGACATGTGGCTTGAATAGAGAATGAAAGATGTGCATGGAAGTTTCTTGTAGAAAAACCAGAGAGAAAACACCCAGTTGGTAGACTAAGAATGAGGTGGGAGAATAACATTAACTATGATTTGAGGGAAGTAGATTATACAGGGAATGATTGGAAAACATTAACTCAGGATAGGGATGTATGGAGAGCTTATATCCACATGGCCTATGGGTTCGATAATGCCAGTGAGTTAGTTACTTTATACTGGGTATCACAGTAACCATGTTCGAGTCGAACATCTTGGTCAAATAGAAAATTAGAAATTTGAGTTTATCAGGATAGAATAAAATTTTTAATTCTGATATAGTTCATAATAAAGTCCACCACTATGGTCTCGAAGTAACGTGCTGCCTTGTCACGCAGCAGGCCCAGGTTCGATTCCCAGTCGGGACAGGCTCCTGGGGTGAGGTTTTTTTTGGGGTTTTTCCTTACCTGTAAGACAAATTTAGGGCCCAATGGTCCCCAAAAATAATCGGGCCATCATCATCATCATCATCCTTCACCGGTGTGGAAAGCAGCCGGAAGCTACCACACCTATAATTCCCTAGTAAAGCTGCAAAGCATAGCATGAAAATGCTATGATTGCAGTGAAAGACCTGCCCTTGGGCAGAATTACTATGGATGGATCATAATAAAATAAAAAATCAGGTAAAATATTTTTGTTTCTTCTCTAAATCAAATTATCTACCAACAACAGTAAACCATATTATGACAATATGTAAATAAAAAACTTATAATAATTTAGTCAAAAAGGGATTTCACATAGGATATTATAAACATGGACCAGTAATGTCAAATCAAATACTAATCCTTATAATAATAAGCAGTAACATGTTTACCTATCTATTCTTCAATAAGTTAAAAAATGTACATACCTATACTGCAGCCACTGATTCTGCGGCTTTGACGTTTTCACGACAGCATTGCTGATATGGATATTCAGTGGGAGTGGCCGCTTTATGTATGTGGTTAGCAGACATACAGCTGACATCATCTCAGCAATTTCAAACCTTACTAGTGTGCTATAGCTGCGTCAAGAGCAGTGACTGATTGTGGCAGACATCTACTCCCACAACAACCATATCCTTATTGGCAAATAGAGGGCGAATTCTCCCTTTAACCCTCGTATAACTTAAACTTCAGAGCCGGAGATATGGCGGCTCGGGTATAATGTGAAATGTTTGTACATATGTGTAGTACGTAATGTTGATGAAGGTAGATCCCACTGTAGGGACATGGGAGCTTCCCTAGTGGGAAGTTTCTCGACCAGACTAATTTAATTATGCTTATTTCCCTACATATGTCAGCGAGGGACATGTGGTTAGTAGATCACCATAAGGCAACATCTAGTAGGAAAATAAGGTGTTACTCAGATGGATAAAGGTTGGTTAAATTTATCTCAGAGGTCTTTTATTCAGATTTGAGGTTTTTTTTATGAGCCAGACTTGGGGCCCACGGCATAAAGTACCTCCTGGATGACTTCTCCGATGAATTTTTTCATCCCCAAAAATCCATTGACCCATGGCCAGATTTGATCCCACGACCCTCAGGACTAGAGGCAAGGAACATAACCACTAGACCACCATACCTGACAAAACATAATGTACATGGGAACATACCAAAAATATATCATCTGAAAACATAACATTTGTGAAGAGACATTGCGAACCTAAGTAATATATCTATGGTTCAAATTAATCGGATTTATTCAAAACTTTGTCTTTTGAAATTGTGGATGTATCTGCAATTACAAAAGTTTCAAGACAATAAACTCCATAGAACCAGCCAGGTTCAAACAACTAGTCCCAAAACATCAAACTCCAAAAAAATTAACTAGGAATTTTAAACATTTGATGAAAGCATAGTATGCTACAGATTTTGCCAATTATTCAGAAAATGTACTATATCCTTTTATAATTAAATTATTAGCTCATATCTCTTTAATTGGCCAAAACACCACCGAAAAAAATGAAGCCTCTGGTTGTTTTTGATACAATATTGTTATTCCTGTAGCAGAAATGAAAGTTCTAAAAATCTTTAAATACAGTTTCCCCAACTTTTGCAGTCACCAAATTGTGAAGTTAGTCAAGCTACAATTCTGTTGGGAAAGAGTTTGAGTAATTTAAGATCAAAGAAATAATGTTGAAGAAGTTTTAATGTCCACTGAAAATGTATCCAATTCATGGGGAATATTGCTAATATATTCTAAAAGAAGACAAAAAAAGAGTTCAAAGATTTGCAGATGAATTGAGTTGCAATGAAAAGTTGTCAGATTCAAAAAAATATTTTGAGTCTTACATTTTTCTGAGATGTTTGAACATAACATTTGCACAATTAACAAGTAGATTGAAAGGAATGTGGGAGGTCTCTGATTTTTTAAACTAATAATTACTTAGACAATTTTATCAAAGCTACAAAAAGCAGCAATGAAATGGTTGGATAAATATTCCAATGATTTAACTCCCAATTTGACCCATCAAATTCTAGAATTAAAATTCACAAAAATCTCTTGTTTCTTGTGCTTGAACTTAAATATTAATATTATAAGCAAAATCCAGAATACATATTTAGGATGTGTCAGTTTTGGAACATCACTTGATATGCAACTATTAATCACTTGGACACTTTTTGTAATAAAATAGATGTTTTCTTTCTATGGAGTTTTTTAACATCTCAAAAAAATGGTAAGCATTGGTGAAGATGGGATAAACATGTAACTTTTTAATAATCTTGAACAACTGTTTACCTACAGGTTTTTGTACTTTTTGAACTCCATCTGGAAGAATTCAAAGCCTCTTAATTGCTGAACAAAAGTCATTGTGATCACACTTGACCTATATAAGAAGGGTGGCAAGAAGAATTATGATAATTACACAGACATTCGTTTTTTAAACCTGGGTTATAAAATATATTCCAACTTCCATAAGAAATAAATTATTATCCATATGAAAGAAAGATGGAGTTGGGAGAAGAACAAAATGGTTTTAGATGGGGGAAGGTGGTGCTGTGATAATTATTTCATGCTGAAAATATTAATTAAAAACATAGAGAATTTAATATTGAGACATGCATAGGTTTTATTTTTTTGTAATAGAAAGAAATTACAAGAACACATGCCTTCAAAAGTGGAAGATCAATGATGGATTTAATCTTATGTGTAAGCAAGGGCGGCTATTCAGGGTAAGTAGGTGAAGTGCCGCTTCACCTTATTTTTACCAGAATTATTTTTAAACTTTATTTTCCTTATAATAAATGTTGGTTTTAGTATAAACATATTTCTGTATTATTGTAAGAGGCAGGACTCATCGTTGTGACACAGAGTACCCGTGCCATGTGCTGTTATTCTGGACTATGGCCAACGCTCAAGTGAATGATTCTTGCTTTCCACTCTGCTTGAACTCCGAGTGGAGCTTAGCTCGCTGGTTGTCATGATAACAGTGACGTCACGAGCTGAGGTCTAACATTACAAAATCCTCGAAGTGAAGTAGCAAAGAGGAATTAGCCATCTGCTTCGAGGTTTTATGTATGAAATTCTTACATATTGCACTATTCGGCTATTGTTGTGGTGGTTTAATTATTAATCCTGTTCATGATGTATTGTGTGTTTTATTGGAAACACCTTTTTCATGTTGGAAAGATAAAGATAAAAAGGAAGTTTTAAATTGTGGGCATCCTACTGAATCTCTACAAATAAGTGATACAAATGAAGTTAAACATTCAGTTAAATGCTGCAGTCTTATCAAATGGTCATAGTTTCTTCTTATCCAAAATGTATAAAAACATACCTGATGAATGCAATTTCAGAAGAGAGACTTTCTTCTATGGGGAATATTACAATTCAAAAAAGAACTTCTACCACAGTAATTAGACACACCCATTCCAGTGAAGATATCACCAAAAAGTTTGCAGCCTTAAAGGACCGAAGGATCAATTTCATGTACAAGAAATAGGTGAGTTTAATATTAATTAAAATAAGTATGTGTACAAATAATTTTTCTTACTAGCTCTTCACCTACCTTCAAAGCCATGAGCTGCCACTGTTTGTAAGACAACTTACTGAGAAGAAATGGAAATATGGACCAGAAATATACACAGTACACTGCCTTTAATTGATTTTGAATAAGTGTACGATGGCATTGTATATTGATGGTGGGCAATGAAAACCTCGTAACTCCATTTTGGTAAATTTTGCAGGAAAAACAAATAACTGTTTTAAATAATTATGAAAATTGATACAGCAATAGTTCCCACATGTTTTACTACAGAATTCAAGTCAAGTTATTAATAAATTTGAAGTCCGTGTTCTCAACAGGTTATGCATCACATATTTCTGTGCTGGCTACTGGAGTTTTCAATGACTGATGGAGTTACGAGGTTTGCATTGCTTACCGTCAATATATAAAAATATGGGAAGTGTTGTAAAATTTTAAAAGGTACCAAAGAGCTCAAATGAAAAAAATTGAAACATACAGGAATTGTGAAAACTGTATAAAGACTCCAGTAGGAATGAAACAATGGTCTAAAACAAGCATTGAGTTAGACCAGAGAGTATGTTGTTTTTAAAATTACGATGGAAAGTAACACTATGAGCAAATTATTAGTTTACATAATTGAATTGGGCATATTTAGACCTCATCTTATAAATTAAGTTATTTTTTATAAGTGTTAACAAACAGTGATTGAATCTAAAACTGTGTTCATGCATCACAGAATAATGTGCAAATATACCTTCACTTCATATGTTAATGTTGGGAATTTTATATTATGAGGTTTTCTTAATAAAAATCAATTGAAGAATTAAATTAATATTTTTATTACCTCACCTCATATCCTTTTTCTTCTAGACTGCAGTTTTGGAGCTATATCACTGCAGTCTAGAAGAAAAAGGATACGAGGTGAGGTAAACAAAAATATTAATTTAATTCTTAAATTAAACCTCATAGTGTTTTTTCAATTGAATCGTGAATTCTTCTTACCTCATATGTCTATGTTATTTAACACAGAACTGCGGTATCAAGAGTCATCATTCCCATTCTCAGCTGTTGTCATGACTGTTGATTCTTCATCGTGCCGGTCATTTCCATCAAGTGTTGATTGAAGAACTTTGTAATCAAATTTTGATTGTCTGGAAACTCAAAATTCATATATCTAAGATGCTTTTTCTGAATGTATATCTTTTCCCAAACTGTTAATTTCAAAGGTTTAGATATATGTTTCAAAAGTTTAGTTTCTTTTTTCCAATTCTATGATTCTCTGATAAACTATGTGCTGCTATTGCTTATTTTTCAATTTCACCATTTTTTATATTTCTGAAGTGTTATTTTGTGTGAGTGTCCAAATTCCTTTTTGTTTTTCCTATATATACTTGTTGCAATTAATTTGATAAATTCCAGATTTTTTATTATCTGGGGTGTTAACTTTTTCATTAGTTATCAGAAGATTACCCAGGCTGAATTTATTAATCGGAGTTAATTTTTTTAAAATTTGTTATGAACTTCTGGATGGTAAGTAATTTTCTTGACTTTTTTATCTTTTTTGGAATTATATTGCAGAGTGGTGTATTCATGTAGTCTTTTTGTTACTTAAATTTCTTATGTCTTCTCCAAAACCATTTAAGTTAGCTGCTGGATACTATTGTGAGAAAATTCAACTACAGAGTACAAGAGGCAAAAGACCACAATGTAGCTTCAAAAGGTACAATTTAATTAATATAATCGTAGTGAGAAGTGTTAAATTAATAATAAAATCATTGTATTCATATATATTTGAGAATGTATTATATTTTATTGTTTTTAGTCTCATATTCCACTTACTTGTGTTTTGCACTCTTTTAACTTTACTATCTAACCTCTCTTGGTTAACTCTTGTTTTTTCGATCCCAACGCTATTAGGGTATCCGAGGGCTAGGGAGTCCTTCCTTTTTTCCATTTTGTCTTTCCTTTATTTCTTTTCTTCTCCAGAAAAGCCTGACCAGAGGCTATAAGATGGCAGCCCCATCACTGGTCTTGCCTTCCTTTGGCCAGCAACCAATCGAAGGGACTATTATTATGCTTTCAAGTCTTATACGAGAATTTCCCATAAGGGAAAATTTTCTATAGGATCATAACAGGCCTTGGCCTAATACTTGGAAGGAAGAAGAAGAAGAAAAAAAAATTTGGAAAACATACTTTTTCAAGTAGAAAGAAATATTCAAAATATTTCAATGCTTTTACTCAAGAAAATGGTGGATGATGAAAATCTATTAATAAGAATCAAATGAATCTTGAATTCTTCTTACCTCATATATCTATGTTTTTTTTTAAACATAGCACCGCAATATCGGAGAAACATCTTCTCCATCGTCAGCTGCTTTCACGATGATGGAGAAGATGTTTCTCCGATACTGCGGTGCTGTGTTTACAAAAACATAGATATATGAGGGTAGAAGAATTCACGATACATTTGATTCTTATTAAGAAAACCTCAATGTTAAAATTCCCAAATTTATTATATTAAAAAAAAATCTATTAATTCTAGCATGGACAAAAAACTTTATTTTATTTTTATTTGCAGGCCAGTGAATTTATTAATTGACAGTATCACTTTGTCTGATTGCATTGGTTTTATCTTGTATGCTGCATGTTTCTCCTTTCTCAGTTGCTCTCCCCTTTTTATTTTGTTCTAAATGAACTCTTGAATATTGCTGAAGAGAGATATTTCACTTAGGCATTGAATTTTGGACCTGGCCATTCCAAACTCTTTAGGCAACCTACAATTCTTGTCAAGTCAGTGAATGGAAGTGGGGTTGATAAGGCCAATCCGTTTCCCCAGTTCCATTTCACTGAAATCATCTCACCCCCCTCTCTTGAAGCATCACTGGAGCCTGTGCCTCATCTGAGTAACCCATGCCACAGCAGTGGAATTTTCTGATTGTTCTAAGTGAACATGTGGTGTTTATTGTGAACTATGCAGTCTGTTGATGTTTTTATTATTCATTTCATACATCTCAATGATGGATAAATCATATTTGTAGAGAAAAATTATATGCTCAGGCTGGGGCTTGAACCCGGGACCTTTGGCTTTCTATGTCAATACTCTACCGACTGAGCTACCTGAGCAAGTTCCAATCTAAATGCAAATTTTTCTCTTATATACGCTGTTAATTCCCATGCACTAAATGTTATGAAACCTTTGCTTCTATCTTGCAAATGGTGGTTTTTTTATTAAGAAGACATTTATTTGGAAATTTTACATTATATTATGAAGCCAGTATGGCTTCTTTTTATTATTCATTTTGTACAAAGGTCCTGGGTTCAAGCCCCAGCCTGAGCGTATAATTTTTCTCTTCAAATATGATTTATCCATCATTGAGATGTATGAAATGAATAATAAAAACGTTGAATATATGGACCTATTAATGATGAGGAGAATGGTGATACAAAATATATAATTTTTATAATGAAATGGTTTTGTTAACAGCAATCTGGGTGCAAAGTTTGGAGCTTAGTACTAGTGAATGTGCATTTGTGTGTGTGTGTCTATTTAATATGAAAAAAACTTTGCATGAGCAAGTAAATGAACAAGGAAAGGAAACTATTACATCTATTTCAAATACGTCACATATATATAATGCCTGGATAGCATAGGTGGTAGCGCACTAACATATCAAATTGGAGGTCCTGGGTTCAAAAATCCTGGTTCAAGCATTTATTTTTCTTTTCATATCATGTATGGTCTTCATTACTAAATGTCAAAATTTAATTATAACATCAAAATAAATAAGCATCACTGCTATAATGTATAAATTCTCTTTAATTTGCTTACTTATTATAGAAGTCAAGTGAGGGCAGTGAGACCGATTTCATGCTACCTCTCGTGATAGAGAATATATATATATATATATATATATATATATATATATATACAGGGTGTCCCATTCAAACCTCCCACATTTTCATTAATCCATTGGAGACACATTTAAAGTGCCAGGTACGTTCACTGGAAACCCATTTAAATCTCCCCAGCGCTACTCCAGCTGCATTGGATTTTAAATCAGTATACCCAGACCATGCGTTCTATCACAAATAAATTTCAGATAATATTTGAAGAGAAAAATTTTCGCCTAGACCGGGACTCGAACCCGGGACCCTTGGCTTTCCGGGCCAAGTGCTCTACCAACTGAGCTACCGAGGCGAGTTACGATCTAGACGCAAATTTTTCTCTTATGTACGTAATTGTAATTCCCTCGCGCCAAATGCTTGAAACCATAGCTTCTATCTTTGCGTCTAGATCGTAACTCGCCTCGGTAGCTCAGTTGGTAGAGCACTTGGCCCGGAAAGCCAAGGGTCCCGGGTTCGAGTCCCGGTCTAGGCGAAAATTTTTCTCTTCAAATATAATTTATCCTTCTATGAGAAGTGTTAAATTAATAATAAAATCGTCAAATTTCAGATAGTTTGTTTACCCCTGTTTTTTCTTGTATTTTGTACTTCTGAGAATAGCAAAGGAATGTGGCCTGCCTATAACCCTCCTTTGTTCAATTTAACCATTATCTATTGTTAGTTTCAAGGCTGTGAAAGTTGACAAACATTTCAAAAACCATCTTTTACTATCATTTCTCGGTCATTACATTTAAAGTAAACACAAATCATATGTTCTAACAGGAACGAAAAAAAAATTCAGAAAAATATATAATACTGCATATTATAAAAATAAATGAAACTGAACATATAAAAGCATAGTCCTATACATTATCAAATCATAGAGAGTTCTTGCTATATATAATAATTTTTCAGTAGCCCTTTACAAAAATCTCCTCATTACAGGAAAACAAGCCACAACCTTGTCATGTCGATCTTCTCCTCCCATTCCTTTATTGTATTCTAGAATACATTTTGCCTTTATGATTTTTCCTTCTTGTTCTCCATCTTTATTCTTCCATTGCTTCTTACTGGTTTCAGTCATGTCGTCATTTTCATGTTTGGATGATAATAAATAAACGTCTTTCTTATCTTTCCACTTCAATGCAGGAAGTCTCCGACTAGATCATGTTGTTATCTCTCTTTTTTTTTTTTTTTTTTTTTTTTTTAATTTGATGTTCACTAAATCCATAGGCATATTTCTTCTGTTAGATTTTACTGTCCCTAATATGTCTCTCATCTACTGAGTTCTAAAAATAAATTAGGAGAACACAATTATAATGTGTAAACATTCTTTACGAATGGATTTGCTAATTCCTGGACTACACTCTCATTTGCTGTAAAATCAAATTTTCTTGTCCATCTTGTCCAGTGTTTATTTGAATCATATCCTGAAGAGGACTCTCACAATTTCTAATATGTTATTCCAAATCGCGCTGTTTTATTCCGTTTAGAGAGTTTGAAATGAACGTAAGCTTGTCTAACTTGAAATTTTATAAGAGATTCATCAAATGAAATGACTTCACTTGGAACATACAAGGACGGAAACATTTGTATTCAAATACTCTACCACTGGTCTAATTTTGTAAATTCTGTCATCTCTAATTATGGATTCGTTATCTTTGAAGTAAAGAAACCTCAAAATTAGGTAAACTTTTGAAGGGCATGGTTTTGCTATAAATGGGCATTTCTAAAATTGTTCTATTGTTCCAGAAAAAATTTTATGTTAGGTTTTCTAACTTGATTTATTAGGATGCATAGTGCAAAATAAGCCTTCACTTCATCAGGGGTGTTTCTAAAAAAGTTAAATTTACAACCATGATATTCGGAAAAAAAAAACATTGAAACTACATATATATTTTACCGTAATAAATACCTAAAAATATATTATTCTATAAATTATATCTATAATAAACTATACAATATACTAGGCCTACATATATGCTTTATATAAACCTGCAACAAATTTTACAGATGGCTAACACAAATTTTTAATCACTAAACATAAAGCCAACTACTTATAGTGGTTGAGCTGTTTGGACTTTCTACCTGCTCATGAGGGAGACTCATTAAAAGAATCCAATGGATTAATCATAACTAACAAAGTGTGTTGAATTATGAAATGAGGCCGGTATTAAACAAAACAGAAACTCAAAGAATTTTCATTGGTACACATTGCCACACACTAAAACACCTCTATATGTGCACCATTGATAGCACGAAAAATATCAACTCTGGTGCTGTTGTAATTTTGTCAAGGATATGAGTTCGTAAATCATGAAGATCTTGTACTGGAGTCGCAAACACACGGTCTTTTACATACCCCCAGAGGAAGAAGTCCAATGGAGTGATGTCTGGCCAACGTGGTTGCCATTTTGTTTTATGTCATTATTGTCCAACATGCAACAGATAAATTAACTGCAACAATGAAAACAAAAATTGTCTTTCTTTTAATACCAACCTCATTTCATAAATTGGCATACTTTGAGAGTTACGATTAATTAAAATGTGGGAGGTTTCAATGGGACACGGTGTATATATATATATATGATATGAAAAGAAAAATGAATGCTTGAGTCGGGATTCGAACTCGAGTCTCTAAAGTCTGTACCTTTAGCGCTCTAACCAAATTTAATTAGAGCGCTAAAGGTACAGACTTTAGAGACTCGAGTTCGAATCCCGACTCAAGCATTCATTTTTCTTTTCATATCATATTTGCCTTCATTGCCAAATGTCAAAAATATATTTATAATATCTATATATATATATATATATATATATATATATATACACAAAGGAAAATTAAATGTTTGTGCTATGATGCCTGGATAGCATAGTGCACTAATGTTTCAAGTTAGAGATCTGGGTTCAAATCCTGGTTCAAGCATTTATTTTTCTTATCATATTATATATATATAATTGCGCACAATCGTGCAAAATTAATTAATTGGCATATTGCGCTAATGACATTGTCACTTTGGAACCCAATTCAAGATGGTATCCTGTACACTTTAGTCTGCACAGTTTACATCTGCAACTGTCTTCGATTTGATGGTAAGTGACATTCACACACACTTTGTGATGGAAGCCATGGACTGCATAGCGGTTTATCTTGTGCCTTAGTTCCTTGTTTGGTCCACACCAGCTCCTATCTATCATGGCAGGCGTACCATAGAATTCTTCAGGAATGGCATCCCGCTTCTGTCTTCTCTCTTGCATCTGTTGTTCGTAAGCTTTAGTGGATGGCAGGTAGTAGCGCATTCTGAGGTTTTCCAGGAAGAACTGTTCTCTTGCTAGTACATAGACCAGTCTCGAGGGAGTGAATTTAGAGACTGCTAGAATTTTCTTTAGATAGGAGGCCTTGATGCTTTCCCAGATTTTTAAGTCATTTATCTTCAGATGTTCCCAAACTATCTCTATCCCATATGCGATTATTGGCATTATATATAAGACAAGTCTGTTCAGATCAGGAAAGTTGATGGTAACAACTATAGTAAAAGAAAAAAGAGCATTTAAAATTATTTGTTTAATTTTCTACTTATTACTACAGTACATATTTTGGTTCTCACATTTACAACATTTCTAGAGGCAGCACAGTATCACACTTTCTCTTTGACACACCTTATTGGTAAATATTACCTTATATCAGGACATAGAAAAATATTATCATAACAGAGATCCTTTTTTTTTTTAATTCATTTAATGTAAACCATAATTTGTATTGGACTGATTTTATATCAATCCATTAAATATAAATTTCATTAAAAATACTGTATCAGCCTGCACATAATTACTGATTAAATTTATTGTATGGTAAATAGGTTATTCTCATTTCATATCATTATTCAGAGATAAAATTGTGTGTGTTCCAATGCCACCCACTGCACTTTTCATGCTTCAGGTTACATGATAGGCAAATAGGTGGCATTAATGTAATCTATTTCCAATTTCTGCACCATTTCGGCAGATATAATTAGATGAAGTGTATTTGTATTGAGTGTGTTTATGTGTTAAAATAAGTTCTGACTTACAATAAAATTAAAATTGTTTCAATTTCATGCAGTACCATTAATAGTTTTCCCTGAATTCTGAGAAGTGTTACATCCACCATTATGAGTTCCATTTAATGTAACCAACGGAGGAGCATTAGCATTGAGATCTGCTGCAATCATTGGCATGGTTAATGCACTCTGGAAGTTTGTTTCTTCAAGATCCTGCTGCAGTTTTGCAAGAGGAGGGCACTGTAGTACTGCACCTTGTACACTGTGTAATGTCTGTAAATAAAAAAAATATTTGTTAACATGTCTGAAGAAGGTACAGTGTACCGAAATAGCTGTCACTGAATTATATAAAAAATATGAAAATCAAATAAAACTATATTTTATTTTTATTTAATTAATAAAAAAAATATATATAAATATTGTTTTGATGTTACATTTGAATTACAACAAACTCTCGATTATTCATGCATGTATTATCCGGTTTGCAGATTATCTGGGCATGGCTCTTCCTACGTACTTTTAAAAATGAAAATAAAATACTGCACTGTATTTTGTATTGTTATGAAAAAAGTCTTTACTTTTAAATGCACTACTGTGAACTGTGCTTAGAAACTTGCACAATAAAGATAACTTCACTCATAACCCCCTCCCCTGACACATCTAATGGTACCCACAGTATATTTTGAGAAGGAAGGGTACCTGTTAAAGCTAACCTACTTCTAGATAATACACCCTGCTACCCAAGTTCAAGTGAGCTTGTATCTGATGATGGTCAGATTATTGTGAAATATCTGCACCATGTCACATCCCTGATTCAACCCATGGATCAAGGTGTGATTGCTAGTGTTAAACAACATTATCACACCGACCTTGTATGAAGCCTAATACACGAGGGAACTGACGTCACATTATAGAAATCTATATGTGTTAGATGCCATTTATGAAATTTGTAGGGCATGGGAAAAAGTGAAACCAATCACAATAGAACGATCATGGAATAAACTCATGCCACCTAAGAATGAAGAAGACTTTGCAGTATTACTTCCAAAAACTGTGACAATGCTACAAATATAGCTCACTTGTTGAAAGAAGTTGCTGGCTGTGAAAAAGTGGCTGAAGAAAATATGGCTGAGTGGTTGCTGAATGACCAGTGTGAACCTGGCTTCGAAACATTGTCAACAAAGGGGGAGGGGAAGGAGGAGAAGTGAAGATGAAAATGAACAACAACCTTTGAAAACAAAATTAGCCACACAGAAGCATCAAAATTTTGATGTCTTATTAGAATATATGGGACAAAAATGAATTTGATTACGTTGATATCTTTAAGTGTTAGGAAAATAAGAACTGTAATAAGAAAGAGTGTAAACGATAAATTGAAGCAGAGGAAAATATTGGACTTCATGATTAAAACACGTGGTTTCAACAGAGATTTGTGGTTCCTAGACACAAATTTTGCTTTAAGTATAACATAATCAATTGAGTTGGTGTTTACTTGATGAAAATCCATATTTATTATATAGAATATTTAATTAAAAAATTCATTACAAAAAAGCAATTAACAAAGTGTTTCCTTTACCCAAGGAAAATATAAAGAAATATGTCATAATGTCATACAAAGGCCCACTTTCCAATAAAATATTTAAACACTTTAAAAAGTTGAACATTAATGTGGCATTTAAAACTAATAAAAGTTTACAAAATATAATAAAAAACAATAAAACCAAAATAAAAAAATAAAAAATTATCAGGTGTATATAAATTGAAGTGTGGCACATGTGACAATGTCTATATAGGACAAACTGGTAGACATTTTATCTCTCGTATAAAGGAACACATGAGAGCATATAGCAGAAATTTAGAATATTCATAATATGCTAACCACCTATTCCAATTTAATCATTGTTTTGATCCAAATTTTGAAATTTTGCATGTTTGTGATAAGGGTAAAAAGTTGGACCTTTTGGAGGCTGTAGAAATAAATAAATTGAAAAGTAGTAATAAACTGTTAAATTCTCAACTTGATTTGAATGAATCGCCTTTGTTAAATTAAAAAATTTAAATAAATTATTGTTGTATTGTTGCTTAGATCAGTTGATATGTACTAAAATAACATAATTCATAATTTGTTAACATGTCTGAAGAAGGTACAGTGTACCGAAACAGCTGTCACTGAATTATATCTTAATAAATATGAAAATCAAAACTAATAATTAAGTATAACAGTTTTTGAATTACAGTACTATAATAAATACTGTATTGCATTAAGGTAGAATATACCTCATAGTGAGAATTCCTAAAATAAGTAACTGTATTGCATGTTTATTGTTAGAATAACTTAGTTGGATTATCCATCTTTTTCAATTTTCCATGCATATCTCAGTTACAATTAACAAAGATAATCAGAAGTTTGCTGTAGCACCTTCCAGATTTGGACAGAATTTTATTTTAGAAAGAAAAATGTATGCTCAAACTGGGACTCGAACTCTGTATATCTGACTCTATGCATCAATATAATACCAGTTTAACCATTCAAGCACTGATACGAATGTTGTCAATTCTTTCCTCTTATATAATTCTCTTTCATCCAAAGGCTGATACCAACAACGCCATCTGATGACTTGTATTCAGAAGGATTTTTATTGAAAATTTATACATTATTTTAAGCATTAAATCTTCATATTTTCATGTTATATTTAAATTAACACTTTCCAAACTTGCACAGAATTTTATTTTAGAAAGAAAAATTAATGTTCAAACCATTACTCAAACTCCAGATCTCTGACTCTATGCGAAAGTATGATACTAGGGGCCGCATGCAAATACATTAGTCTCTACTCAAATTACTTCCAATCACTGGTGAGCTGACTTTCCATGAGCAAGTGCAAAGATCGAATTAGCTACCCACTAACTGGTCATGCATGAAAGTCGTCGTTTTTGTAATATTGGCAAAAAATTACCCAGAATTCTCAGCAATAAAACCACTTCTATTATTTTTGTCTGCTAGAGGAACGCATTTATGCTTGCGTCCCGCAAATAATACCAACGTCTGCATCGCGCAATATTACGCCGATTCTCCTGTTCTTCCAGTTGAATTCTTTGGTAGATCTATCAAATTCCTTTTCTCCGTGTATACCGAAAGATCAAAATCTTCAAGGTCCAACATCTTGGATAAAGCAGCAAGGTATGTGGCAAGGTTTCAAACTACATCGGTTCCCATCGGGTTGCTCACGATTCATTTCTCTGCTAAGTCGCCTTGCCGGATAGCTTAGGAATTTCAACAATTATTATCGCATGAACAGATTTTTGAGTACGCAAAAACGTATTTGGATGCAACTTTCTCAGCAGAGTACAGGCAGAGAACGACTTTTACAGTCTAATGCGTTCATAGATTCGAGCCTAGTTTAACCATTCAAGCACCAATACGAACGTCAACAATTCTTTTCTCTTTCATCCGAAGGCCAATAACCATCGCTACTAACAATGCCATCTGATGACTTCTATTCAGAGGTATTTTTATTGAGAATTATATAAAAGGAAAGAATTGTTGACATTCATATCAGTGATAAATGGTGTAACTGGTATCATACTGACGCATAGAGTCAGAGATCCAGGGTTTGAGTCCCGGTTCAAGCATTCATTTTTCTTTCTAAAATGAAATATATATTGTTATAGGAAACTGTATTTAACATCTAATTTGACTTCCATAATTCTTTCACTTTCATGCCTCATTTAAGCAACTAACTCATTGGCATTCCACTGAATCCGGAGGTTCATGGGTTATGGACATATGCTCTCCATGAATCCGTATCCTGAGCTAATCTTTTACAATAATTCCCAGTATTATTCATCTCCCTCAAATTGAGCTTAATGTTTTGATATTATATTATTCCAGTCCTTGACAATTCTTTTAAAATTAGGTTAATGCTATTCTGCCATATCATTTTTGGCCCTACCTATTGGGCCCTTTCCCTCTGGTTTTCCTACAAGAAGTTTCTATGCCCCTCTTTTATTTCCCATTCATGCCACATGTCCAACTCATCACAGTTTACAAGGTTTGTTTTTTTTACATGTGATTTCCCATAAAGTTTGTGTATCTTACTGTTATATAGTCTTTTTCATTCACTGTGTCTCATTTCTCTTTGGTCCAAAAATTTTCCTAACAACTTTATTCTCAAATACTCTTAGGGTCATATCTATGAATGCATTAGACCATAAAAGTCATTCTCTGCTGAGAAAGTTGCATCCAAAGACGTTTTCGTGTATTCAAAAATCTGTTCATGCAATAATAATTGTTGAAATTCCTAAGCTACCTGGTGAGGTGATTTTGCAGAGAACGAATCATGAGCAACCCGATGGGAACCGATGATAACCGATGTAGTTTGAAACCTTGCTGCTTTATCCAAGATGTCGGACCTTGAAGACTTCGATCATGTTTTCGGTATACATGGACAAGAGGAATTTGATAGAGTCTACCAAAGAATTCAACTGGAAGAACAGGAGAATCGGTGTAATCGCGCAATGCAGACGTCATCGTATACGGTATTATTTGCGGGACGCAAGTGTAAATGTGTTCCTCTAGCAGACGAAAATAACGGAAGTGGTTTTATCGCTGAGAATTCTGGGTAATTTCTTGCCAATATTACGAAAACGACTTTCATGCACGACCAGTTAGTGGGTCGCTAATTCGATCTTTGCACTTTTCAAAGCATTTGGCACGAGGGAATTACAACGTATATAAGAGAAAAATTTGCATCTAGATTGCAACTTGCCTCGGTAGCTCAGTTGATAGAGCATTTGGCCCGGAGAGCCAAAGGTTCCGGGTTCGAGTCTCGGTCTAAACGAAAATTTTTCTCTTCAAATATAATTTATCCTTCAGTGAGAAGTGTTAAATTAATAATAAAAACTTCAAGAGACTAACATATTTGCATGCGGCCCTTAATCTTTTCTGCTCCCTTAAATAAGAGACCATGTTTTGCATCCATATAGTTGAAAGAATAACTGTTTTAAATATTTTTAGTGTAATGTTTTTTGAGAGAAGTTGGGATAACAAAGAGTCTCTATAATACATAAAAGCATGCATTTCCAGAGTTGAGCCTAGCTTAATTCCTTTCGCCACCTCATTTCTGTTTGTAATTATTGTTCCTAGGAATTTTAATTCAGCCATTTCTTCAAAATTTCTCCATTTATTTTTAACTGTATGTATCCATTATATAATGTAGGCGGCCGTCACGCAGGGCTGACAACCCGGCTGACATGAAGTGCCGATTGTCTAGAAATAGTGGGAGCCTTAACCTCCCACTACCCCAAGGGCCTCCTGAGGCCTGTAGTGGGAATACTTTAACTTTGCTTTAAAATTTCTACATGTTTTAAGTAGCTGATTTTAATTTTATTATGGAAGATTGTTCCTCCAATTTTTAATGTTATTATACTCTATTATTTATGATAGATTAAGAATTTTAGTTGCAAACGGTATAGATCTCATTAAATGTGACTAACTTTTGCACTGACTGATATGACTGAATATTACACAATACTTCCACCACTTTTCAAAATATACAGATATATAATAAACAGCTAGTATTCTAATGTATTAAAATAAAATGTCAGCTTCCACATTCTATATCCCCTTCAATAAACCTTGTATTAGTTCATATGATTGAAAATTAACTATTTGTGAATATTTTCCATTATATCAAATCAGCCTTAAAAGTGCTGAATATTGGAACCAATTTAAAATAATTATTTTTATAAATCTCCTGAGAGAATAACAGTTTATTTATATTTGAATAATGTAGTCTTATTATTATTATTATTTAATTGGAATGTTAATCTTTATTTATAAAATAAGTGAGAATCTGTCTATCTTTAAATTAAACATTATGAGGTACATCACGTATCATGATCACATAGTGAGTGGCGCGACCAGATTGTTTAACAACTCACCTCATATATTTTCAAATTTCTTTGATACCGGCGGTTTCAGACAATATCTTGTCCCACCTCAGTCATGGCTTCCACTGATGAAATTCTGTGGTTGTTGATTTCTCTAAGGACATCACCTCTTGTGCTCCCATCTTCCGTTGGGATTATAAACTTTGTAATTAAATAATTAAATAATAATCCCAACGAAAGATGGCAGCACAAGAGGTGATGTCCTTAGAGAAATCAACAACCACAGAATTTCATCAGTGGAAGCCATGACGGGACAAGATATTGTCTCAAACCGCCGGTATCAAAGAAATTCGAAAATATATGAGGTGAGTCGTTAAAATATGTTCTCCATCACTATTAATGAGAATCTGTCTGTTTGTTTGTCCTTTATGGACTCAAAAACTACTTGATCAATTTGAATGGCGATTTTAATCATCATTTAGGGTCACATGCAAATACATTAGTCTCTACTCAAATTACTTCCAATCACTGGTGAGCTGAGTTTTCCGTGAGAACATGCAAAGATCGAATTAGTGACCCGCTCACTGGTCAAGCATGAAGTAGTTTTTTCATAATATGGCAAGAAATACCCAGAATTCTCAGCGATAAAAACACTTCCGTTATTTTCGTCTGCTAGAGGAAACACATTTACGCTTGCATCCTGCAAATAAAACCGTGTATGACGACATCTGCATCGCATGATATTATGCCGATTCTCCTATTCTTCCAGTTGAATTCTTTAGTAGACTCTTATCAAATTCTTCTTCTCCGCGTATACCGAAAACATGATCGAAGTCTTCAAGGTCCGACATCTTGGATAAAGCAGCAAGGTTTCAAATACATCGGTTCCCATCGGGTTGCTCACGATTCGTTCTCTGCAAAGTCACCTCGCCAGGTAGCTTATGGAATTTCGACAATTATTATCGGATGAACAGATTCTTGAGTATGCAAAACGTATTTGGATGCAACTTTCTCAGCTGCGTACATGTTGAGAATGACTTTTATGGTTTAATGCGTTCACAGATACGAGCCTTAGAGAATGTTTATGGGACAATTAATGTATATAACATAGTACGTACTATAGGGCTGGAGCTAAAAAAAAAAGACATTGATGCACTACAAAAGTAGCTTTTTGTACACTTAAATGGCTTATGCTGCCTAAACCAAAACAAATACACCAAATTAATGTACAAAGAATTGAATATATAAAAAAATTCTACAAAAATATGTCCATGACAGCATATCTTTCATGGATAACTCACAATAACCATTTTTGTCTTTCAGCTCATTGATACCAAGAAGATCGGGATAAGTAGATTCCACAGGCAATGCTGGATCCTTTATCATAAGAGGCAGTGGAACATTGCTTGCAATGTCATAGTTCGTTAACACATTAGCAGCCCCAATTTTTGTTTAATCAAAATCAAACTTGGCATATAGCAATTAAATTAAAATGTTGGAATAAGTAAATTCCCTGGAAATGCCGGGTAATCAGCTATTGTCAAATAAAAATTGTAGTCAGAAACTACATTACAGATCATTCTTATCAAATGCAACATTGCATGTGTCTACAATGCAGTAAAATAGTCTTATTTTTAAATTAATGGTAAAAAAACATAAATTTTGTTAAGCATACCTCTAAAGCACTGTCTATAGCTTCATATTGCCTCCTGACTTCAGTAGCTGCTTGATGGCCAGTTCTCAGTCAACACTTGTTTGCTCAGAGAATATTTCTGTCCGATTTCATGTAATTGCTGTTCCTTCTCTGTAAGTTTCTTTCTTAATACAGGAACCTAAACAAAGATATAATTAATACTGTATAGTTATAAGAACTACAGAGATATTTAAGCTGGAAATAACATAAGTATGCAATTTTTTTAAAGTAAGAATTGCTTGGATTAATATAAACAAACTGGCCTGAAAGACTTAGGACCAAGAGTTTCCTTGAAAAAATATTAGAAAATAATTTTATTTGTGAATTATTTTATAATGAGTAATGACCTAATGTTCACAGAGACACAATTAAGCAATTACCTCATTGGCACTATCAAATCTGGAGATTCATGGCCATGCAGACACATCCCTATCCTGAAGTAATGTTTTCCAATCATTCCTTTGTTTAATTAATCCCCCTTAGATCATGATTAATGTTATTCTACCATCTCATTCTTGGCCTACCTACTGGGAGCTTTACCTCTGGTTTTCCTACAAAAATTTTCCATGCCCTCTTTTCTTACCCATCTGAGCCACATGTCCTGCCTATTGCGATCTATGAAACCTAACTATTCTTATTACATCTAGTTTACCATGGAAATCATATAGCTCACTGTAATGCCATCTTTGTCTGTTTGTTTTGTTTTGGTTTAAAAATTTACTAAGAATTTTATTCTCAAATACTCAATTTTTTTCCTCTCTTAAAGTAAAAGACCATGTTTTGCATCTATATAACTGGAAGAATGCAGTTTTATATATTTTTAGTTTAATTTTTTTGTTGTTAGAAGTTGGGATGACAAGAGTCCTTGTAATTAATTTGTAAAGAAAAATTAATACCTGAACTGGGATTTCAACCCAAACCTCTAGCTTTGTACGCTGGTGTGTTGACTGTTACACCAATCCAGGATTCCAGTGCAAGTATCAATTTTCCTTTTTTTTTTTCTGTCTCTGTATTGCATAATAGCATATGTTTCCAGGGTTGAGCCCATGTTTAATTTTTAATTCTGCCCCTTGTTTCTATATGTAATTATTGCTCTTATATATAAGGTGAGCTGTTAAAATATATGATTCACATTTATTAAACAAAAACAGTTTTTAATCATATTTGAAGAGAAAAATTTATACACTCAGATTGGGGCTTGAACCCAGGGACAGTTTTATTTACCCATGTTTAATCAAAAACAAGTTGAATCCATCTTTTGTTGGGTTGTAAAAATGAATGTGTATGTGTATATTTTGTTGCACAACTAAAACTGATGATAATCATACAGATAACTATATAAAAGCTTCAGGTTTTTCAAGCACGTAGCTCACAAAGAAAATTATGAAAAAGAAAAAAAACACATAATCAACATGGCTACAAAATATGGATTTGAAGAAAGAATGATATACAAGAAAATAAACAAGTTCAAAAGACAAATATTATTAATAAAAGCACTCTTCTAAAAGAAAAAGAAGAAAATGTAAAATCCAAGAAATTCAGATTTCACCCATTGAAGCACCATAAATTTCAAAATATTAAAAAAATTCAATGTAAGATTGACACCGAAAAATGACTGTAGCATCATTAGATTAATTAGATCACAAAAAAATGAAAAAAATAGAGGAAGAAAACAAATCAGGGATTTATCAAATTATATGCAGAGAATGTGAGAAAGTCTACATAGGAAAAACTAAAAGAAATTTGAAAACCAGAGTGAAAGAATATCTCAGGAATATCAAGAAAGGGGAAGTAGAACAATTTCCAGTGGCTGCCCATGCATGGTCAGAAAAACAACAAAAGGAAGGCTAAATTATTAAAACAAATAGAAAACCCTAAAGAACTCACTGTTTGGGAAAAAATCTACTCTAAAAAAAAAAAGGAGAAATTAATGAACTTTTAAATTCTCAGGGAAAATGACTTGATTTCAAGGGTTTTCAGTCTCATAACAGAGGGAGCGAAAGGCAGCTCTTCAAGACAAAAGAACAACGGCCGCGAAATTACTGATGATGGAAATGAAGTAGAAAGTTCTGAAACTAGTTTAAAAAGAAGAAGAATATGAGGTGAGTGATAAAAGTTGACTTAAATTATGATAATCTAATCTGTAACCAAAAGAATAGCATTTTACTATTTTTTTCACTAATTAATTGATTGATAACAATTTAATTAAAAAAATATTAGTACTAATATAACTAAAAAACCAGATGTAGCACTTCAAAGAGGTTATTTGAAGTTAATTTTTTAAAAGAATTTTGACTTTATTATGGACCCTAACCCCTAACTATGGTAGTAAATTGAGAATTGATCACATTAATGCTATCTGGTAATGAAAACACTGAAATGAGTGGCATTGGAACATGTAGATATTTTTAGTTAAATGGCATTGAGTTAATCTGAAAGTTTTGTTATTATATAAACCTATTATATTATTTTTGGTCTGGACATCTTACCTCAATATTAATGTTGATTTGTTCTTGAACATGTTTCAAAACAATTCTGTTTTATCGTCAGCTTTCCCAGACTCAACATTAATATTGAGGTAAGATGTCCAGACCAAAAATAATATAATTAAAATAACCTCAAAATATAACTTCCTAAAATTAAATATATAACACTATATTTAAATTGTATAATTCTTAATATAAATAATATCATTATTCATTCTTTGGGGCTTCCGTGACTTAGCCTGAAAGAAAATGGACTCATCATAACACAATTATGATAACCTTAAGGCTTATAATGTATTATACTATGTTACATGTAGCTTATTCCAAACAAATAAAGTCTAGTATAACTTTTTTAAGAGAAAAATATATTAAATTAGCACAGAAAGCTAAAGGTTCGGGGTTCGATTCCCGGTTCAGGCAAACATTTTTCTCTTTACCATTGATTTAGAAAAATATATGCCTGAATTGGGATTTGAATCCGATGTCTCTGGTTCTGTATACCAGCACTTCATCTATTAAGCTACCAGGCATTCTGATTTAAAGGCACATTATTTCTCTATTAAATTTATCACCCCTCACCGAATTACAAATTTTATTTGAAGAGAAAAATATATGAGATTCGAATGATGGCAAATTCTCTTTTCAAATAAAATTTGTCATTTGGTGAGAAGTAATAAATTTAGTATGTAAGATCTAGTATAACATTTACTATCTTTAATCTGACCAGAGCTAGTCCCTTGAATAGGCATGGCTAAGCAGCAACTGATTGAGGTAGATAAGGGGCAGACATTGCTGTTTTAATCACCATCCCCAGCTAGTTCTGTATAGTATTCCAACAATCTGTTTCACTGTGATTGTGTGTGTATATATACCCCAAACATCCCATGTGGGGACATGGGTGCTACCTAGAGGGAGTTTCATAACCAAGCTAATTTAGTTACAGATGTCAACAATGGACTTTGGGTTAGCACATCACCTCCCTGGGGCCTCTAGTATTTAAACGTGTAAGGTAGGTATTCATATTTGAAGATAAAAATTATATTCTCAGACCAGGACTTGAACCCGGGACCCTTGGTTTTCTAGTCCAAGTGCTCTACCATCTGAGCTACCTGAGCAGGTACCGATCTAAACGCAAATTTTTCTCTATATACGTTGTAATTCCCGCCCACCAAATGCTTTGAAGCCTTTGCTTCTATCTTTGCAAATGGCGGCTCCTTTATTAAGAAGACATATTTGGGAATTATACATTACGTTATAAATGCCAGTAAGGCTTTTTTCAATGTTTTTATTATTAATTTCATACATCTCAATGATGGATAAATCATATTTGAGAGAAAAATTATATGCTCAGACCGGACTTGAACCCGGGACCCTACTTGGATGGATGAAATGTTGGTTAAATTTTATACAAAGGCTTTTTTATTCAGATTTGCAGTTCTTTTACGAACCTGAAAATCTTCAGACTCAGGACCCATTGCTTATAAAGTCCCTCCCAGAGGACTTGTCCCTTGGATTTTTTCATCTTAAAAATCCATCGACCACAGTCTGGTTTGAACTCGCATCCCTCAGAACTAGAGGCAAGGAACATAACCAATAGATCACCATGGCCGACACTGTGATGTCAGCCCCAGTACAATTTTAGGTACCACTGATATTGTATTAAATTAATGTTGGGAAGTAAACATTATGAGGTATAATCATTAAAATTCATCGGAGAACATTTTGTTTAAACAACTCACCTCATAGGATTCATGCTTCCATGATACCGTGGTTTCAAACAGTCGTGTTCATCCTCAGTCATAACTCCGACTGGTTATGGCTGAGGATGAAACACGACTGTGTTTGAAACAGCGGTATCATGGAAGCATGAATCCTATGAGGTGAGTTGTTTAAACAAAATGTTCTTCGATGAATTTTAACCACTGATATTATTCATTCATTACTATCTACTGATTGTCATGGGTTCAAACCTGGCCAGGGTCAATGGATTTTTTAGGATGGAAAAATGCAAGGAACAGGTCCTCTGGTAGGGACTTTAAGCCAAGGCGAGTCTGAAGATTTTCAGGCTTGTAAAATAATCCCAAGGCTGAATAAAAAGGCCTAATGCAAAATTTAACCAACATCTAAGAGGGAGCAGAAATCAACCTTCAGGATCACTAACCACCAATTCAACAGTTGGAAAGAATTAATAATGATGCATAAATAATGCATTGAAACCTTGGTCTTCAAGAATCAACAAATATGAGTTGAGTCATGAATATTCCAACCCCTATTAATTAAAATAAACTTCATTGTGTCACTTCCTTTAAATATTGTTACATGTCGCATAGCAACATTTGAATTGAGTGGGCTGGGCGAGAAATCGCAAGTTAGAGAACCCGCACAAACTGGCCGAAGTGTCTGGAGTGTGTTGCCAGACGTTTCCATCACCATATCCTTCCTCCTTTTAGTAAAGAGCAGTAGCCAGAGGCTTCTAGGCTTCAAAATATCTCAAAGCTATTTCTAGACATTTCCTCACGCTTATAAAAGAGCGGAGGCAGGAAGCCAGTCGATCAGTTTGTGTTCGATGATAGTGATAGTCAGTCTGGCATTGGAGAGTGATAAGTTAAGTGAATGAGAAATTGTGGCATACTTATTCAGCAGTGACTGGCAATAGTTATAACTATGATAACAATTAACAGAACTTGTGACTTGTAATTGTGAACAGTAGTTTGCTGGATAATTGTGGAAATAAATAAAGTGTTAAGTGAAATTTTAAACACAATCCAGTGTGCTTATTGACAACCAAATAACGCAGAAGGAAAAATCCTGCCATCCTAGCAACAATGTACTTTAGTTACCAGCTAGATGCCTCATTGAGGTAATTGCTAACCATATGTCACTTGATCTGTAGGTAAATAACCATAACTAGTTTATTTAACTTTCACAGGGAAAGAACACTATGAGGTTTAATTTAAGAATTAAATTAATGTTTTTATTACCTCACCTCATATCCTTTTTCTTCTATACTGCAATTTCGGAGCTTCTCTCCATCTTCAGTAGCCTCTGGTGCCAAGAAACGACACTACACCGGTCGACCAGAGGCTACTGAAGATGGAGATAAGCTCCGAAACTGCAGTATAGAAGAAAAGGGATATGAGGTGAGGTAATAAAAACATTAATTTAATTCTTAAGCATAACTAGATTATTAATATTTAATTTTAGGAAGTTATATTTTGAGGTTATTTTAATTATATTATTTTTGGTCTGGACATCTTACCTCAATATTAATGTTGATTTGTTCTTGAACATGTTTCAAAACAATTCTGTTTTATCTTCAGCTTTCCCAGGAGTCTGGGAAAGCTGAAGATAAAACAGAATTGTTTTGAAACATGTTCAAGAACAAATCAACATTAATATTGAGGTAAGATGTCCAGACCAAAAATAATATAAATAACTAGATTATGCTTGGTTAAGAAACTCCTGCTAGGGAGCACCCTTGTCCCCACATGGGACATATGGGGTATATACACATACACATCTACTGATAACTTTATTTTCAATGCAAATTATTATATGTAGGCCTGCATGCTGTACATCACAGACCAAAAACAAGAATTTCAAATGTATATTGAATTTATTCAAAATATAGAATTTATTAATAGAAGTTGTTACCTCATCTCGAGCGGTGATTACACGAGCCAATATTTCAGGTGATGGTAACTGGCCACTTTGCTGCCATTGCTGAAGAATGTTTTCTGCCTCTTGTTCATGGGTTCGTAACTGCATTTCAGTTTCCTTGCACACTTCACTCAAATTGTTTCAGTTTCTTTAGTCAGCTCCTGTGAGAAGTTAAACATTTCAAATGTTAGTTGATTGGTGTCATATTGTTCAATTGACAATTATGTAATTTGCTATCTTGTACTTCAGTATTTAGAAAAAAGGTTTAAAAATTTAATGAAGATGGAAGAAAAGATCTCAATCCATATCTTATTAAGATTGTAGAAAGCCCATGTAGGAATTTCAGCTACATACATTCTATAAAAGTACTCGTGTCCTGTAACTGTAAGCATATTCTCTTCAAATATAATACTCAGAGTTACTACTGAACATTTTCTCAGAATTTCTGGTATTGAATCTGATATGTCAGATAATTTGTCCAACTATTTCCTATAGCTTGTTCACAAATATATATTTAATTCACATCTTGTATGATGGATTTATTACTCTATTTGGATGGTGTTATGCATCAACCAACTATGCACCATCATATAAGTTTTGAGAAAATACATTTAAAGTTTACGTCAATCTTCACTTTTAAAAATACAATAGGAAGTAACATTAAGAAGTTTATTTAATAATTAAGATATTTGGTCTGTATATTCTTATCTCTTATGGTTGTTTTTGTTGAACATATCTTCCAAGGCTTTTGAGCCCCATTTTCAGCCCATCAGTCTATAATCACTAAAGGTGGGGTTCACAAGCCTTAAAACATATGTTCAACAAAAACAACCATAAGAGGTAAGAATACATAGACCAAATATTTAATTACCAATCTTCATTATTTATTGTAGCGCCAAACTAACAATACTGGATATTATTAAAATTCATCGGAGAACATATTGTTTAAACAACTCACCTCATAGGATTCATGCTTCCATGATATCGCGATTTCAAACATAATCATGTTCATCGTCAGCCATAACTCTGACTGATGAAATTCTTCGGCCGTCAACTATTCCATTGTCGCCATCTTCAGTGCTGCCATCTATGGTTGAATTTATGAACTTCGAAACTAACGAAATTACATTGATTTCGAAGTTCATAAATTCAACCATAGATGGCAGCACTGAAGACAGCGACAATAGAATAGATGACGGCCGAAGAATTTCATCAGTCGGAGTTATGGCTGACGATGAACATGATTATGTTTGAAATCGCGATATCATGGAAGCATGAATCCTATGAGGTGAGTTGTTTAAACAATATGTTCTCTGATGAATTTTAATGATTATACCTCATAATGTTTACTTCCCAACATTAATTAAATATAATACTGGATATTATAAGTTATTTTCCTTGTTTGACAGTTATGCATAAACAATCTAAGAGCATGAACATTTGGTGCTTAACTGCATGATGCAAAATTTATATTACCATTTATGAAGATCTGGTTTCATATCAATTTGTTGCAAAACACAGAATCTCTGATAGGACTGATGGTGTTTACATTTTCTTTAATAATAAGGCTTTATTTAAGAATACTATATTTAATATATTAATACTATATTTGGTGCTAAAAGTGTGTGTACACTTACTTCATGAGCCATCAAAATATCATTTTTTTTTAAAATGGCACTTAGCCAGTTGATGCATAACACAATCCATTTATAAAACCATAAGAGTGATGATGATAATTAATAGGGATTCAATGTAATACCCCTCATTTAATAAATTAATGAGTCATTTTAACATCTTACCTCATATTTCATGTTTTTCAAACACGGTAACTATAGTTTTCAAATGATCTTGTCATTCATTTTCAACCGCCCCTCATTTGTTTAATCTAAAAAGTGATTTTAATATTTATGACATTCACATTTCAAATGCATAATACAGTACAACTTGCTCAAAGTGGAATCGCATGGGACCAATTTTTTTTTCCACATTAGATAAAGTTCCGCATTATAAAAAAACTAAAATTTATTAAAAATGCCTTTGAAAAGTGAAGTACAGTTTGTATGAGTGACTTCGGCGGTAACACGAAAAAAAAACAGACCCATTTCATCAGCGTTAAAAATGCCTCTTAGGTGCATATCCTGAAATTAAAGTATGCAGTTTCGGTTTCTGCTCATTAACTAACTTTCGTCCACATCCTTTGATTCTCCGCAAATTTGATTTCACACTACATTGTGTCGTCTTTTAAAACTCTCCAGCCAACCTGAAGATGCCTTGAAATCGTTATTCCCTAGGAATTTAGCAACAGCTAGAGCTTGATTTTGGAGCATCGATCCAGAAATTTGGAGATTTATATTCAACCACTTTCACTTTTCGTTTAATGACAATGATACATATGTTTTAGCCATCTTTACTTGGTAAATCACAATGCTACCTGCAAAAGATCGGTCTCAGAACTTAACTAATTTAAGATTTTACAGTGCAATGGTTATTTGTAAGACAGGTATCCGTATTTTGCATTATGGGTGTGTAGTGAGGCAGATATAAAACTTCAGGTATAGGTAGAATCTATATTTCACCCAGAGGCAGGAATCATTCCTTGTTGATTTTTGGCATAACAAAAATTCAATTAAATGGAAACTAATTTTTTTCTCTGCCTTTCCGCTTTATAAACTTGTTTTTCGTGAATTGTGTAAAAATATCATTCTGTTTCCGCATTGGACAGATTCCGTTTTATGCAAAATAAATACACGTAAAATTACTATTAATTCACCGAGACCAATAAATTTGTTCACATTGGACAGATTTCCGCATTATTCACATTCCAGATTAAACAAGTTTTACTGTATAAACAAAATATTTTATACAAAGGTAACATCTGTCCCAGTGAACTTGTGACTACTTCTGGTTTTGAGGTTCATAGATTTAAAGCCAGTCAGGGTTAAAAGATTTTTCATGATGTAAATATCGTAAGTATGATTTTTTGGAAGGGAAGTAAAGACAAGGGTTTCACAATTTAGATTTATGACATGTAAAAAAATATGAAGTCAGAAATAAGAGGCCTCTGATCAAAATTTGTTGTTTTTTCATGCCAACATTTAAATTGCAATGGTTAAAGGCATCATTAAACTAAGTAACAAAGATACTAATATAGCAAATGCATTAATATCTAGTGGCACCATTTACAATTTTTCAAGCAAGAATAGATGTTTATGTTTTTCCAGTGATATAATTGAGTTAATGAAGAATTGACAAGGATCTGTTTTAAGCTGACTTATTTGTGCAATCTTTGCAGTAATTAAAAAAAAATTGTAATCACCTCAATTTGATCTTTGTGTCGCTCTAGTTCATTTCTTGTCTGTTCAAGATCCTGAACTCTACGCTGAAGCTGCAAGCGTACATCCTGAACTTCTCCCCTTAATCTTGCTCCAATGCGTTCCCAATTTCTCACTTCTTCTTGTGCCTCTCGTCTGCTTTCTTGTTCTCTTCTCACTTGCTCTGCAAGCTGCATTCTGAAATTGAGATTTAAAATTCTCATACTCACAAATTCACTAGTCATCTAGAACAACAAAATAGTTATATATAATTTTATTTAGAAGGAAAAATTACATACAAACCGGGAGTCGAACCCCGGATCTTTGACTCTAAACTTCAGTCGAACTTCTGTAAGAACATCAAATTTCTTTCTACTTATACAATTCTCTTTTCATCTGAAGGCTGATAGTCATCCCTATCAACAAAGCCATCTGATGACTTCTATTCAAAGTATTTTTATTGAAAATTTAAACATTACTTTTAAGTGGTAAAGCTTAATATTTGATGTTATATTACAAATTAACACTTTCCAGAATTGGATATAGTTTGAATCGGAAGTTCAAATGGCATAATGGTTATCACACTGACGTACAGAGACTCAGAGATCCGGGGTTCGACTCCCTATTTGAATGTAATCTTTCTTTCTAAAATAAAACTATATCCAATTCTGGAAAATGTTAATTTAAAATATAACATCAAAATAGTTATATATATATAAATTTAGAATACAAAGCAATCAGATTTTTAGTAAAAGACAGATTTTAGAAAAGAAATGGGAATATAATGGTACTGTACATCAACTATATGTAGACTTCAAAAAAGCATATGATTCAATTAAGAGGGAGAAGTTATATAGTATCCTGCTGGAGTTCGGAATTCCCAAAAAGTTAGTTAGACTTATACGAATGTGTCTAAATGGCTCAACGAGTAGGGTGCGTGTAGGCAAACAGTTTTCAGACACTTTTGAAATCCAGAATGGGTTGAAGCAAGGAGATGCACTATCTCCTCTACTATTTAATTTTGTACTAGAGCATGCCATTAAATCTTTAGAGAATGAGGAAGGCTTACAACTGAATGGTATTAATAAGCTGTTAGTTTATGCTGATGATGTAGTACTACTGGCCGATAGCGAGGAGATACTAAAGGCCAACACGCACACACTATTGAGTAACACTAAGGAATTAGGACTGGAAGTAAATATCAGTAAAACTAAATATATGGTCACACGTAGAATACATTATATAATGGAAATGGACAGCTAATGACAAATGAGGGAAATTTTGAGGAATTGGCTGAATTCAAATACCTAGGAACAATAATCACAAATAGGAATGAGATGCACAAAGAAATTAAACATAGGCTCAATTCTGGAAATGCATGCTATTATGCATTGCAGAGACTTTTGATGTCCCAACTCCTTTCAAAAAACGTTAAGCTGAAAATATATAAAACTATTATTCTACCAGTTATATTATATGGGTGCGAAACATGGACTCTTACTTTAAGGGAGGAAAGGAGATTACGAGTATTTGAGAATAAAGTTCTTAGGAAAATTTTTGGACCAAAGAGAGATGAACAGACAGGTGAATGGAGAAGACTACATAACAATGAACTACATGGTCTTTATAGGAAGCCAGATATAATAAGAACAGTTAAGTCCCGTAGACTGCGATGGGCAGGACATGTTGCGCGTATGGGGAATGAAAGACGTGCATGGAAACTTCTTGTAGGAAAGCCAGAAGGAAAACGCCCAGTTGGTAGACCCAAGAATGAGGTGGGAGAACAACATTAACTATGATTTGAGGGAAGTAGATTATACAGGGAATGATTGGAAAGCATTAGCTCAGGATAGGGATGTATGGAGAGCTTATGTCCGCGCGGCCATGAACCTACGGGTTCGATAGTGCCAGTGAGTAAGTAAGTAAGTATAGAAAGCAATTCTTTCTTAGACACTTACAAAATAATATATTAACCTCTTCATTGTAATTAATTTGTATGATTCTTAATCTATTTGCTTCATATTTAAATATCTTACACTCTTCAGAAACCAGAAAAGAATGACCATATTATAATTTTTCCTCATTTTAAACATTTAATCTGGTCTAAGACAAGGGTGTAGTTTATCATTGACTTTGATTAATATATACATAGATAATATTCTATAAGAATGGAAAAATGTAATAAATCCACGAATTAGAGTTAGCAAGAATATATATAAACAATGTTCTGTTTGCAGATGACTTAACTGTAATTCAGAAATGAAGATGATCTACAGAAATCGCTACATAAATGAAATGAAATATTAAGTTAAGGTAAAATTTTTTATCACTCACCTCATATTGTTCAATATTGAACAATATGAGGTGAGTGATAAAAAATTCTACCTTAATGAATATACCTCATAGTGAGAATTCCTAAAATAAGTAAATGAAATATGTTGTTGTTGTTGCCAATGCTTAAGGAGCTTGGACTTCCTCCATTCTCCTACGGGCATCCCAATAATAATATGTGAGCTGAGATGGTAGGTCAGTATCAATCTTCTTAATTGCTGGACATTTTAACAAATGTTCTTCATTCATGATGGAAGCATCATCTTTAAAAAAGGACACAGTGTGGTGAGGGATATATATTGATTCTATGAAGATGAGAGGCCAGACAGTCATGGCCCGTTAATAATCTGAAAAGCGCAACTGACTTCCTCCTGGGTAGGTCAGGAATGAAAGATTTGTCCTCCAGTAGTATTTTCCAGGCTTTATTTGTGCTTTCTTCTATATGTCTTTCTTTACAGGCTTGATGGACTTTGTGCTTGATCCAGATTTTCATATTCTAGAGAGATATACTATTGTTGTTTGTTTGTTTTATATTTGTTCCTTTTCTTGCAAGGAAATCAGCTGTCTCATTTCCTGCAATCTGGCAGCATGCCGGTATCCATTGTATAACTATTTCTTTATTAAGTCCTTGAAGAATTTTGACTAGGGTGTGGATTTCTCTTATTTTATGATTTTCAGCATGTTGTGATTTAATTGCCTGTAGTCCTGTCTTGGCATCTGTAAGTATTACTACCTTGTTAAATTTGTCAATATGGTTCAAAAGTTGTTTAAGGGCCATATTTATTGCCTCTAGCTCTCCATTGTAGTGTGTTGATAGTGGTCCAAGTAAAATATAGAAGCTAAAAATATTACTATATATTCCGGCATTGGCATTTTTGTCTAGGAGAGATCCATCCGTGTATATATGCAGCCAATCAGTAGTGGGATATTGTGTATATATGGTTTCAAGTGCCAACTGTTTCAGTATTTGGGGATTTAACTTTTATAGGAATTAATCACTATGAGGTTTAATTTATGGTAACATTAAATGTTTCTTACCTCTTCTCATATAAATCTTCTAAGTAGATCGCGATTTCGAGACCATAACGGTCTCCATCTTCAGTACTTTTTTGGCGACTGATGTTATGTCGATTGGAAGAAACTCTTCTTCTTCCCTCTGTTGGTGGACCGATGAACCTCTGGATCAGGTCAAAATTTGCAGGAATTTCGAAGTTCATAAGTTTTCCATTGTTCTTCTGAATGTGGATCTTTTCCAAAACTGTGAGTTCTTTTTGTTTGTCTATTTGTTTAATTAGGCTGGCTTTTGATTCAATTAAATGTTTTTCGGACCGAGCATGAGCAGCTACTGCTGACTTTTCCACTTCTCCATTTTTCATGTTTCTAAGATGTTCTTTCACCCTCGTTTTCAAATTTCTTTTTGTTTTTCCAATATAAATTTTGTCACAATCCCTGCACTTGATCTGATAAATTCCTGATTTGTTTTCATTTTCAATTCTTTCATTTTTATTGATTTTAATTATCCTATTGAGGCTGTATTTGTTCATCGGTGCTAATCTTATATTAAATTTTTGGAAATTTTTTTGAAATTTATGGTGTTTCAATGGATGGTAAGTGAATTTCTTGAATTTTATTTTTTCTGTCTCTTTTATAAGTGTGCTTTCATTAATTAATTTTTTGTTTTTTTAATTTATTTATTTTCTTGTGTACCATATTTTCTTCATAACCGTTATCTGAAGGAAATATGGTACACAACAAAATAAATAAATTTAAAAAACAAAAATTAATTAATGAAAGCACACTTATAAAAGAGACAGAAAAAATAAAATTCAAGAAATTCATTTACCATCCATTGAAACACCATAAATTTCAAAAAGTTTAATATGAGATTAGCACCGATGAATGAATACAGCCTCTATAGGATAATTAAAACCAATAAAAATTAAAGAATTGAAAATGAAAACAAATCAGGAATTTATCAGATCAAATGCAAGGATTGTGACAAAATTTATATTGGAAAAACAAAAAAAATTTGAAAACAAGGGTGAAGGAACATCTTAGAAACATCAAAAATGGAGAAGTGGAAAAGTCAGCAGTAGCTGCTCATGCTTGGTCTGAAAAACATTTAATTGAATCAAAAGCCAGTCTAATTAAACAAATAGACAAACAAAAGGAACTCATGGTTTAGGAAAAGATCCACATTCAGAAAAACAAAGGAAAACTTATGAACTTCGAAATTTCCGCAAATTTTGACCTGATCCAGAGGTTCATCGGTCCACCAACAGAGGGAGGAAGAAGAGTTTCTTCCGATCGACATAACATCAGTCGTCAAAAAAGTACTGAAGATGAGACCGTTACGGTCTCGAAATCGCGATCTACTTAGAAGATTTATTTGAGGAGAGGTAAGAAACATTTAATTTGGGGATTAATGTTGCGTTTGTTTGATACCTTTTCCAATAGATTATCTTCACATCTAATTTCTATTATTGATGGTGAGTGTGTTAGATATAGGAGTTTCTCTGTTTTGTCTGGAGTTTGTATGTTGTATTTCATCTGTAATTTTTTGACCTCCTGGATGAAACCAGACTGTGTTTTTAGCTTATAAAATTGAATTATGTAAGTTTTATGATTTTAAAATATTGATGAGCAAAACGAAAATTATAACTTTTAAAGGCAAAAATCCTGTGAGATCTAAAATTATTCCAGAAGGTCGAAGTCTGGAGTAAGTGTCTAGTTTTAAATATTTAGGATGTGATATTAGTTTTAACTTAGAAGGAGATACAAAAATCACTAAATTTCAGGCAGAATGTGGAATAATTCAAATAACTTTTAAAAATAAAATAAGGAATTATACAACATTAAGGGTTGAATTTTTGAACGCATTAGACCGTAAAAGGCGCTCTCTGCTAAGAAAGTTTTATCCTAATACGATTTTGCTTACTCAGAAATCTATTCATGCGATAATAATTCGTAAGCTACCTGACGAGGTAACTTAAGATCATAGCTTAAGATAGAAACTATCGTGAGAATCCCGATGGGAAACTGATGTAGTTTGAAACCTTGCCGCTTTATCCAAGATGTATGACTTTGAAGACTTCGATCATGTTTTTGGTATATGCGGAGAAGAGGTATTTGATAGAGTCTACCAAAGAATTCAACTGGAAGAACAGGAGAATCGGCGTAATATTGCGCGATGCAGACTTCGTTGTATATGGTATTATTTGTGGGATGCAAGTGTAAATGCCACGAAAATAACGGAAGTGGTTTTATCGCTGAGAATTCTGGGTAATTTCTTGCCAATATTACGAAAACGACGACTTTCATGCATGACCAGTTTGTGGGTAGCTAATTCGATCTTTGCACTTGCTCACAGTGAATCAGCTCATCAGTGATTGGAAGTAATTTGAGTAGAGACTAATGTATTTGCATGTGACCCTAAAACTCTATAGAGTTATGGCAGTTCCTACATTGCTCTATAGTTGTGAAAACGTGGATCCTAATGAAAACACAAATAAAAATAATGAAATCGGGGGAGAGGGGTGGGGGAGCTGAGATTCCTTGCTCAGGCAAGTTTAAAGCTTGTACTTAATGGTATAAAATAAGGAATGAATTAAAAAAATTGAATCATTTTATGATAAAGTAATAAATGTTATAGACAAAAGTGAAATGAACATGTAGACAGAATGAGTGAGGAAAGGTATCCACTACTGATAAGGAACTAACAAGAAGAAGATGAAGTCAAGATGTTGGATGACCTAAAAAATGATGGGGTGACATCTTATGAAGCTGGAATGAGCAATGGCTTAACCCTTGAAGTGATGATGATTAATATTAGAAATAGATAAAGGTATAGAATAAATACACCAAACTTAGTTGGAAGGGAAAGTATGATAATAATCTCATTTTAGATAAATTGTGGTTTTTTTCTCATTTTGTTCCAGGTATGGCACACTCATGCTGAACATTACATCAAATTCTCATTTTAAAATATTACAGTTTAGATAATATTCACATTGGTAAACAGAATAGGCTTATTATGGAATGTACAAAATATTCTGTATTCTTTGATTTTGACAAAAAGTTAGTAATCACAATTTAGAAGAGTGTTTTTGGCAATATGCTAGCAGTGTTAAGAGTGCATGTGGATCTCGTCAATTTTGTTCTCGGGTCGCATTGTGAATAGACATGCACTGAAGCAAACAAACTGCTTTCGCATAGTGCATGGTGTAAATGATACCTGTATTAACACATTGGGGACGGGGTATTTAAATAATTTAAATGCCTGTTCCCGGGTATTTACAGCCTTCTAACTCCTCTTCTGCACTCTTTACTGTAAATATTCATAAAAAAGGTTCTAATTAATTTTATGAAGTAAAACTTTCAGGAATCACTTACCAAGGCTCCTAGTACTCCCTGAGGGTGTGATATCTCTGGAAACATTCCTCTTTGTGGAGTGGCACTTGGCAGAACTTGCAAATATACCTTGTTTCACTTCTTTTTTGTGTGTTGCACAAACATGGCACCTCCTAGCAGGGTATTTTCTGTTGTCTTTCTCACTTTTCACAATTGTTTCGAGAACATGTTTTCACATATCACCCGAAAGTCTCCCAGGGGGTCCACATGTGGTCTATGTGGGATTGGAATTGATGTTTCTGGTAGTGTGAAGTCTGTGTCTGACTCTACTTCCTCCATCTTATCTGTAGCCCAGTCTTTTCTCACTTGTAGCAGAAAGTCTTTATAACGAAGATTTATAGAAATGTGTAATTTCTTATATACTTGAAATGAATTAAACAGAGCACAATTGATAAGCACAATGAAATTTTCTTTGACCACTTTACAGTTTTCCTTAGAATAGAGTAATAGAACAAGTACTGATCAGCTCTGTCAACACCCTTCGTGTGTTTATTATATTGAATAATACAAATGGGTTTCTGTTTTACTTCTTCATTTCTCCTGGGAACATCAACCAACCATAGATGAATTATGAATTGTGGATATCATGTTGAGAACACGAGTATCCTTTCAACATTGAAGAAGAATATCACCTTTTCGTCTGAATGTACTTTCCCCACGTTCGATAGACTGTGATTCATTTTTCAAATCTGGAGGAAGACCTCTGTTCACCCTGATTGTTTCACATACTCTTATATGTCTAGAAAGGAGATTTTGAGCAATATCTACACTATTATAGTAGTTATCTTGATATACTTGGTAATTTTGATAAAGGTAAGGTTCTAAAAGGGTCAAAATAGTATCCTTGCCCCGAATAAATTTCTAAATTCCCAATATAGCAAGAAGTGCTTTCTGTCACCACATGAACAAGTAGACCATATTTTATTATTTTCCCTGGATTATATGTTCGTATACGAAGCCTCCCTCTCCAAGGAATCATAGTCTCATCCAATGAAAGTTGTTGATTTGGTTTATAAACTGTCTGAAATTTTTCAAGGAAAAAAATTTAGTAAGGGCTGAATTTTGAAAAGTCTGTTAGTTGACTCTTTTTGCAGAGCATTATTGTTGAAATGCAAACACCACCAATTTTATTTATATTCGACCACCAAATTTGTTCAAATTTATTGCGACTCATAATACTCCTAAAAACTGGAGTGTCTAAAAATGGATCAGTTGACCTATAATCCTTCAGTCTATCTTCTTTTATTGCCCCATGAGAATTATTATTGCAAAGAACTTTTTCATTTCTACTATACTGACATCTAACCATTCCAACCCTTTAGATGAGGTAGTATATTTATCATTATTTTGTAAATGATATAAATTAGTTTCCTCACATACCATTTGAAAGAACTGATCACCAAAAAAAGTTCTAATACATCAGAAAGTTTTGTTGGGTCAGAGGGAATTTGTTTCACTCCTGGATTTCCAGAAAAAGTTTCTAAGTTCGGTGTTTTGTCTTTCTTGGCCCATGTGTTTGCCCCCACCCTAGAATTATCATCACTTCAGTCAGAAGTTGTCTCACTGTCACTATAAGTTTGCAATGGTTGCACAGTTTTTTTTTTTACAATTACTGAATCATCGTCACTATCAGTAAATAAATCATCAGGGACATCTGATAAATTATATGTATTTAATTCTGCAATAATTTCTTCTCCCATGAGAATTTTTTTCTTACAATACAAACTTGCTGCATGCGTCATGTTGACTTGTAAGTAGAGAGTATATTCAATGCCACGTGTTGAGTTAGTTTTAAGAAAGGGTTTATTATACAGCAAGGGGGGAATTTGCTGATTCAGCTACAGCCGTAACAAGATCAGCTCATGTTATGGTCAAATGATGTCGACACAAGAAGTTCATTACGCCTGAGAGCAATGTATAGTGAGTGGAAATCTATCATGCGTTGAAGACACAAAATTGCGTTGCCCATATCATACAGTTGCAAATCTCCGATGCAACTTTGCATCATCCGTCCGCAATGTGTTAACCACAGTATATTTTGTGTGATAACTATAATATGGATTTTTATGTAATAAAAGGTAAAATTGCAACATAGTATAATGAGAAATTAAATTTGAAGAGAAAAATTATCACCCAGACTGGGACCTGAACCCGGGACCTTTGGTTTACCATACCAATGCTCTTATCAACTTTACTACTGGGGCGAGTTCCAATCTAGACACAAATTTTTCTCTTATATATGTTGTGATTCCCATGAACCAAATGCTTGAAGCAGTGGCTTCTCTTTGTAAATGGCAGCTTCTTGATTAAGAAGACTTTATTGGGAATTTAAACATTACAACATATATAAGAGAAAAATTTGCATCTAGATTGGAACTCGCTCTGGTAGCTCAGTTGGTAAGAGCATTGTTATGGTAAAACAATGGTCCCGGGTTCGGGTCCCGGTCTAGGCAAAAATTTTTCTCTTCAAATTTAATTTATCCTTCAATGAGATATGTTAAAATAATAATAAAACATCAATAGAAGCCATACTAGCTTTTAAAAGTAATGGATTTTTTTATTGTGGGAGTATATAAGAATAGGCCTCAGACAATTTATGATCTCAAGGAATCCATTCAAAATGAAATAAGCAACATTGGCGAGGATACTCTCCATAGAACTTCACAGAATTTGGTGATGAAACGAGTGCAAATATGTATAGATGCTGTGTGGACGACCCACTTCATCAACATTTGGCTCTGAGATGCGTTAAAACAGTGTAATGTAATCTCCCAATTTTTGTATTAATATTCGTCCCCAAATTGCACGTGTGTCCTATTACTTGTTCAAGACTTATGACCCCTAACAATGGTTCATGTTTTAATATGGATCACTCTGTATACAGTACAGTGTATTGTAATAAATCAACAAAGCTCCGTCAATATCATCTTTACCTTTTAAGTATTAACACCTAATCATCTGTTGATCGGTTTCTTCTATCATGTTGTTTTCTGGTTTTTCTCAAGTTCCCTGTTGAAATTTTGTTATTTTTTTTTTTTGTTTATTGGAAACGAAGATCTTATAATAGCTTATTTTAGGAATTCTCACTATGAGGTATATTTCCATAAGGTAGGAATTTTTATACTCACTCGACTCCTATTGTTATAGAACAATATTAGTGTGAGTGATAAAAAATTCTACCTTAATGAAGATCTTATATTTTGGCAGGTCCTACATAATAACATTTCACCACAGGCTTTATGGGTCGAATGTTTGAATGCATTAGACAGTTAAAGGCAGTTCTCATTCTCTGCTGGAAATTTTTTTATCCAAATACATTTTGCTTTACTCAGAAATCTATTTCATCAGTGCGTCATACATGATTGTAAGCTAATATTTAATTTTAGGATCAGTTGAACTATTTGGAGGTTCTTTTAATTAACTATTATTTTTGGTCTGGCGACATCTTACCTCAAGATTAATGTTGATTTGTGTGCTGGGACCATGTTTCAAACCAAGTCCACAGAACCAATCAACATTACTATTGGGAGGTAACGATGTGCGCAGACCAAAAATAATTATAATTTAATTGTAAGCTACCTGAACGAGTTACGCTTAAGAGCATAGCTCAAGATAGTAACTTATCTGTGAAAATCCCGAAGGGAACCGCGATGTAGGTTTGAAACGCTTTTGCAGCTTTATCCAGATTGTTATACAGAACCTTGAAGACTTCGCTCATGTTTTCGTTATACACAGAGAAGAGGAATTTGATAGAGTCTACCAAAGAATTCAACTGGAAGAACAGGAGAATCGGCGTAATATTGCACGATGCACACGTTGTTGTATACGGTATTATTTGTGGGACGCAAGCGTAAATGCGTTCCTCTATAGCAGACGAAAATAACGGAAGTGGTTTTATCGCTGAGAATTCTGGGTAATTCATTGCCAATATTATGAAAACGTCAACTTTCATGCATGACCGGTAAGTCGGCTGTTAATCGATCTCAGCAATTGCTCATGGTGAGTCAGCTCACCAGTGATTGGAAGTAATTGAGTAGAGACTAATGTATTTGCATGCGGCCCTTAGTGAAGACAGATAATTGACAGTATCATTGGAAATGGAATGATCTTGTAAGATAAAGGAAGTTTTGTACTTTGTTAAATTCTTATTTTAGTACAATTATTCCTGTTTGCTGTGTAAATTAGAAATGCATATGCACTGAAGTTTATATTTAAAGAACAAAACTGAAATTATAATTAAACATATAGGGGAAAAATATGTTTGGGTATTTGATTTATTTTGAGTTGTATTTTGACTCACCTCATATTTCTTGACTCCTTTGCAGACTCACTGCATCTGTGACATTCTCAATGCGACATCACCTACATAACTTAATGGATAGTTGCTTACCTCTCATCATGTAATTCATCTACACAGGTATCATTTTCAAGTTGAATTATTCTTAGAACTTTGAGCAGTTTGGTGACTAGATTGTCCACATCAATAATTTGGTCCACTAAAGTAATGGCAGGAGAGCAGTCTTCTAGAGGTGGCAAGAGTTCAATTCCGGAACCTTCATACTCAATGGATGAAATATCCTCACTCCCATCTGCCTGTGCCAACTCAAATTGCTGTCTGTTTAAGATTGCTTGTGACAGGTTCTGCAGAGATTCGCTATTGGCAAGACAACTTGCTGAGATGCTTCCAGTGCTATAGCGAGGATTAGAAATTGTATCTTCTCCTTGTACGGTGCTCGAATCTCTTTCAGAATCCACAACTTGCAATGTTTCTAAAGACAGAAAATAAATTCTTGTAAAATAATAATATTAACAAGAAAAATAACAGAAATAAATAATAATAATAATAATAATAATAATAATAATTTAAGAACTCCTGGTGCGACAGGCCTACAAGGCCCTTAGACTACCATCCGGCTGCTGGCCTCACATCCACATGTGTCAATCACAAAGGTAGATGATAATCAGCCAGTGTAGGGATGACATGTGGTCAGCATGTCGAGTCCCCCAGCCGTTATAGCTGGTTTTCTCAACCTGGAGCCACTACTTATTGTAGCTACCCAAATGCATTATGATGCTGGGTGGGCACCAGTCCCACACTGGCCGAAATGCTATGAGAAAATTTCTTCCCCATGGAGACTCGAACCAGCGCAAGTCCCGTAGCTCTGCGCCAAGGCTTCCTGCCTTAACCACTCGGCTACGGCACGGGACAATAATAATAATAATAATAATAATAATAATAATAATAATAATAATAATAATAATAATATCTATTTTTGTTTAGTTGTTTCTTGACTCACCTCATACTTCTTAACTCCCTTGCATATCTAGATTCAATCACTGTATTTGTGACATTCTCAATGCTGTTCACGTTCACAACAGTTGTGAACAGTGACGGAATCTAGATATGCAAGGGAGTTAAGAAGTATGAGGTGAGTCAAGAAACAACTAAACAAAATTAAAATAAACCTCATAGTGTTATATCCTACCTACATAACTTAATAATATCTATATTTTATTTTAACATAAAAAAATGAATTTAATTATAACATAACATAAACAACAACAGTAAAAAGATCTCTGCCAGAATCAAGAAAAGAATAATATTTTCTATGGAGACATTGCAATGAATTGAATCAGAAAAAAATTGCAAATCAGATTCTTATCTTTCAAGAAAAGAGAATGACTTGGGAAACAAAGCCTATAAAGATCTAGAAAAAAATCTGACTCAAAAAACAAAACATGGACAATACAAACATTTTCGGGAGGAAAATAGCAAAAGAATGGATCAGTTCTGATAAACGTCTAAAAAAATTAGTCTCTTTGGAGGAGAAAAGTTGAAGAGTAGCCAGTGAATGATATTCAGGTGCAAAAGAAAATCTGAAATGTCAAGAAACTTACAGTGCTCAAAAAAATTAGGGGATATTGTAGAATAACCTATTAAGACTATGTTTTTAGGAACAGTATTAGATGCAATCACTTTCTATTACTCCAAAAGAATGTCAACAAGAGTTTGAAGTCATTACGTAACCTCTGTACTACACCAGATGTCAAAGAGATCCTGATTAGGAATATGGCAAACAAACAAAGCAACATAACATGGGTGAAAATGTTTCTTTAGTATGGTGTATGGTCTCCTCGAACGGCCAGCACTGCCTCACACCTGTGTGGCATTGATGCAATGAGGTAAGCAATGAGTTCTTGGGGGATACGTGGCCACTCTTCCATAAGAGCAATGTGCAGCTCTGGAACAGTTGTGGGAGGTGCTGGTCTGCCTGCAATGCACCTGCCTAATGTATCCCACACATGCTCAATCGGATTTAAGTCCGGGGAGGAAGCTGGCCATTGCATACGCTCGATACCCTCCACTTCCAGCATGTCGTCCACCAAGCCAGCTCTGTGGCGTCGTGCATTATCGTCCATAAAAAGAAAAGAATCACCTATGGCACCATCATAAGGCATGACAAAAGGTCGGAGAATCTCATCTCTATACCTTACTGCAGTCAAAGTACCACCTTGGATAACGTAGAGGTCCGTATGTCCACCACTACCGACTCCTGTCCACACCATCAATCCACCGCCACCATATGGGGATCTTTCACGTACAAAAGCTGGATTGTTTCGTGTCCCTTTTTCTCTCCAGATGAATACACGTCGACTATCACATTCCACGTTGAATCGCGACTCATCAGAAAAAAGAACTGATCTCCATTCAGCATGCCTCCACCCACGATGTTCCTCCGCCCAGTTTCTGCGATCTCTACGGTGTTTTGGAGTTAACCTGGTATACACCATGGGCCTACGGCCATAGAGATCACTTCCATGCAGTCGATTAGGGACAGTTTGAGTTGACACCCTGCGTCCTGTTGCTGTTTGAAGTGTATTTCGCAGTTGAGTTGCATTCTGCTGTCTATTCCGACGGGCTGTTAACAAGAGGTAACGGTCATCCCTTGCTGTTGTTGCCCTTGGTCGACCTTGTCCGGCTCTTCTGTGAACAGTATGTTCTTTGAAAATGATTCCAAAGTCTGGAAATCACGCTTTGAGACACCCCAATGGCTTGTGCCACCTCTTGTTGTGTCTGTCCAGCTTCCATCCTTCCTATGGCCCTCCAAGCCATTGGTTCAGGTAAATCACGTTGTCGAGGCATCGCTGTCCCTAAGGCAAGTCATTCACTAACAGAAACTGGACTGGATTTAAAAACAGCAACAAAACATTCACCCCACATCGCCCTTTCACATCAACAGTACAGACACTGCCCTCTGGTGTGGTACCGAGGTTACGTAACAACTTCAAACTCTTATTTACATTATCTTGGAGTAATAGAAAGTGATTGCATCTAATACTATTCCAAAAAACATAGTCTTAATAGGTTATTCTACAATATTCCCTAATTTTTTTGAGCAGTGTATATAAGTTTAATAAATGGGTGAAATTAGTTGTGGATTATTATTTTTATTATTATTATCTAAAACTGATATAACAATAAAGATAAATCTCCCAGTGCCTAATTATTATTATTAATTCTTGCTTTAAGCTTGTTAAATCCATTCATTCATCCTTATGTCAATGTGTCCTTCCATCATGTTTTTGGTTGTACTCTACTTCTGCTTCCTTTTGATTTCCATTTTCATATTCTATTCATTAATCTTGTATTTTCTACAATCCATGTGTTCATTCCATTTTGTTTTCCTATTATTATTATTATATATTATTATTGTTATAAAACTATATTATGATAAATTGAAAGATACAAGTAAAAAAAAGTCATTAAAAATCATCGGAGAACATATTGTTTAAATAACTCACCTCATAGGATTCATGCTTCCATGATATCGTGATTTCAAACATAATCATGTTCATCGTCAGCCATAACTCCGACTGTTGAAATTCTTCGGCCGTCAACTATTCTATTGTCGCCATCTTCAGTGCTGCTATCTATGGTTGAATTTATGAACTTCGAAATCAATGATCATTGATCAATTTCAACAGTCGGAGTTATGGCTGACGATGAACATGATTATGTTTGAAATCGCGATATCATGGAAGCATGAATCCTATGAGGTGAGTTATTTAAACAATATGTTCTCCGATGATTTTTAATGATTATACCTCATAATGTTTACTTCCCAACATTAATTAAATATAAAAAAAAGTCACTTTTTTCTTGAAACCTAGAAAACATACTTCTAGTCGTTGAACATACATACTTCCTTACCTGAATGCCAAACTTTGGAGATAAATAAAATCCATAATAATTTTTTTTTAAATGGCTAAATTCCTTGAAACTAGAAAGAGAAATAATAGAAGAATATTTAAATCTTACAAAACTTTGTATTGACAATCATTTTTTCACCTTCAATGGAAAATTTTATAAACAGATCTCATGTCTGGCTATGGGAAACCCACTTTTACCATTTTTGGCAAATTTAATTATGAGTTATTTTTACCACCCCTGGGATTTTTAAATGTTAGTATAGATATGTGGATGATATTTTCTCTGTGATAAATTCTAAATATATTGAAGATGCATTGAAATTACTCAATCTTCAAGATGAATTTGTAAAATTTATTACTGAATTAGAAAAGAATAACCAAATCCCATTTTTGGACCTATACATAATAAGGAATGAACAACAACAAAGGATTGAATTCAATATTTAATTTTAGGAAGTTATATTTTGAGGTTATTTTAATTATATTATTTTTGGTCTGGACATCTTACCTCAATATTAATGTTGATTTGTTCTTGGACATGTTTCAAAACAATTCTGTTTTATCGTCAGCTGGGAAAGCTGTCCAGACCAAAAATAATATAATTGAATTCAATATTTACAGGAAGAATACTCATATAGACAATTATACACTGTGTTCCAAAATTATGGACTGGATTTCAAAGATGTTTAATTTCCCTTACATGATATATTTAAGAACAGAACTTACATGGAATTAAAGAGAAACTCTTCAAGTTTTCATAACATACTTCATAAGTGTTCGATGTGAGCAACTTTTGTTACACAGCACACATTTAGCCGATAGTCAGATTCTTCCCAACCTTGGTCAGCATATTTGGAATAATGGATTCAACAGCAGCAACAATCATTCTTCTCAAGTCTGGAAGGTCGATGGGAAGTGGTGGTACATACACATGGTCCTTCACATAGCCCCATAGGAAAAAATCACAAGGTGTGAGATTGGGAGACCATGGAAGCCATCGGGAATAAACATATCATCTGGACCCACACATCCTATCCATCGTTGGGGAACATTATCATTCAACCACTGTTGCACATCATTAAGAAAATGAGGTGGAGCGCCGTCCTGATATTCTTATCTGTCGGAGGATCAATTCCAAATGCTGTCAGAAAGTCACTGCACTGCAACAATGTAACCGGGACCTTGCAAATTGTAACACACAGATTGACTTCTGTACAGGAGTAGCCATTTTCACAAATTTAATGCTGTGACGTAATAATGACAAGACACAAATTACTGCTTACTGCATACAGCATATGGAACTTTCACAGTTTTTCTTTTTATAAAGCAAATAATCATGCATCCAATTTCATTTGTAAAGCTACACCAACTGCTTAAAACTCTGTCCATCATTTTGGAACATGGTGTATAAAGTCTTCAGGTTTCAATCATATTGTGCATAAACATGCAATTTTCAACAGTTTTTTTTTTATCATTAGGAAGTTTCATTATGAGGTTTAATTTAATATTTGAGTTTGTATTTTTTAACATTCTTACCTCATATGTTCATTATTAAAGAAAAAATTGTAGATAATAAAAAATCAGGAATATATATAGTAAAATGTGCATATTTTGATAAAGTATACATAGGGAAAACAAAGAGAAATTTAAACATTAGAAATAAAGAACACATAAGAAATGTAAAAAAGGGAGAAGTAGAAAAATCTGCAGTAGCAGCTTATGTTTGGACAGAGAAACACAAAATAGATCTAAATACAAGATTATTAAAACAGTAGAAAATACCAATGAACTCACAATATGAGAAAAAATCTATATACAGAAGAACAAGGAGAAAATTATGAACTTTGAAATTCACGGAGAAAGGAGCCTCATTACCAAGTTCTTTGGAACACAGATCCAGGGCTGACAACTTGAAGAAAAGAAAAAACCAGTTTGGGACAAGCTGAAGATGGAGCAAAGCTTTGAAACGATCGTACAACAAAATAAACATATGAGGTAAGAACATTAAAAAATACAAACTCAAATATTATTTCAACAGTTTGATATATAGATTATTAAATGTTCCACTAAGTGAAAAAGATTTTAAGAAAGAATAAAATCACATTTTAAACATAGCTAATTTAAAAGGTTTTGGAAATGAAATAATTATAAATAAACTAGCTGGCCCGGCGAACATCGTATCGCCTTTAAATATTTTTACATTAATTTTTCCGATGTTTTAATAGTTATCTACTATTTGGGGCGGAAACAAATCCAAGAAATCAAAGATCATAAAAATCGGTCCAGCCGTCTTGAGTTATAAATAGTGTAACTAATCTGACTTTGTTATATATATATATATAAGTCCTGGCCACGCGTTGCTCTGGCTAAGGTATACGTTAAATTATGTTGTAGTAAACTAAGTGAGAAATCTAAATCAGAAAGTTTTTGTTTTACACAATTTTTTAGTTCTGGTACGTTAACTACTACTGGCATAAATATGGGTGGTGGTTTATGTGGAAGTGGTTTTGTTGATTAAGATGAATTTATGTTGACTGCATTCTCAGTATCATCCATAAGTGTATCATAAGGATTATATACATTTATTGATGGAATATTTTTGAGGAGGCTTGCTGATTTCATTATACTTTCGTTTTTTTCTACGAACTTGTTGGCAGTTTGGATTCTCATCATCATCAAGAAGTCTCTGTATAGTAATATCATCTTGTGATATATTATAGTCATCTTGTTTTTCATTTAATTGAGGCATGGAGATTGCTTCTGTAATATTAGGCATATTATTATAACTAACAGACTTACTTACAGTTCTGTTATTCCATTCCTTAGGACCTTCATATGTTTTTAAATTGACATTCTTCTTAAATGTCACATAGGCCTATACCAATTTGCGGAAATTCACTTGATATCTTATCATTCATGGTCTCTAGAACTGATTCGCCATATTGTTCAATGTCCCTTCTCTGTCCAGTTAAATTTAAATTAAGTTGCTGTCTTTCAGCCAGATTACTTAAAACTAATACTTACACATGCAATTAATATTATTATCAATATATTGAAAATAAAATAAACACTGAACAAACTTAAATTATGAAATAATCAATATTTGTAATTCAATTGAAATTCGCGGTTGCAACAAAAAGCACAGCCACCTGGTTAAATAATAAACCAATTACCTTACACCGTCATCTGTTAGAATCGTATGGAACTCACAGATAATTATAACTCTTTGTTAAATAATAAACAAATAATTAAGTTATGTAGATAGGAAATAACACTATGAGGTTCTTTAATATTGTTTATTTTTTATCATTTCACTCACCTCATACTTCATAATTTATAGCAGACCCAGGGTTTCTTCACGTAATTCGTGACATTGTCAATGCTGCGTCAGTTGTGAACATGACGCAGCATTGACAATGTCACGAATTACGTGAAGAAACCCTGGGTCTGCTATAAATTATGAAGTATGAGGTGAGTGAAATGATAAAAAATAAACAATAATAAACAAATAATTTGCAATAAAAAATAATGCGACTATAAATTTAGTTATAGGTCTCAAGTTGGATCAAACAGCACACAGTGTGCAAAATTTTATTAAAATTGGTTCAGTAGTTTAGGATTCCATCGCGGACAAACAACGTGACACATAATTTTTATATATTAATAACTAAATTAAAGAAATTCAGACAACAAAAAAGATTAAAAGAATACACCACCCTGCAATCTGATTAAAAAAAAAAGGAAAACTCAAGAAAATTACTTATCATCCTGAAATACATACATTTTTAAAAAAATTCAAGAAATTGATATAACATTGGCACTGATAAATAAATTCAGCCTTGGTAATCTATTAATAACCAATAAGAAAGTGAATACCCCAGATAGAAAAAAAATCTGGAATTTATTGAATTAGTTGGAAAGACTGCAATAAAGTATACATAGGAAAAACAAAAAGGACTTTGGACACACACACAAAAGAACACTTTAAAAATTATAAAAACGATGAAATTGAAAAATCAGCTATTGCAGCACATAGTTTGCTGGAGAGTCATAAAATTGAAAAAGAGGCTAAACTTTTAAAATATTTGGAAAAATATTTGGAATTGACAGTTTGGAAAAAGATATATATTCAGAAGAACAAATTTAGATCCATGAATTTTTAAATTCTCGATGAACATGACTTGATCTCGAGGTTATCAGATCAACACCAGATGGCAAAGTTATAGATGAAGATTCCAACAAAAATCCGGTAGTCATAATATCAGCTGAAGATAAGAGGGACTCCTCTTGAAAACTGCAGTTCCCATGTTTAATAAAACAAAGTATGAGGTTAGATAAGAAGTGACTTATTCATTTATTGAAATTTTTCTGCTTAAAAAGTTGTGCTCTATATGGTTGGAAGTGATTAAATTGGAGAGAACTCTGGGAAATTTATTGCCAACTTCATGAAAAAAAAGTAGAGATTCATGCTTCACTGATGAGCTATTCTGCTAATTTTATTTGTAATTCTACATGAGTTACTCATGCAAAAAGCTGCTAATCAGAATATGGAAATAATTAAGACTTGAATAATATCTATAAATACTACTCTAAAAGCATGAACTTACCTTCATGATTATTATCTGCAATTTCTACAATTTCCTCTGTTTGAGCATCTGATTGGTTTGCAGTTCCTCCAACCGTTGCATTTCGAATTGCGCTTATTACTGCTGATACAAATGATGTGCCTCTTTTTGGTGATGGAGTATGTTGTTCATCATAGGACGGTTGTTCTGATTGTTTATTTGCTGACACTTTCTCTGGACTTGCTTCTACACTGCTATTACTCTTACTGTATGCTTCATTGTGAAATATTACATCCTGCAAAGCAGTGAAACATTTATCAGTAATTTTAACATTATTTTAAACAAATTCAAACTTTACAAACCTACATTAGGACTTCATAATTACATTAAATCAATTGCATCTGTTTTTTAACATTGGTACTGTACTATATAAAAAATTAATGATCCTTTAAAAATGCAGGATACAAATACAAAAAAATTACAAAAATTCTATTAATCTTGAAAATTATTACAAATCACACAATACGTTCATGCATATCAGTACTGCATTTGCATGATAAGATTGAAAAACTGAACTTTTAAAGTTTTAAATTTCTCAATTTTTAATATCTAAACTGTTTCTAGCTATAATAAAATCAGACTAAATACTGTTTTTTTTTAAATTCAATGCCCCAGGTTGTCAATTTGACATTTCTGGTGTTTTCTTCTGGCATTTCACATAATTTGAACACACTTCTAAGATTGGGGTGCTTGGAAGACAGGGTTACACTGCCCTGATTCACTGATGCTATGATGGGTGGGTTGTGCTGATGATATGGTTGAACCAGAGAGTCTTTAATCTAAAACTTAATCTAAGGCAATCATCAATGATGATGATTACGATGGCCATATGACGTTAGGGGACCATTTGAGGCCTTAAAGTTTCATGACATTTGTCTTATAGATTACAGGAAAAAATTCTGAACAAAAACCTTCAACTGAGACTCAAACTCGGGTCTGCTCCATAACAAGGCAGCCGCTACCTCGAGATCACAGCGGTGGACCAGACTAAATACTGTTATAAATTACATTTTGCAAATGAGATATGATTTATGCACCGTACAGCAGTCTATAAAAAATGAGGAAATTATGGAAGAGTTGGATGTAGAACCCATTCTCCATCATATACAAAACTATCAGAACAACTGGAAAGCCCATCTTTAACAAATGCCATCTCACAGAATTCCAAAAGCTATGCTTTGTTACTACCTCCAAGGCAAAAGATCGCTGGAACATCCAAAAAAGTGCTGGATGGAAAATTCCTCTTTGAGAGTGTGACAGGCCACATGGCCTAATGCTTGCATGGATGATGATGATTATGATAAATGACATTTTAAATAAATATTAACAATGATTATTAAAAAATCATTAATTTAAATTTTAAAAATTAAATTATAATATCAAAACAGATGCAACCCACTATGTATAATATGCTTTAATTTGTACAAAATATAATCTAAAATTTTTTACAACTACAAATTTATCTGTATATTATTCATATTTCTGTAAGTGGTGGAGGGTAGGAAATTTTCACTGGCATCCACAGATATTTTCATTATTTTACTTCAAATGTGCCTTTTCATTTAAACAACCTAACATTTCAATTTTGTAGTTACCAATTATACCTCACTAATTTAAATTTAAATCCAATTTTTTTAAATATTTTTTACTACAACAAATTATTGATAATTTTTACTCAGTTGAGTAAGACCAAGACTTAAATCTTGACGGAGCATAACTCTAAAAATAGCCATTAATATCCTTGATATGAATTTGAATTTTGGTTTAAATAGATTATTCATCATAAACTATAGCTTGGCAGCAAACTACAAGGAGTCATACTGCTCACGCACTAGAATTCTATGACATGATGTTCTTCCAGTTAGCATTTGCTGGGATTCCCTGTGATCATGTGATTTACTTCAGCAGGGTTGTTATTACATATATTATCACTAAATACCCAATCACCAAACAAAAATGTGTAAGTCGTTGATGCATTTCAATAGCTAATGCTATCATTATCAAGACTGAATAACACATTGATGGCTTTTAAATTTTTATTTGGTGATTGGGTTTTTAGTGATTATATATATATATATATATATATATATATATATATAAATAACAATTATCAACATTAAGAAGATCCTGCATATTAATATGGTTGTTATTGGTTATTAAGCATCATTTTGCTGGTGATACCAGTTCCAGTTCAAATGATATGGGTACTGATGCTGTTTGGTGAAAAAAAGAGGGACAGAGGAGAACACAGTCTACATAGTGAGAGATGTACAGTCGAGGTAAGAATGTATTAGCATTGCACTTTGTTTGCTGCCAAGCTTAGTAAAAAAAATCATTATGTATAACACTTCAATTATTAATATTTGAAGGAAGTAACACTATGAGGTTTCTTAAGGTAGAATATTTTTATCACTCACCTCATATTGTTCTTCTTATTTGATTATAAACTAGTTTCGGAACATAGTTTCTGTTCCATCCTCAGTATCGTCACGACCGTTGTTCTGTCGTCTTGAAGAGCTGTCCTTCTCTCCTTCCATTGGCTGACTGAAAAACCTCGAAACCAGGTCATTCTCACCGGGAATTTCAAAGTTCATTAATTTCTTCTTTTCGCTCTTTTGAATGTAGATCTTTTCCGAAACAGTAAGTTCTTTAGGTTTTTCTATTTGTTTTAATAATTTAGCTTCTTTCTCGATAAGATATTTTTCAGACCATGCATGGGCAGCCACTGCAGATTTTTCTACTTCCCCTTTCTTGACATTCCTGAGATGTTCTTTCACTCTAGTTTTCAAATTTCTTTTAGTTTTTCCTATGTAGAATTTCTCACATTCTTCACATTTAATTTGATAAATCCCTGATTTGTTTTCTTCTTTAATTTTCTCATTCCTATTAGGTCTAAGAAGAAAACAAATCAGGGATTTATCAAATTAAATGTGAAGAATGTGAGAAATTCTACATAGGAAAAACTAAAAGAAATTTGAAAACTAGAGTGAAAGAACATCTCAGGAATGTCAAGAAAGGGGAAGTAGAAAAATCTGCAGTGGCTGCCCATGCATGGTCTGAAAAACATCTTATCAAGAAAGAAGCTAAATTATTAAAACAAATAGAAAAACCTAAAGAACTTACTGTTTGGGAAAAGATCTACATTCAAAAGAGCGAAAAGAAGAAATTAATGAACTTTGAAATTCCCGGTGAGAATGACCTGGTTTCGAGGTTTTTCAGTCAGCCAATGGAAGGAGAGAAGGACAGCTCTTCAAGACGACAGAACAACGGCCGTGACGATACTGAGGATCGAACAGAAACTATGTTCCGAAACTAGTTTATAATCAAATAAGAAGAACAATATGAGGTGAGTGATAAAAATATTCTACCTTAATGAATATACCTCATAGTGAGAATTCCTAAAATAAGTAACTATGAGGTTTCTTTTAATTATTATGAATTAGGCATTTTGACTCGCCTTATATTTTTTACTTTCTTGCAGACTATATTTCTTCACATCTATGTGACATTGTCAATGCTGTTGAATTTGCAGTTGTCGATTCTGTAGGTTGATTTCCATTCCCCCTGTTGGGAGTTGAAATCACCAACAGGATCGACAACTGCAAATTCAACAGTTATGAAGCATTAACAATGTCATATAGATGTGAAGAAACTATAGTCTGCAAGAAAAAAAAATGAGGCGAGTCAAAATCCCTAACTCATAATAATGTACAACACTTATTTGTGCATTTTTTGAACTTAAGGCAAAAAATTCATCAATATAGTAGTACACTGTAAAGGATTTCCGAGAATGAATAATGGGTTTTATTATAAGACTGTGCAAAATATGCACCAATACTATGGTACCATATTTAATCTTATTTTACTTAAATAAGCTTGAAGTTAATTATCATATACAGTATCAGTGCAAATGTGACATTTCTGTGTTGCAGCACTTCTCTAAATGCAAATATTAAAAAATTTCTTGCACATATGTTTAATTTATACTCACAACATTCAGAGGTAAAGAATATACACGTGTTATTATGTACACAGGGGCTTGCCGTAGCATAGTGGTTAAGGCATTGAGCTACAAGCCGGAGGGTCGAGGGTTCAAGTCCCGATGGGGGTCAGGATTTTTAAATTGACCCAAATCCTCTGGCGGCACTATGGCCCTGGGGTCGACTCAGCCTCTAACGGAAATGAGTACCAGACACTTGTTCTGGGGGTAAAGGTGGCCGTCATGCAGGGCTGACAACCTGGCTGACATAAAGTGCCAATTGTCTAGAAAAAGTGGGAGCCTTAACATCCTACTACCCCAAGGGCCTCAGGGCCTGTTGTGGGATCACTTTTTTTATTATGTACACAAAGTAATAACGAATAACAGTTCAAAATCATGATTACTATTTTAAGCATTCTTTTAATAATAAAATTTCCTGGCCTGATAGATCTAGAAAACCCTAGGACTTCCAGATAGCTGTTGTTGAAGAATTGATTAAGAGACAATGAATATATATATTCTCAGAGAGTAGGCATCATTTATGGATACTGCAAGCTGTATGACCTTTAAGTGGCCCCAATGCCAAAATCTAAAGGATTGAGGGAAGGAGAATGAGCAAGCCAAGGTATATGATTGCCTCTCCCCAATAATCCAGCCCACAATAAAGATTCATGTTAGATGTCGCCTACCTCTAAAAACATAAACAAAGGTGTGTGTGTGTGTAATAGTCATAAGTCTGCATTCTGTTTCCTCATTTGTTTCAATAGCGCAATAGCAAAATAGCTCACAATAAACAATAAATAAGAAGATGATAATTTTAGGACTCATGTTTACATGAAGAGTTACCCATGTCAGACAGGTCAATGGCGATAAGCCAAAAGTGAAAAGAGTGACGATCTTTCACCATAAAAATATAATCATCAAGAAACACAACGTGGATTTCACTGGAGTAAAATTTTCCAGAGGTAAAATAGTCCTGCATTTGGTTCTCTGGGCGGTGACTACTTCAGGGAATCCATGGCAAAGACTCAAACATAGGGACACGATCCTAGGAACATGGAATCTTAGGACATTAATCAGTTAATCAGCTATTAAATGTGCATGCAAAACAGGATATTGAAGAGGATGATTAACAGACAGCAGATATGTTAGTCACAACCACATTAGAGTTGAAATAATGATGGAAAGATTAAAAATGTATAACTCATCAGGTTCAGGTGAGATCCCAGCAGAACTGATAAAATCAGGGGAAAAAAAATTGGTGGACAAGGCACATTGGTTGCTTAGTATGATTTGGGAGGAAGAGGCTCTTCCAAATAAATGAAAACAATTTATCATCATACCAATCTATAAGAATGAAGATAAAAACTAATTGCAACAACTATAGGGGAATCTCATTATTTTCTAGTTCTACAAAATTCTAACAAATATATTAGTATCCAGACTAACTCCCTATATCGATGACATAATAGGTGATCGCCAATATGGATTTAGAGAAAAAAAAAGTAGACACTAGATCAGATTTTTAGTATAAGACAGATTTTAGAATAGAAATAGGAATATAAGGACACTGTGCTTCAACTATATGTTGGCTTCAGAAGGTATACAATTCAATTAAGAGGAAGAAGTTATACAGTATCCTGCTGGACTTTGGAATTCCTAAAATAATTATTTGAATGTGTGTAATGGCACAAAAAGTAGGGTTCATGTAGGCTAACAGTTTTCAGATACTTTTGAAATTCATAACTGGGTTAAAGCATCATCTCCTCCACTATTTGATTTTGTACTAGAACATGCCATGAAAACTTTAGAAGATGAAAAAGTCCTACAACTAAATGGTATTAATAAGCTGTTAGTTTATGCTGATGATTTAGTATTATTAGGCAATAGTGACAAGCTACTAAGTGCCAACACATACTCTCTTATTGAGTAACACTAAAAATTGGGGACTGGAAGTAAACATCAATAAAACTAAATATATGATTACACATATAAATACATTATATAATGGAAATGGACAGTTAATGACAAATGAGGGAAATTTTGAAGAAGTAGCTGACTTCAAATACCTAGGAACATTAATTACAACCAGGAATGAGGTGCACAAAAAAATTAAACATAGGCTCAATTCTGATATGCATTACAGAGACTCTTGTCATCACAACTTCTTTCAAAAAGCATTAAACTGAAAATATACAAAACAGTCATTCTCCCAGTTATATTCTATGGATGCAAAACATAGCCACTTACTTTAATGGAGACAAGATTATGGTTATTTGAGAATAAAGTTCAAAGGGAAATTTTTGGACCAAGAGAGTTGAAACAGGTGAATGGAGAAAACTACCTAACAATGAGCTACATTATCTTTATAGGAAACCAGAAAAAGAATAGTTAAGTCTTGGAGACTCCAGAAGGCAGTACATGTGGCATGAATAGGGAATTAAAGAGGGCATGGAAATTCCTTATAGAAAAAAAAAAGAGGGCCAAGAATGAGGCAGGCGAATAACTTTAACCATGATTTAAGGGAAGTAGATTATACAGGAGATGAATGGAAAACATTAGCTCAGGATAGGAATTTATGGATTGTTAATGTCTGCATGGTCATGGACCTACGAGTTTGATAGTGCCGGTGAGTTGGTTATGTTTATAGGAAAGCTTCTTTTTTTTTTTTTTGCATTATTTCCAGTTTAAATATTGAAACCTATTTTCTGAAAACACTGTAAATGTTGATACCGGAAGTTTGATTTTTCTAATGTTTGTCATCTGTTATCCTAATTATGTTACTGTAAAAATTCTATCAAACTATAGAATGAGAACATTTAGTAACGTAGAGTGTCCCCTGAAGGTGTTACTGGCACCTCGCAGGGTGAGACGATTGAAGGGGCTGCCTTCTTATGATTCATCATCATAACCTCCCATTATATCAGCCCTAGTGGGAGGGTTGCCTCTTCTGCTCTTCTCAGACCGTTGAGGGCTTTCTCCTTGTTACCCCGGAGATGGGTCCTTATATTTCGCCCTAAGGAGAGGGTTGCCTCTTCCGCCACTTACAACATTTGAAAGCTTGTTCCATCTTGTTGTTCTTGCTGTTAAGGTCTTCGCCCATATCCCTGGGCAGGGGCTCTCGATATACCCTGAGAGACTGGGCCCCTGACAGGACTTAGTGTTCACCCCCACGACAAGAATGCGCCTGTCAGATATTACTCAGTTGTAAACAGTTACAGCCTAAGCCCGTGTTCACACTGAGCCGGGTTAATAGCTTCGTATGAGTCCAAAGCTAAAAGCTTTGAACCCTTAAAAAACACAAGAAAAGAAACAAAAATTAAATTTTATAAAGTAATGGCTGTTCCTATATTGATGTATGGATCAGAATGTTGGACGATCACTAAAAGACAAGAACAAAGATTGGAAGCAGCTGAGATGTAATTTTAAGAAATATAGCAGGATATACTCTGTTGGATAAGAAATGAAATGAAGATATAAGAAAGGAACTACATATTTTCAAACTTACAGACCGAATAATTAAATATAGAAATGACTGGAAAGAACATATTGATAGAATGCCAGAAGGAAGATTTCCAAATTATTGCTAAATTATAAACCGCACAGAAGGAGAAATGTTGGTCGCCCACACAGAAGATGGTCTGAACAATTTTAACAATTCTAGCTTTCATGAAACCAAAACGAGCCAACAGGCTTAATCCCTGGATGATGATGATGAACTATAGCATTTGAACTCAGGTCTCAATTTTTCCTTGTTATGCTTTACTATTGAACTACTAGGACCCAAACATGGATCTTTATCTCTGTTAAAATGAAAGACAAAATGTTAGTTCAAGTTCCAGGGAACAAACAAAAATATAATTATCTTGGGCCACTATAATTAAGTTACTAAACTTATTAATAATACAGTACCAGTACTTCTGTAATGACATGATACCTCATCTTGTTCACCCTGCAATCAATAAAGAAAATATCAAAACTGCAATGTATTATTTTCTTATTAACAATTTTAAAAACTCCACCAAACATTCTCGGAATCCCTTAACCTATCTACATTATTTATATAATCTCTATGTACATATTGCCAGTGGATTTTATTATTCTTAATTCTTAGTTTTGAATAATTATCGTAATTTTGAAATTATTGTAATTACATGATTTACCAATAACCTTACATTCTACAAGGTACTGTGTATATGTATGAGGTAACTACATCTAGTTTATAATAATTATTTATCAAATTACACTAACCATAATTATTGAAATTTCAATATTTTAGATAAAAGCCAAGCAGAAATTAAATTTACATTACAAGCCACCCACACCTATGTGAATTGATGTATCACATTGCAACACATTTTTTTAATTTACTGCAATGAAAATTTTAAAATACCATCAAAATAAATGCATTGTGATATAAAACAATATCTTCATATATTCTTTAAAATATACATTGGTATCATGACTAAAAACTGAATATTTGTAAACTTATACATATAGCAGAATTTTCAAGTAAATAAGAGATGGAGCTTTCATTCAATATAACATATTGTATCATTTCCGATAGGTATGTGTAACTATTACAAAATTCATAAATTAAATTAAAATAATTTTGTTTTTCTGTTTTTGCTAACTTACCTAAGTTGAAATACTGGATTCAATTTGGTAAAGAATAAAAATTGATTAGTATCATTATATTTTTTCTACAAATTTCTGCTTGGCTTTTAAAGGGATTTTTGCATGCAAAAATTGGTAGTCTATAATCTAACTACAAAATTACTTCAATTAACAATTTAAGGGTAAAAAGTGCTATGTTATGGGTTGAATCATGCTGGACAACTGAATGGTTATTTATGGAATTTGGTTAATGTCAGCTGTAAAAATTTTCTTGTATCATCAGAAATAAACTACTAATGTCATTAACATATCAAGAGCTATGTATTTTAGTAAGGAAAGTCATTTAAGATATAAAATAAAATTCTTTAAACCTCACATCATAATAGTCTTCTAATCAAATCGGTTTCAAAACCTATGTGGTTTCATCTTCAATAATATCTCGACCGATGTTATGCTTCTTACTCCATCTGTATCTGTTGTTTACCGACAGATGGAGTAAGAAGCAGTTCTCCTGAACAACATAACAATGGACAAGATTGAAGATGAAACCACCTAGGATTTGAAACCGGTTCAATTAGAAGATTGGATATGAGGTGAGATATAAATAATTTTAATTAAAACTTAAATTAAACCTCATACTGATTTTTCCTATAAAAATTCAATGGAAAATCATACTATTTTTTAAACATTATAAAACAATATTACTTAAATTATATTAAGCTTTATTCTGAAAACGGAAAGAATAAATTGTAATTTTTAATGTTAATAGATATTTTATTAAGATTATTCTGAAATTTATGAATCTGGAATACTTCAAGCAGAAGAACATAGTAGTGTTATTACAAGGGGCTGAGGAATATCATGGAGAGAGATGGTATAAATTGCAACAAACAGAGGGTCTTCTAAAGAGATTTTATTTTAGAAAACACTAAAAAACATGATAGTATAAAAACATTTTATGGTTCTGTTGTTTGTTATCTTAATTAATTGCTAGGATATGAAACATGAAAAGCATTATATTATTCTCTAGGGCAGTAAGAACTTATATTATGCCCATTATCAAGACTATGTTAATGAATGGTATTACTGAATGAAGAAAATCTAAGATTTAGACATTAAATTTCCAATTAATGCTTCAAAGTTTTATTTCCTTCAGTAATAAAGTACTATTCATAAATTAATTATGGCAAGTAACATTATGAGGTTTTCAAGTTGATAATTAATAAAAAATGAGTCATATCTCACCTCATACTTCATGTTCTTCAAGCACGGTACCACAGTTTGAAGACTATCTTTATGAGTCGTAAAGATTGCTGAAGACAAGATGGATGCCTCTTGAAACTGTGATACTGTGCTTGAAGAATACAAAGTATGGGGTGAGATATAATTCATTTTTTATTAATTATTGAAATAAATAACTAATGTATAAAATATTATATGCACCATGGACATTACTTGATGATTAGTCCTCTTTGGTGACTCTGCTTCACCCTTGAGGTGCAATCAGCAAAACTAATACTCTTGATACATAACTAACTATAATACTTAATGTAGCAAAGCTCTTTCAACTTTTATACATTCAAAATTACACATTTTAATCTGTAGCTCAAGGTCAAAATTGAATAATGGTATGCAAATATGCTAATTACTATTATATTTAAGCATATTTCAAACTTAACACAACTAAACTTTAATATCCACATATAATATTGTAAGCACAGCTTATGTTTATGCTTATATTGATTACTAAGTTCATTAGAATTTGTTTTATGTAAAACTGTTGACAAAAGTTAGAAGCACCATTAGTTAGATAAATATTAAAGCTAAGCAGTTTTATGTTAGTAAACAAAGCACAGTATTTTAAAGCGCTAATTTGACAATATTTAAAATAATATGAGATTACCATTATAATATGGGGTGATTTAAGTATATTTGTATATTGTAAGTGATAAAAATGTATTTTTTCTAGTCTTTTCTTTTTATCTGTCTTTACACACAATATTGTTTCTTAAGACTGGTTCCTTGTCTGCTTTCCTATGTAGAAATATTGTTGGTTTTTTAATCATTCTCTATATCAGTTTTATAAAAATAAAATATTCATGAACCCAAGAAACAGATAAATATTAATAAAAATTTTACTACAGTAACTAAGATATAAAATAACTTGGAGATAATCTAATGGTCTGTTAAGGAAACTTTATTATGAAGTTTGTACTGACTGAAATGTTATGAAAAGTTTGTGGTTAATGATAATATTTATAAAAATACAAAGTTACTACTTTTGGTATGTGCTGATAATGCACAGTAGAATGAAAGTAAATATTTGGGCAGTAAAGTCTCATGCACATAACCCCTCAGTAATTATGAAGAAACGTTATATGAACGATATACGAATCTTGAACTTTTATATATTTGGTCTGAAAAAATCTAATTGAATCAAAAGCTAGTCTAATTAAACAAATAGAAAAACAAGAAAGAACTCACAGTTTGGGAAAAAATCCACATTAAAAAAAAAACATGAAAGAAAAACTTATGAACTTCAAAATTCCCATGGATTCTGACTGGATCCGGAGGTTTATCGGCCACCAACAGAGGGAAGAAGAAGTAGTTCTTCTGATCGATCTAAGATCAGTCAACAAGAAAGTATTGAAGATGAAGCCACCAAGGCTTTGAAACCGCATGCTACTTGGAAGACTGGATATGAGGTGAGATATGAAACATTTTAATTTAATCTTAATATACGAATCTGTTCATTTTAACTAGCAATCGATGTTAAATATTCATAAAATGAACTATTCATTGTTGGTCAAATTCATTTTCAATATGATGGCGATTAGTGTAGTATATTTAATTTTTACTTAATATTTACATTATCATTTATATGGTTTGTTGAACAGTTTTGGGTATTGAAGGTACCAAAGCCCCCCTTCATGCAGATTTTCAGAAAGTGGAAATATTCATATATTATTATATATTAGATATTATTTAACACACATCATCCCATTTCCGTTACAAAGAATAATATATGAGTTATACATAATTTTTAAACATGACGGTCTTGAATTTAAAAAGCTAACAAAAGTAAATTCACACTAACCTTAGTTCTTTTTTGTCTAGCGTTAGTTACTAGTAAATTTTGGTTAGGTTTTAATATCGCACAAATCATTCAAATAGTATTTCAATTTTTCTTCACGCAGCGTAGTGGTTAAGGCACTGAGCTACAAGCCGGAGGGTCGAGGGTTCAAGTCCCGTTGGGGTCAGGATTTTTATCATCATCATCATCATCATAGTACATTCACGAATTTAGGCCATTTGTTGACCTGTTTCGGCCTCAAGAGAAACACCATCCAGAAGTCTTTTGAGTGGACGTCCTGGTCTTCTTTAAACTGACCCAAACCCTCTGGCGGCACCATGGCCCTGGGGTTGACTCAGCCTCTAACAGAAATGAGTACCAGACGCTTGTTCTGGGGGTAAAGGCGGCCGTCATGCAGGGCTGACAACCCAGCTGACATAAAGTGCCAATTGTCTAGAAAAAGTGGGAGCATTAACCTCCTACTACCCCAAGGGCCTCCGGGCCTGTTGTGGGATCACTTTACTTTACTTTATGAACAAACATTGAACTTAAATGATATATATATATATGTGTGTGTGTGTGTGTTCGTGTATCTAAAATAACTCACACTAACATTTTCAATTAGTTTATATAGATTTAGTTGTTAGGTCATATTTCGGTTACACATATTTTTATATTGCTTCAATCTTTACTAATACAATATGAATATTGAAGATAAACAATGGGAATGATGCCACAGTTATATAACAATTGTAATTCTCCTATTTTGTGCCCATATTTCTACATTTTCTTACCTAAAACTAATTAATTTTGTTATATTCTATGTGAGAAATAATTTATATGTCGTGGAAAATATTATAATTCAATTTTAATTTTCCAAAATTCGGACAATACATATAAGGCTTATTAAAATCTTATTTTCTCAACGTGGCTAGTTAGCTAAGATTGTTAGGGCATGGTGCTATAGATACGAAGGTCCAAGGTTTGAATCTCCCCGAAATCCATGGTAAGTAATAGTGTCATTTATAATGTGTAGTAATGTAGTTTGAATTGCAAAGAATCATATGGTAGAAGTAGAATTGAGGTAAATGTGGAATAGAAAATAGGATATAAGGTAGATGAAAGGAGAATAGAAGAAAGAGAGAGAGACATCTATTACCAAAAAGTGTATTTCTTTTTTCCTTCAAGGACTTAGTTCAAATGAAGAAGAATGACTATGAAGTTTATTATTTAATCGTTCATACCATTTCTTCATAATTACCAACCCCTTGCAAACTGTATGCACCAAAAATTTGGATCATCTGTCATTTCTCAATGTAATCTCCCTGCAGTCATACTTTTTTTTTAAATGTAGTAGTGATAGTAGTATTCAAATGTTCTGAAACTCTTGTCACATCATTTGCTTGCAGCTTCCCAATAATATTCATCAATTTGGAATGGTGTTCCAACTATTTTCTGAAGATCAGCGCAGAACATTAAGTAATCTTTGTTCATTATCGTAGTTGTGTTCTTGCATACTATGCAATGTGGAGAGTCTAGTAGCTTTTTTTTAAAATGTTGATTGCCATAATTCCGTGGCAGCTGTGAACACTTTTTCAAAACTTTGTTTTTGCCACTGCTTCAGATGCAATAGTGCGCTGAATGGAAAATGTGTGACCACAGATAGTGACTTTCATCATTTAAATAAAATAAATAAAAAAAAATGCTAGGAGTCAGGTCAGGTGAGTAGGAAGCATTGAACACCACTTCAAAGATTTTCATGAAGAAATTCCTATGTTATGTTTACGACATTTATCTGGAGGATGCTTTCTGCATTTTCAGGTCTTCATGCAGAATTATGCAAACTGATCCCACAGAAGTGCCATCTTTGAAGGCAATACCTTTCAAACTTAATGGCAATCCTCCACATGTAGAACCATGATGTGTGACTGGATGGTGTGTTGTTGAAGTTGTTTTAGTACTTTGCCACACAATGTTCACACTTTTTTGACCTATCACACCCATGAATCCACATTTTTTACCTTCTTGATATCATCACCACATGTTTTATTCAACTGGAAATAAATTTCAATGGGTATCATGCAAACAACTAAAATTAATTATTACTCGCTTTCTTGTAATGAGAATGTTTCCATTTTAAGTATCAAAAACACTCCTTACTGTAGCTGTAGCTTTATGAATACAATTTAAAGTCATGGATCCGGCAGTATTTATAAATTAAATGTTAATGTTATATTAAAAACTTTAGGCAATGGAAAGTATTAATAACACTGGTCAACAGTGATTTTGTTACATAAAAGATTTTGGGTGATTCTTATGTATTTTCATCTGCTGATTCCAAAAATGAAGTCAGAAATTTTCCATCACCCACCATTTTTTTGTCATTTTTAAAATAATTATTTTCCTATTTATTAGCATTTTTGGTATATAACATGATGATTAGAAGGATTATTTTACATTTATATTTAATTTCATTGTGCCAACAATGGACTTATAATGTTTTGCGATTGTTGCCTTGAATTCATAACTTACAACAATGACATTCTCCTACAAAACTGTGATTGTATGTTTTAAGTTCGCAGTTGAATAGAAGCTTTCTTAAAAGAAAGAAGCTAATTCTGTGCTCACTTCTGTAGTCAAGTGAATTGTGATAGAAGTGTATTGTAAAGACTAAGTAGTGTATTGTATTGCAGTGTATTGTAAAGAGAAGAGTAAAATTGTATTTGTATAAGATATATGTCTCGAAAGTGTGTTAACGATAGAAACAACTTCTGTTTTGTGTGTGGTGAGCTCACTTTCAAAGCGCAGAAGCGAAAGTTTACTCTTCTAATAAGAAGAGCTTATCACTGTTATTTTAACAACAAAATAGACCAGAACAAGATATGGGCCCCGGAAATCTGTTGTACCAAATGTGTAACACTATTAACTGGCTGGTTGAAAGGATCCCGTCATATGCCTTTCGCAGTCCCAATGATATGGCACGAACCTAAGGATCATTTGACAGGCTGCTACTTCTGCTTAACAAATATATCTGGAATAACTTCCAAGTCAAGACACACCGTTAAACATCCAATGTTAGATTCAGCAATTCGACCGGTACTTCATGGGCCAGGTTTACCCATACCAATTCCACCAGATCACATAACAATGATTGAAGAACTTTCTGATGTTCAGGATTTACAGAATGATCAGATTTTGCGGAAGATGATGCTATAAATGAAACTCACTTTCTAACACAGGAGGATTTAAATGATTTGGTTCGGGATCTTGGTTTAAGTAAAAGCAAGGCAGAATTACTTGCTTCAAGATTGAAAGGATGGACGCTACTACAGGATGACACCAAAGAAACTTTTTTCTGCAATCGCCAAAAGGAATTTGAGGATTTCTTTTCTAAAGAGAAGGACCTAGTTTTCTGCAATGATGTTGAGAATTTGTTCTAGTCACTGGGTGTTGAGCATAAATCTGAGGATTGGCATTTATTCATAGACTCCTCGAAAACAAGTTTGAAAGGAGTGTTACTACATAATGGAAACATATATTCATCCATTCCTTTAGGCCATGCAGTTGGTATGAAGGGAAATTACGAGAATATGAAGCTCTTACTATCCGCTATAAAGTATGACAATTTTTCTTGGCAGATATGTGGGGATTTGAAAGTTATAGCCATCTTACTTGGGTTACAGCTTGGCTATACTAAATTTTGCTGCTTCTTGTGCAAGTGGAATAGCAGAGATAGAAGTAATCATTATATTAAAAAGAACTGGCCAAAGAGAGAGTCACTTAATCCAGGACAAGAAAATGTTCTTCACCAACCACTTGTACGTTATGAAAAAATCTTATTGCTTCCACTACATATTAAACTAGGCTTGATTAAAAATTTTGTGAAAGCAATGGATCGTGATGGCAGTGCATTTCTCTTCCTCAAAAATAAATTTCCAAGGATCAGTGAAGCTAAATTGAAAGAAGGGATATTTGTTGGCCCTCAAATAAAGGAACTGATGAAAGATACGCAGTTTCAGAACAAGTTAAATATGCAAGAAGCAGCTGCATGGCAATCTTTCAAAAATGTTGTCTCAAATTTTCTGGGGAACTTCAGGTCTGATAACTACAGAGAACTTGTCAATGAGATGATTGAGAACTACAAGATAATGGGATGTAATATGTCTTTGAAAATTCACTTTCTGCACTCCCATCTTGATTTCTTCCCTGAAAATCTAGGGGCTGTGAGCGACAAACATGGGGAGCACTTCCACCAGGACATCGCGGAAATGGAAAGGCGCTATCAGGGTAAATGGTGTCCAAATATGTTAGCAGGCTACTGCTGGACACTGAAGAGGGATATTCCTAAAGCGAAGTACAGCCGAAAATCCAATTCACATACATTTTGGGTGAGCAAATATAATTTCAGCTAAGATATAATAAATTGTAATGTATAGACACGAAAAATGTTTTTCATGTGATTACTCGAAAACCCTGGGTGATGGAAAAGTTCCATAAAAAGATTTGAAATCAGCACAAAAAAGTAAGTTAGAAACACACATTTTCTCCCTTGTAACATAAAAAAGTTCAAATTTTGTTGGCCAGTGTAATTAATGCAATTACTTAGGGCTCTGTGTAATGTATGGTGATGCCATTTCCGTCATGGATTCACAAAGAGTGCCAGCATACTTTAAATCAAACCATGTTTCTATCTACTCCCAGTAATGAAAAATAATCAGAGATATTAGAGTTAATACACTAATGATCTTCTTTGTGATAAAATCGTAAAATATACAGTCAATATACCCAATTCACCAATTAATAATTAAAAGAGTCAACATGTTTCCACAGCAAAGCTGTCATTTTCAAGACTCTTGAAAATGACAGCTTTGCTGTTGAAACATGTTGACTCTTTTAATTATTAATTGGTGAATTAGGTATATTGACTGTATATTTTACAGACACATTATAATTTTAACACACCTTGTATTTTAAGTAAGTTTGAATTTACAATATCAGAAGAAGAATTAATGTGTTTGAATTCAAACTTTCTTAAAATATGTCTAGAAATGTCTATTGCTACAAGAACATAATTTTCATCTTCTGTCATAAAGTAAGTGATTATTCTGGTCATAATTGAAGTTGAGAAATCCATGCATTTGAATTGTAGGGTGATGTACATGGTATTTTACTGGCTTTTAATTTACTTTGAGTCCAATGCACATTCTCAGGACATCACAAATATAATGACACTGTATAACAATATTATTGCAGTTATTGTTTTTATTTACCTTGTCTTAAAATTATTCATTGTCATTAATTCGCTTTTAAATGAAGTTGGATAAAGTAATATAGTACATGCATCTTTTTGTAAAAGAGATTCTCTATGCTTAATGTAATCTCAAGTAAAGGAATTAAACAAGAAGCAACCAATATATCAAAATACAGTGAATTACCAAATTCCTGTTATGTTAAAGAATAAACAAAATGTTAGGTTATGTGTTTCTCATTTGATGATAAGGCAAGCTTGGGCAATCTGTACAGCAAAGCTACAAAATGGTATTGGTAAATGCAGAGAAAATTTTGCTTAAACAAGCTTGTTCCATCATCCTACTAACTGCCGATTCACGCCCCGCACCACCACCACCAACACTGCCACCGCCCCCGGCAGCATTCGAAGAGGAAACAAGCAATGCTGCCACTACCTCCAGGTCTTTCTCCGAGATGTTATATGACACCACTAGTTGTTCTACAAGACCATCCAAGCGAGAGCTGAGACCGGAGAGAGCCACTGCTGCACCTGACACTGCTGCCCCTTGCTGTAGTAGAAGTTCACGACTCCTCTGTTCTAAGCTGCATAGTCGAGCTTGCAAAGCCAAGTTTTCTTGTCTGTAACATAAACATTTTTTAAAAGAATATTTACATTATTGGCATGTGAAATAAGGATTAAACATTATATGAAGATGTACATGGAAGAAGTATTACCTTCGTTGTTCACTTATTCGCACCAAATGTTTACATTCTTCTTGTTGTCTTTCCAATTCTGATTCCTTTTGAGAGAGCTCAAGTCTCTGCCCTTTAATCTAAAAGCATTAAATAAGCAACTGCTATAAAGATCATCATAGTAAATAAATATATTGGCAATTTAAAAATTATTATTACATTACAAGTGGCTGTTTTGGGAACTTAGTAGAAAAAGTTGTGATGAAGGCTATATGTCTGAAAAATACACAGTTTTGATATTATAATGATTACCAGGAACAAAATTTCAAATTTCCTATTTCAAAGGTACATAACTCACATTAACTGTACCACTTGTCATATGACTTAGTTAATGAGTCAAAAGTTAATGTGGGGTTGCACAATCTTCCTCTCCATGTTTCCACTGTCAAATGAGTTAGATTTCTTAAATATGATGTAGACTGATTAGTATCATGTAACATTTATTTAATATCCAATTACAATAAATTGTTAAATTCCAAAGTTATTAATTTATAAGACTTATATAAATTAAATTAGTATCAAAAAATGTATTATGAATATGTACTTAATGTGCATACTGAACATTGTACAGACCTAAATGTAATAAAATAAATTTCTGTTTAAAAATTAATTTTTATTGTTGAAAATATAATTTTTATTAAGGCACAATCAAAGAAAAACATAATAACTAAACATTTAAACTGGTATTCATGAATGCACTCATGCATAATTGGGGTACTCACAAGTAAACCTTTGATACCAGTATACCAGGTTTACTTGTCAGGTAAAAATTATTGAGAATTCCATGTTCAAAGAATGATTGACAACTTACAAAGCTGTTCAGCCAATAAAAAATTGCAAAATCAGATTTAGGGCCGCATGCAAATACATTAGTCTCTACTCAAATTACTTTCAATCACTGGTGAGCTGACTTTCCATGAGCAAGTGCAAAGATCGAATTAGCTACCCACTAATTGGTCATGCATGAAAGTTGTCATTTTCGTAATATTGGCAAGAAATTACCCAGAATTCTCAGCGATAAAACCACTTCCATTATTTTCGTCTGCTTGAGGAATGCATTTATGCTTGCATCCCGCAAATAATACCGTATATGACGACATCTGCATCGTGCAATATTACGCCGATTCTCCTGTCCTTCCAGTTGAATTCTTTGGTAGACTCTATCAAATTTCTCTTCTCCGCGTATACCGAAAAAATGATCGAAGTCTTCAAGGTCCGACATCTTGGATAAAGCAGCAAGGTACACAGCAAGATTTCAAACTACATCAGTTACCATCGGTTCCCATCGAGTTGCTCATGATTCGTTTCTCTGCTAAGTCTGAAGAAATATTTAATTTCCCTTCGTTGTGGCGACAATTTGAAGAAGTGTTTGTCCCAAAATAATAAATCAGAATTACTGGTTCTGGTTGGGTTTGATTTTCTGGTAGAGCTAGATTCTTTTCTCAGGGTCGAAATTGGTACACAGGATAGGAAAACACTTCACAATCATAAGATCATTGATAACTGTTTCTTGTAGAAATAATTCCACATTTATTAACTTTGTAATTTCCCAGCAGATTAAGTATATTTAAGTGGAATTATTCTTCACAATCAACTAAAATAAATTCTTTTCTTGTCTGAAATCAATTGCTCATGTATTAAATATTACATTTTTATCATCCTGAGAACTTATCCTGCTTTCTATCTTTGTTGAATGTTAGATGCAGACTGCTAGAGTACTTCTGTTATAATATTAAAGAACATTATTACATCACATGATTTTAATTTAAATTCTATTGGTTAAAGGTCCATTAAATACCATGTTTAAATTTGATTGGTTAAATCAAAAAGTTAATTGTTTTACCATCCAATCAGAATTTAGTATGCTTTTATTTTAAAATATTAAGTTAAGCAGGTGTTCTTATTACAGTTATAACAGAAAGCTTTATATTTCAGGCAACAATGACTTAAGACACAATTTTAAAAGCATTATTTAGAAAGACTGTTATATAATACAATTTCTTTAATTGTTATTGAGACATTTTATTCAACAATAAACAACAATTAATTATTTAGATGTTTTTCTTTATTTAAGTTATATTTAAATATTAAAAGAATTTTAAAATATAAAATTATCAACTTAACTTTCATATTTTAATATGATATTAAAATACTGCTATAAGTCACCTCACCAGGCAACTTAGGAATTTCAACAATTATTATCGCATGAACAGATTTTTGAGTAATAATTAAATGAATTGTGATTTCTTCTTACCTCATACTTCTATGTTTTTTTAAACACAGCACTGCAGTATCGGCGACACATTGTCGTCATCATCAGCTGAGTCATGAAAACAGCTGATGATGACGACAATGTGTCGCCGATACTGCAGTGCTGTGTTTAAAAAAACATAGAAGTATGAGGTAAGAAGAAATCACGATTCATTTAATTATTATTAATTGAACCTCATAATGTTAAAAATTCCCAAATTAAATATATAGATTTTTGAGTACGCAAAAACGTATTTGAATCCAACTTTCTCAGCAGAGTACAGACAGAGAACAACTTTTACGGTCTAATGCATTCAAGCTATTCGCCAAGCCTGTTTAATGCAATCAAGGGGAAAATTATGAGCAACTCTACCACAATATGGAGATATTCAACATATATATTTTTAAAATTCTTAAATTATTTTTGTCCTTTTAACTAGTATATTACAACACTCCAGTAAGAATTACTCTTCAAAATACCATAGGCCCATATTTTCAAATTTATTTTAAGATATTCAAATGAATCATGGGGATACGGTAGCTAAAGAAACATAAAAACAGAATCTTACTCACTGGCACTATCGAACCCATAGGTTCATGGCCGCGCGGACATAAGCTCTCCATACATCCCTATCCTGAGCTAATGCTTTCCAATCATTCCCTGTATAATCTACTTCCCTCAAATCATAGTTAATGTTATTCTCCCACCTCATTCTTGGTCTACCAACTGGGCGTTTTCCCTCTGGTTTTCCTACAAGAAGCTTCCATGCATATCTTTCACTCCCCATACGTGCAACATGTCCTGCCCATCTCAGTCTACGAGACTTAACTGTTCTTATTATATCTGGCTTCCCATAAAGACCAAGTAGTTCATTGTTATGTAGTCTTCTCCATTCACCTGTCTGTTCATCTCTCTTTGGTCCAAAAATTTCCCTAAGTACTTTATTCTCAAATACTTGTAATCTCCTTTCCTCCCTTAAAGTAAGAGTCCATGTTTCGCACCCATATAATATAACTGGTAGAATAATAGTTTTATATATTTTCAGTTTTACGTTTTTTGAAAGGAGTTGGGACATCAAGAGTCTCTGCAATGCATAGTAGCACGCATTTCCAGAATTGAGCCTATGTTTAATTTCTTTGTGCATCTCATTCCTATTTGTGATTATTGTTCCTAGGTATTTGAATTCAGACACTTCCTCAAAATTTCCCTCATTTGTCATTAGCTGTCCATTTCCATTATATAATGAATTTCTACGTGTGACCATATATTTAGTTTTATTGATATTTACTTCCAGTCCTAATTTCTTAGTGTTACTCAATGGTGTGCGTGTATCTCCTCGATATCGGCCAACAATACTACATCATCAGCATAAACTAACAGCTTATTAATACCATTGAGTTGTAAGCCTTCCTCATTCTCTAAAGATTTAATGGCATGCTCTAGTACAAAATTAAATAGTAGAGGAGAAAGTGCATCTCCTTGCTTCAATCCATTCTGGATTTCAAAAGTGTCCGAAAACTGTTTGCCTACACGCACCCTACTCCTTGTGCCATTTAGACATATTCGTATATTCGTATAAGTCTAACTAACTTTTTAGGAATTCCGAACTCCAGCAGGATACTATATAACTTCTCCCTCTTAATTGAATCATATGCTTTTTTGAAGTCTACATACAGTTGATGTACAGTACCATTATATTCCCATTTCTTTTCTAAAATCTGTCTTATACTAAAAATCTGATCTGTTTGTAGACCTGTTTCTTCTAAATGCACATTGATGATCTCCTAGAATGTCATCAATATAGGGAGTAAGTCTGCTTACTAATATATTTGTTAGAATTTTGTACGAAGTTGAAAGTAATGAGATGCCCCTGTAGTTGTTGCAATCAGTTTTATCTCCTTTCTTATAAATTGGTACGATAATTGCTTCCTTCCATTCATCTGGAAGAGCTTCTTTTTCCCAGATCATACTAAGCAACCAGCGTATCTTGTCCATCAATTTTTCTCCCCCTGATTTTATCAGTTCTGCTGGGATCTCATCTGAACCTGATGCTTTACACATCTTCAATTTTTCAATCGCCATTTCAACCTCTAATGTACTTGGTTCTGCGACTAGCATTTCTGCTGTCTGTAAATTATCCTCCTCAATGTCCTGTTCTGTATGTACATTTAATAGCTGATTAAAGTAACTTTTCCATCTATTTAATATACTCCTGGAATCTGCAATCATATCCCCATTTTCATTCCGAATTATGTTTGTTCTAGCCTGAAACCCTTTCTTCTCTATCCTAATTCCCTGATATAATCTCTAATGTTCCTATTTTTTGCATTCATTTCAAGATCATTAATCTTCTCTCTCAAATATTCCCTCTTTTTACTCTTTAGTAACTTGGTGGTTTCCCTTCTAATACTACGTAATTGCTCTAAATTTACCTCATTTGGCTCGTGTAACCATTTCATTTTTGCTAGCTTTCTTTTCTTTACAATGTTGGCACATTCCTCATCAAAGCATTTCTTGTTTTGCCTCTTTTTTAAACAACCAATGCTTTCTGATGCTGACAATTTAATAGTATCTCTTATAGCCTCCCATTCTTTATTTATATCAGTTTCTTCTTCGTTTGCCACATTGCCATCGGAAGATTCCAGTACTTCAAATCTATTAGTAATTTTGATTTGGTATTCTTGCCGCATTTCATCATTTTTCAAGTTTTTTAATTCAAATTTTACAGAATCATTTTTAGCGTTTGTTCCTCTCATAAGCGATAGCCGTTGTCTGATTTTCACTCTGACCTGATGATGATCCGAATTGCAGTCTGTCCCTCTAACTGATCTAACATCGATGATGCTACTGTGCCTGCGTTTATCCACTAATACATGATCTATCTGGTTCTGAGTTTCTCCATCTGGGGACGTCCAGGTGTATTTATGAATATCCTTATGCTGAAATGTTGTGCTCTTAACAATGAGATTCTTTGATGTGGCAAATGTGGCCAATCTAACCCCGTTGTCGTTACTATCTTCATGAAGACTGAATATGCCTATAGTTGGTTTGAATATATCTTCCCGCCCCACTTTTGCATTAAAATCTCCTAAGACAATTTTCATGTGATATCGTGAAAGGCTATCAAATAAGCATTCTAATTCTTCATAGAACTCATCCTTGATCTTGTCATCTTTATCTTCTGTGGGGGCATGTACATTTACAATTATAAAATCATGTCGTTTACCCTTTAGAATTATGTATGATATCCTATCACTAACAAACTTAATATCTCGGATAGCGGATAGGATCCTCCTTCTGACTAAAAAACCCGTTCCAAATGCAGGTCTTTCTGCACCCCCATAGTATAATGCAAAGCTTCCTGATTCCTGACTACCTTCTCCTGGCCACCTAACTTCCTGTAAAGCAACTATATCCAAAGGCGATTTATCTAATTCCCACGTTAATATCACTAGTGCCCCGCTATTGTATAAAGTCCTAACATTCCATGTTCCTAGGAACATGTCCCTGTGTTTGAGCCTTTGGCATGGGTTCCCTGAAGTAATCCCCGCCCGGAGATCCAAATGGGGGACTATTTGACCTCCGGAAAATTTTACCCCAGTTGACCCATGTCCGCATTTCTTGACGTTTGTATTTTTACGGTGAAAGATCGTCACTCTTTCGACCAAGGTACTTTTTTAGTCTGGCTTATCACCTTCGACCAGTCCAGCATGGGTAACCCTATCGGCAGCAATGCTACCGCCGGCATAGCTCTCAGGATCATTTAAGCATGCAAGCCACTCCACCACGACAAGGTAAAGATACCATGGAGGGATAAAAACAGAATCATCCAATGTAAATGATATTTTTGTAGGCTGTGAATATGAATTATTGTCTGTTATGACTTTTATGTCTGATATTTTAAATAAATAATTTGTTAATATTGTACATCTAAAATATGTCATAACATTCTGCTATAATATTTGAGTAGGCCTACTCTTAGCTTAGGCATAAATAATACAAATGAAACTTCATCAATCAATAATATTTAACTCAATTATGCCAGTAGTTTTGCATCATTTGTTAAATGAATGCTCTGAAATATATTTGCCCACTTTTATAATGCTTCTATAACAAACTATTTATTTAAAATAACAGACGTAAAAACTGTAACAGATATTAAGGTAGAATATTTTTATCACTCACCTCATATTGTTCTTCTATTTGATTATAAACTAGTTTCGTATGGAACAGAAACTATGTTCCGAAACTAGTTTATAATCAAATAAGAAGAACAATATGAGGTGAGTGATAAAAATATTCTACCTTAATGAATATACCTCATAGTGAGAATTCCTAAAATAAGTAACTGTAACAGATAATAATGACATAAATAATTTACAAAATTTAGAAAAAAAATATAAGTTGAACGCCACCATATTGTGGTAGTGTTGTTTATAATTTTCCCCTTGATTACACTAAGCAAGCTCTGTGAGTAGCTTATAATTTTACGCTTGATTTTGCATTATTTAACAGATGAACAACTTTCTTTAAATATAGAATTCTCATAATTTTCTACCTAAGTATTCCGATTATGCATGAGTGTATCCATAAATACTAGTCTTAGTCATCATCACACAAAAGGGGAACAGTAGCAGAACTTTATGCTAGTGTAACTCTGCATTGCCAGTAAGACTAAAGAAAGAAACATTTTAAATATTCTGAATACAGTGACCATCAAAAGAAGCTGTTCAGACTCCTTGTCATTTAAATATTTCCACATCATCAACTAAGGCTAAAATTGATGCTTAGCTTATATTGACAAAGGGAGGCATTTTTTTTGTGTGTTTTATATAACACATCATTTGAAGCTTTTTTAAGCTGAGTTTAAAATTACTGCTTAATTTATCAACTTTTATAAGATTCATGACGTGTTCCGTTGCGGTATATTTCAAAGTTAAAATATAAAATTATTGAATATTCACCTGAAAAGTCCGTCTCCTCAACTTAATTAATTATTTAACTGTAGCGCTTTCAGGACTTGTCCCATTATCGGCGGGATTCATAACTAGTGTTTCACTGAAGATCTGGTAGAGGGGGTTACATGTATTGGGTTCGTTTTCATTTATCAGATTGTCGTTGTTGTGAGCTGCTTTCATGATTTCCATCTCTTTGAGTACGTTTATCTTCACTGGATTATTTTCTCTGTGCATTATTGTTAGGGTGTTTTCAATATTTAATATGTGAAGCCCATGAAGGACAAGTCCCGAAAGCGCTACAGTTAAACAATTAATTAAGTTGAGGAGATGGACCTTTCATGTGAATATTCCATAATTTTATATTTTAATTTTGCTTAATTTATGTCGACAAAGGATGTTATTACATTTTTATTCACATACATTTGTATGTAGGCCTAGTAAAGAATTAGAGTTCAGTTACACACACGTATGACAAGGTTTATACAACATCACTATTCAACTAGACAAAATGGTAAACACTGTGCAGTACCGCTCAATGAGAAGGTTTGGTCCACACCCGTGGCATCTGATAACTCTGCTCGCAAGTTCATGGCTTCCTATTCTAGTGAATGTGGAAAATAAAGGTTTTGGTAACCTGGTAGAGGAGAGAGCAAATATTATTACTTCAATGTTTTTATTATTAATTTAATACTTCTCACTGAAGAACAAATTATATTAATAATAATTAATACCTCAGTTTCAGCATCTTTAAGTGCTTCAGCAAGAGTTGATTTCTCAGCTTGTAAAAATTCCTGTAGCTCTATAGACTCGGCTTCTAAATCTTGCTGTTGCTGTAACAATGTTTTCTGCGCTGCTAGACTTTTTTCCAAGTCCTATTAAGAATATTATAATCTTAACATCAATTAAATTATGATAAAGATCATACACAATAACTGTAATTTTAATCAAGAGTTAAGAATATAAAAGTGACAATTTTTAAATATTCCAAAAATGTTCTTTTTTCTGGAAATCTCATGAGATCTGTTTGTTTTTATTTATTTGCTTGTTTCTGAGTGAGCATGTGAGCATATATGTGTGTGTGTGTGTGTGTGTGTGTGTGTGCGTGCGCATGTATTTTTTTATGCATATTTTTCTTTACAAAATACTTTAATATACTATTATTGGAAATGATACAACATGTACACTGTCAAATTTTCATGAAATATGAGGTGAAAGTTTAAAAAAATTTTACTATCAATCAGGATTCCTATGTCAACAAACAATTTTTCGCCCTTCAAGAGATTGAGGAAAAATATATTTTTTATTTAAAATGTATTAAATCAACACATTTTCACATAAATAGATGAAAAGATTACCAATTTTAATAATTTGAAAAAGTTAACTCCATCCATATTAATTACTGTAGAACTGATATATGATAAAGAATACAAAATATTATAAAATTACAATAGGAAGTAACATTATGGGGTTCTTCTTAATAAATATGTTGAGTCTGTTGTCATTTTATCTCATAGTGGTTGAGTTCTTTTAGGACATGTTTCATAACAAATCTTTTGTTCTATCTTCAGCTTGTTCAGGGAAGACTCAACTTATTTATTAATGCAGAATATATTTTACTTATTACACAAAACATAGTAAACATGGCAGTAAAAAAAAAAGGCATTGTACAAATGTTTTTTATTCATATATTGCACAAAACGTAGGAATTAATCGTCCTAATTAGATACAAAGTATATAAAAACATAATGTCCTTCATTGTTAGATGAAATATAAAACTAATACATTATACATTACCTGTTAAAAATTGCACATAGAATTTAGACATCACGGAACTTTAATGAGACGCTAAAAAGCAAATTATATATGTATTAGTCAACTAAGCATGGACTAGGACAGAGGGATTGTATTCCTATATCTCATGTTACACTCAAAATAATGTAGTAATATTAGTGCTCAGTATCAACATTCCTATTCTGTTATATATTATATGGTCTGAAGAAAGTGGCCAGTTATATTTATTTTTAATTAATTTTTACTAACTATACACGATAAAAATAAAATGACAAATTACGTAAAGGAGAAAAAGTTCTTGTTTGGGTACTATTCAGTTAATTATACTGGATTTAGTTAATTCTTTCTTTTTATTCTAATGTGTGCATTCATGCATGTTTTAACATTAAATGATAAAGCTTCTAACTGTAAATATTTGCATGCATGAATGTATGTACATATATTTTGTGTGTGTGTGTGTGTGTGTATAATTTCAATACATAATTAATAAATCTAGGACTATGTCCTTCTCAAGAAATTATAAACATTTATGTATTACTGGGACTATTATCATTTTAAATTCTCTCAAAAAATGCTAACATAAAAATATATAAAATAGTAATTCTTCCATTTATATTATATGGATGTGAAGTATGGACTTCTACTTTGAGAGAGGAGAAAATGTTATGAGTGTTTGAAAATAAAGTGGTTATGAAAATGTTTGGACATTGATAAGCAATCAAACAAGGGAATGAGAAAACTACATAACAGTGAGTTACATGATCTTAATGGAAAATTAGATAATAGAAAAACAATTAAATCTTAAACTGTGATGGGTAGGTAATGAAAGAAGTAAATCATCTAGTAGGCAGACCAAGAAAGAGATGGGAGAATAGCATTAATCATGATTTCAAGGATGTAAATTATACAGGGAATGATTGGAAAATAAAACCAAAGTTGCCAGTATATAGCTATGAAAGAGATAGGAGATAACATTAACCACAAATTGAAGGATGTGAATTCTAGATGGAAAATATTAGCCAGGTTTGGAACATGTGGAGAGTTTATGTCTCTGCGGCCCTGAACCTCTGGGTTCATTAGTGCCAGTGAGTGAGTTAGTTTACATCCAAGAGAGAAATGTATCTCTATCGAGTGACCACATTGTGTGTATGCTGTTTATGGATAAGCGTGTATGTGTTTTCAGTATATCAAATACCTCATTCCTCTAAATGCTGTACTTACTCTTTTCAGTGTTCGACACAGAGTCTGCAACTCGCTAATTTCTTGTTGTTGTTTTATGACCACATGACTCGATGACTGTAGATACGTTTCTAAAGATTGGAGTGTGTCAGTACTATCATTCTCTTCTGTGAACACACATTTTAGTAGCATTTGTTTGAAATTGTATAATTTGAGTCAAAAGAATGTTATATTCTTCTATCATTTTTAACTTAACATAAATTAATGACCAATAATATGGTTAATTAAAAAAGTAGAGATGAATTTGTAAAAAAATTAACTGAAATGATTTTCATGCTATCCCACGTAATAAAAATTTTGTTCGATCCCTGCACATCGCATATACAATGCTTTATAAAATACTTCATAATAAGCTCATGCTTTTCTCATGGAGTATTTCCAATATTTTTTCAGCCACACTGTAAACACTTAAGATATTCTAGGTCCTCGTTATCCATAATCATCCAACCTAAGATAGAACTTAGAGACACTGAAAATCTAACAGTGTTAATGAACAAGACAAACATTGTGTCTCACATATAATACAATAACCAATTTTGACCAGTACCACTGTTTGAGTTATACTTTAAATTCTTCATGTTCATAATAAACTTTTTTCTTCTTCAGGTGTTGTAGCCTACATTTATGTAAGTTCTGGCTTCAAAAATGCTGCATTTTATAGTGACCAATCCATTTTGACAATTATCATCCCTGATTCCTCTGTCCTTTGGTTCTGCAAAATATCTGTATTTTGCTATGTTGTCTCTTGGTTACCAGTTTAACTGATCTGTCCACTTTGTTCCATACTACTTTTTTTTATTTTATTTAAATATATTTAATTCTTGCTTTACACATAATTTCTTTTTTATGTATTAATTAATAACCATCCACTCCTCTCAGAAATTTCATTTAAGAAGCTGGTATTTGTAGGTTGCCCTTTTTAGTTAATGCCCCAAATGTTACTTCTGTACTACATTAATATAATTATATTAAAATGAGTTGTACACCTCACATCATACACTACGTGCTCTTCACAGCACAGGACCGCAGTTTCAGGAACCATCTTTAAACTGTTGAATTTTTGCCTTTGCCATCATCTTCTAAACTGCCATCTAGTATTAATTTGATGAACTTTGAGATTAAATCTTGCTCGCTGGGAATTTAAAATTCATGGATCTAAATTTGTTCTTCTGAATGCATATTTTTTTCCCAAACTGTTAATTCAAAGGACTTTGCCAAATGTTTTAAAAGTTTTATTTCATTTTCAATTTTATAATTTTTTAGCAAACTATGAGCTGCAATTGCTGATTTCTCAATTTCGTTATTTTTAATATTTCCAGAGTGTTCTTTTGTGTGAGTGTCCAAATTCCTTTTTTTTTGTTTCCTATATATATATATATATATATATATATATATATATTATACTTCATTGCAGCCTTTACAACTAATTTGTTAAATTCCAAATTTTTTTATTATCTAGGGTATTACATTTTTTATTTGTTATTAGAAGATTACCCAGGCTGAATTTATTTATTGGTGCTAATGTAATATTGAATATCTTGAATAATTGTAGAAATTTGTTGTGTTTCAGGATGGTAAATAATTTTCTTGAATTGTTTTTCTTTCTTGGAATCAGATTGTAGGATGGTGTATACATTTAATATTTTTTGTTGTTTGAATTTCCTTATTTATTATTATTATTTCTTTTCCAAAGCCATTTCTGTACTACACTCTAAGCACTGCCATTACATCGTAAAATTTTAGCAGAGTATCTCTAAGAAATTTGCTTTTCTAGTGTTCTTAAAATAGTGTCACTAAAAAAAAAACTCCTGGCACGACAGGCCTACAAGGCCCTTAGCCTACCAGCCGGCTGCTGGCCTCACATCCACATATGTCAATCACAGAGGTAGATGATAATCAGCCAGTGTAGGGGTGACATGTGGTCAGCATGTCGAGTCCCCCAGCCGTTATAGCTGGTTTTCTCAACCTGGAGCCGCTACTTATTGTAGCTACCCAAATGCATCACGATGCTGGGTGGGCACTGGTCCCATACTGGCCAAAATACCATGAGAAAATTTCTTCCCCCATGGAGACTCGAACCAGCGCAAGTCCCGTAGCTCTGCGCCAAGGCTTCCTGCCTTAACCACTCGGCTACGGCGCGGGACAAAATAGTGTCACACATTTTGGAATTGTGAAATTTTTCCTTCTAATTAAAACTAAAATTAAATTTAAACTAATATCCTAAATAAGTCCACTGCTGTGGTCTCGAGGTAGCGTGCTGCCTTGTCACGCAGCGGGCCCGGGTTCAATCCCCAGTCAGGGCAGTTTTTCTGGGTGAGGTTTTTATCGGGGTTTTTCCTCACCTGTAAGACAAATGTCAGGAAAACTTTAAGGCCCAAACGGTCCCCAAAATCATATGGCCATCATCATCCTTCACCGGTGTGGAAAGCAATGGGAAGCTACCTCACCTACAATTCCCTAGTAAAGCTGCAAAACATAGCATGAAAATGCTATGATTGCAGTGAAAGACCTGCCCTCAGGCAGAATTACTATGGATGGATGGATCCTAAATAATTGTGTTCAAGAACATGTTCTATTGGTACATGCTAGCAATTTAGTTTTGTTAGTGACATTTCCAAAATATAGGCATTCAATATAAATGAACATTGCAATCAAATTTATAATTTTAGTGAAAAATGTAGTTTAATGGCAGGTATAATACAAAATATCATCGCTGTTACTCCAAAACCTCATAACTCCACCAGCAGCTAAATGTGAAATTTTGAGTCTTGTGAATTCAAATACTGGATCCACAACTGTGTACTGGTCAATATGCAATTCATATTATTCATTAAGATTTTGTACGCAGTTGAGGATCAAGAATCTGAATTCACAATACTCAAAATTTCACATTTAGTTGCTGGTGGAGTTACGAGGTTTTGCAGTAACAGTGACGATATGTTATACATTTTTTATGATTTCTGTCTAAAACATGGTTCCACTTAATATCCGGTTTTCACATTGTCCCATGAAAAGTGTTTAACAGTTTTTTTTTAGTTGATTTAACTAATATATTGTACTTACTAAACTTGTTGTCATGAGCTGAAAGTTAACGTTCTCACACCTAACCTGATTACTATCCAAACAAAAGAAAGTGCAGTACTGAATTGCCTGGTTCATATGCAAACAAAAGAAAATGCAGAAATGAATATTTGCTAATGTGTGCAGTAAATCAAATTGTTACAACTTTCTTCTGTTCATCTGTCGTAGTAATAATTTATATTAAATATTTTAACTAATACTATATTTTTAATTAATATTAATACCCGTCATTAAAAAAATAGAATGCAATACAGCATGTGAAGCGTCTTAACAGAATCTCGGAAACAGAAAAAAACTCTACTTTACTCTCATATTTCTAACTTCTTGATTTGTTAAGTTAAATTTCCCACACTTGTAATGCAATATACAATTCTATGTAAGGTAAAAGATGTTGATATATATATATATATATATATATTACCTGAAAAGAAAAAAATATCTGAACTGGGTTTTTTTATGTATCAAATATGGGAATTTTTAACATTATGAGGTTCAATTCATAAGAGATAAATGAATCATGATTTCTTCTTGCCTCATACTTCTATGTTTTATTTAAACACAGCACTGCAGTATCAGCGACCCATTGTCAACATCCTCAGCTGTTTTCACGTCTGTCAATTTTTTCTTTTGCTGGTAATTATCCAAACTGCCATCTGGTGTAATTCCTTCAAAAAACACCACATGGAAGTTTGGATAATTATTGGCAAAAGAAAAAAATTGACAGTCGTGAAAACAGCTGAGGATGGTGACAATGGGTCGCTGATACTGCAGTGCTGTGAATAATATAGATTGAATTACTATTCATTTTGGGAGAAACCCTAGAAAGGGGGTTAAACCCCCTGTTTAAAAAAAACAAAGAAGTATGAGGTAAGAAGAAATCACAATTCATTTATTTCATCTGAACTGGGATTTGAACCCGTGACTTCTAACTTTATATATTAGTGAGATACCATCTTCTGTCTTCTCTACTCAGGCTCCCAGTGCAAACATTGACACACATGTATATATGCGCTACAAGTTGAATGGTTGAGGGATCAAGTCCCGCTGGGGTCAGGATTTTTAAACTGACCAAAACCTTCTGGCAACACTATGGTCCTGGGGTCGACTCAGCCTCTAACTGAAATGAGTACCAGACGCTTGTTCTGAGGCTAAAGGCGGCCGTCACGTAGGGCTGACATCAAGTGCCGATTGTCTAGAAAAAGTGGGAGCCTTAACCTCTTACTACCCCAAGGGCCTCCCGAGGCCTGTAGTGGGATTACTTTAATTTACTTTATATATATATACATATATCCTCTAAATGTCTATGAAGAGCAGTTAGTCAAAACATTCACTATAACAATGATAATGTACTTTTTCTTCATTTATAAATGTTCTTTTGTTGTAGTTGATAAGTTTATAAAATTTATTGGTTGAGTCCCAGTCTGAGCATACAATTTTTCTCTTCAAATATGAAGTAGAAATTACATAAATTTCTATCGGGTTATGCAATATGCAGTAATAACGTACAGTTTTACAATATTTTGTTTTCACTGCAGTCTGATGCATATAACTGACACCACAAATTAGTATTTTGCCAAATTAAGGACTCAATACATTGGTCACAGGGCATATATAGTAATATTGCAATCAAATTTATAATTTTAGTGAAAAATGTAGCTGAACTTTAGGTCTAATACAAATGAATGAGTCATTTCGAAAAGGGATCATCTACTATTATTTCTGAAATTCACTTTTTCGTTATTCCATATTCACATACCTACTTCCATCGTTTCCACGTGAGAACTGATCAACTACACTATTCCTTTACCACTTTCTGGCTTTATTCAGTAGCATTTCAGATTCAATGCTTTATCCTGAACAAGTTGCTTCTCCTGTAAAATTTGATCAGCTGTAGATGATCCCTTTTCGAAATGACTCATTCAAATATGGTATGCATTTTTATGTTTTTTATCTAAGTCATGGTTCCACATGTTATCAATCTTATCATATTGTCCCTTTGAAAGTGTTTTAAGAATTATTATATGTAAATTGTCCACCGCTGTGGTCTCGAGGTAGTGTGCTGCCTTGTCACGCAGCAGGCCCGGGTTCGATCCCCAGTCGGGACAGTTTTTCTGGGTGAGGTTTTTATTGGGGTTTTTCCTCACCTGTAAGACAAATGTCAGGAAAACTTTAAGGCCCAAATGGTCCCCGAAATCATATGGCCATCATCCTTATCATTATCATCATCATCATCATCATCATCCTTCATCCGTGTGGAAAGCAACGGGAAGCTACCACATCTACAATTCCCTAGTAAAGCAGCAAAGCATAGCATGAAAATGCTATGATTGCAGTGAAAGACCTGCCCTTGGGCAGAATTACTATGGATGGATGGATATGTAAATTAAAAGATTTAATATATATTCAATAGTCAAGGAGCAATGCCATAGCATAGTTAGTTAAGGCAATATGTTTCATATCAGAAGACACAGGTTCTAGTCCCAATGGAGTCAGGTTTTTTAAACCGGTAAAACCTTATGGTGACACTATGGCCCTTAGGTCAACTCAGACTCAAACAAAAATGAACACCAGAAGTATGTTCTGAAAGTAAAGGCAGCCATCATGCAGGACTGATGACCCAGATGAGTTCATGCGTTGTCTAAAAGGTGAGAGCCTTAACCTCCTACTACCCCAAGGCCAATAGTGTGATCATTTTACCTTTGAATGCAATGGTCATATTGAGAATTTTCTGCAAGTGTCTGATCTGATTGAACTATGATGATCTGGTTCTATTGTTTCTATTATCTAATCTTAATTTCTCATGAATATGATTGTGATAATGTCAAGCCAGTGTCGTCAAATTTTCTTAACATTTCTCTTACACTTGAGGTAAATTCCGAAAACTCTCAATCAAAGAATTGAACCAATAAGGAATTGAATTAACATACTGCATGAAACATAATGATTTTATTTCTAGCCACAGCAGTAATCGATAAAGCATTTTGTTTTATAAAATTGACAAATAATATACTCCTAAATATTGATTTCTTTATCAAATTAGCTTTCAAATAATTAAACTGTCTCTATTCACACAGATGTGAACCACTTCGAAAAATTATGGACAATAGCAACATACCTAAATGATCACCCTTAGCATTCTTGAGCATCACAAGGAGACGCTGGTGTAGTTCCTCTTTTGCTGCTTGTTTCTCTGCTTTCTCTTCTTCAAGTAATTTGTCTTTGCTTGAAAGTTGCTCATTCTGTCGCTGTGAGTCAGCTTTCAGTCGGGTATGGTCTTCTGTCAGGAGTTTTAGTTGCAATTCCAAACGTTCCACCTCCTCCATTCTTCTATCCCCTGCACACATTCACCTACCTTTGTTAATTACATGACAGTACAGTATGATAATGGAAAGTACAACATTTCTTTTATGGATATGGGTTGGGCTCAAACTCAACCAGAAATTATTCCTAATCCTGTTCTTGAAACAGTTAGCATTTTTATTTTAATGGATATGTTAGTTACTATTAGGATCCATTGACATGGTATAGTTGTTAGAGTTTCTATCTTTCACTCCCTCCAATTACCAAGATTTGATTCCTAGTGGAATATGGGTCTTGGTGTATGTCCCTTGTCTTGTCCGATTGAGGGTCTTTCCACTTTTCAGCGGTTGCCCTTTTACCAGCCGGCTGCTGGCCCTTCACATCCGCATGTGTCAATCACAGAGGTAGATGATCAACAGCCAGTGTAGGGGTGACATGTGGTTAGCATGTCGAGTCCCCCAGCCGTTATAGCTGGTTCCTCAACCTGGAGCCGCTACTTATTGTAGCTACCCAATTGCCTCACGATGCTGGGTGGGCACCGGTCCCATACTGGCCGAAATACCATGAGAAAATTTCTTCCCCCATGGAGACTCGAACCAGCGCAAGTCCCGTAGCTCTGCGCCAAAGGCTTACTACCTTAACCGCTCAGCTACGGCGCGGGACCCCTTGTCTTGTAATGTCCATAATGTCTATAATTTTCTGCTAATCACAGGATCCAGGATGATCCACCAATGTATAACTAACTGTCTAGTGTGTATGTGCACTCTGCTTATATGCAACTGGTCCAAGTCATTCTTTTGTAAGTTTGATAGGCGGTAGAAATTCTATGAAAGAAGATGGGTAAAATAGCAGAACAAAAAAGTATACGTATTTATTTACATATTTATCCTGGAAAAGTTAAGGCCAAGTGTTCTCTTACATTCAGCCAGAAACAACATCTTACAATATATTCAAATAAAACTGGCACAATGTGATTTTAGATAATATGTAAATGAAACAACCAAAATGAAAGTTTTAAGGAAAATCGTAAAGAAAATCACTGAGAGAGAACATTTTCAGCTCTGTTATTAGAGTAGAATGTGAAATTGTACCTATAAACCTCTGGATAAATCATAGAAGACTAAATTGGAATGATTACATAGATAGGTCCACCGCTGTGTTCTCGAGGTAGTGTGCTGCCTTGTCATGCAGTGGACCCGGGTTCGATCCCTGGTTGGGGCAGTTTTCTGGTGAGGTTTTTATCGGGGTTTTTTCTCACCTGTAAGACAAATGTTAGGAAACTTTAAGGCCCAAACGGTCCCCGAAATCATATGGCTATCATCATCATCCTTATCATTATCGTTATCGTCATCATCATCCTTCACCAGTGTGGAAAGCAACGGGAAGCTACCACACCTACGATTCCCTAGTAAAGCTGCAAGCATAGCATTAAAATGCTATGATTGCAGTGAAGGACCTGCCCTTGGGCAGAATTACTATGGATGGACATGATAGAATGGAGAACAGTAGATTAATGAAAAAAGTATGTGACTGGATACCTCAGCAATAAAGGTCTTTAGGAAGACCACAACTATGATGGCAGGATGTCACCATACCCTGGAACTGAAGTGAATGAACATGCAACAAGCTGCCAGCTTCATGCATAGAGGAAGAGGAAAGTAAATAAAAGTCAGATTCCAGCTGAAAATAAGGAAGAATTTCCTTGCAACTAGTTCTGGTAAAGATACAAAATATGAGGTGAGGTGTAAAATTTGATTCATTTAATGATTTTTATGTAAATAAAAAATTAAGTCACACTAAAAATAACAGTAGTATTAATGATGACAAGAGATTGGAAGATTTTGATTTTACCAATGATATATACCTACTGATGCAAAGGTATTAAGATATGGCAAAAAAATGGGAGATATGTCCAAAATAAGAAAGTTTTGTCTAAAAATAAGTAAATAAACAATAGAAAGATTTACTTTGGATATTGAAGTCATAGAAAATTGTACCAATTTTGTTATTTGCACAGTATAAGCATTAAATAAAGGTGGAACAGATGAAGATGTTAAAAATATAATTAATAAAGCAAACTGTGCATTGTTCAGTTAAGATCAATAATAGACATCTAAAACTTAAAAAAAAAAAAATCTTCAACACCAATGCAAAAGCACATTTGTGTATAGTTCTGAATGAATGAAAATATTACACATCAATGAAAAAATCAGAAATTACTAAATTTACACTGAATAGGAGTAAATATAGAAATCAAACAATGTAAATGGATTTGGATAGGATATTGCACTCTGGCAAAGAAATGAATGCACTTCCAAAAAAATGACTCAACTGGAACACTCAGGGAGGAACAGAAAAACCTGGAAGAGTTTGGTGAAAAGAAGGGAAGCAGTATGGGAAAGAGCTGGAGTGAAATGAAAGCACTTGCTATTAATAAAGTGAGAAGGAGAAGGTTTTGTGACAGCCCTATGTTCCCTAGAGGAATAAAAAGTAATATGAATGATTATGGTGATGACGATGATAATAATAATGATAATAATAATAATAATAATAATAATAATAATAATAATAATAATAATAATAATAATAAAGGTAAAGTAATCCCACTACAGGCCTTAGGAGGCCCTTGGAGTAGTAGGAGGTTAAGGCTCCCACTTTTCTAGACAATCGGCACTTAATTGTCAGCCCTGCATGACAGCCGCCTTTACCCCACAACAAGCATCTGGTACTCATTTCAGTGAGTCGACCCCAGGGCCATAATGCCACCAGAAGATTTAGGTCAGTATAAAAATCCTGACCACTCTGGACTCGAACCCTCGACCTTCTGGCTTGTTGTGTAGTACCTTAACCACTACACTACGGCATGCTCCAATAATAATAATAATAATAATAATAATAATAATAATAATAATAATAATAATAATATTAAGATAATCAACCAGAATTTTAATGAAAAATATAAAAATTCTACGCTAAGAGAAAGAATGGAAATCTCTAAAGATTTAGTTCAAGTAAAAGAATAAACAAGTTTTTTTTATCTGGAATCATCTTACCTCAATGTTTAAATTTTGGAGCAGATACATAGATATAATTTGTATTGTAAAAGAAGAACATGTAGAAGATTCCCTAAAACTGTTAAATTTATAGAGTACAAACATTAAATTTACCATAGAAACAGAAGAAAATAAACACATACCTGTTTTGGATCTTAAAATTGGTTAGAAACGAAGAAAAAAGAAAAATTGAATTTCAGATTCATATAAAAGAAACTCATACAGAAAATTTTATTAAATCAACAGGGTTCAATCCAATTGGACATAAATTGGCAGCCTTCAATAGTTTAACTCACAGATTGGTAAACTTACCCTTAAACAAAGAAGATTTCAAACAGGAGAAAAAGCACATAATCAAAGTAGCAAGAGAAAATAGGTTTGATGAAAGAATGGTACACAAAAGGATAGAAAAGTATAACAAACAAAAAATGATCAACCAAAGCACTCTTGAAAAAGAAAAACCACTTATGAAAAATACAGGGAATTCACATATCACCCTTGGGCACACAATGAATTCCAAAAGATATTTGACAGATTTAATATTAAATTAGCACCGAAAAATTACCGCAGTTTAAATAAACTAATAAAAACCAACAAAAATGAAAAAATTGATCTAAGTAAAAAATCGGAATATATCAAATTGAATGTACTAATTGTGAAAAGATATATATAGAGAAAACAAAAAGAAACCTGAAAATTAGAACCAAGGAACACATAATAAGTATTTAAAATGAGGGAAGTAGAAAAATCTGCAGTTGCTGTTCATGTTTGGGCCGAAAAACATATGTAAATTTGAATACTAAATTATTAAAACAGTTAGAAAATACAAAAGGAGCTCACCATTTGGGAAAAAAATTTATATTCAGAAGAACAAAAATAGAGTTACGAATTTCGAAATTCCTGCTGAACGTGACCTTGTATGGAGGTTCTTCGGCCAGCCAGAAGAGGGAGCTGATATTAACAGCCAGGGTTCACAACATAAAACTCATCAGTGTGGCCAAAGCTGAGGATTATATAGAAGATATATCGAAACATGTTCGAGGACAAATCAACATTAAATTGAGGTAAGATGATTCTAGATTAAAAAAAACTTGATTAAAAGAACCTCAAAATATAACTTCCTAAAATAAATCATTAGAAGAATAAATTTTATTAATGAGACTGTTTGTGCACATTACAGGAAGTGATGATAAATAACAAAGATTGCAGAATACAGAAGAGAAATGAGGTGGTGCCCTGTAACAGGCTTAGCACCTATGGTAATAATGATTATGGTGATGATAAATTGATAAATAAAGAAACCATAACTTGCAAACCAAAAGGAAGAGAGGAATACCACTTGGAGAAAATAAGTCTGACAACTAGGGATACAAATTATATTAATTAAATATCAAAGTAGTATTAGTGAGATGTTAAATTAAACACTCCAATATATGTAGGAAATAACACTTTTATTTCAATGAGTTGGTTATTTTGACTCACCTCATATTTCTTTATTTTTATGCAGACCTGGTTTCATCGCTTCTGTGCGACATTGTCAATGCATTCCAAGTATTATTTTGCATTGTCCATCCTGTAAGTTGATTTCTGCTCCCTCTGCTGGCTAACCGATGAACTTCCAAATCAATTTTTTTTTCTTTTTGTCCAGGAATTAAAAAATTCATGGTTTTCTTTTTATTCTTGCAGATGTAAATTTTCACCCAAACTGTGAGTTCCTTAGATTTTTCTAGCTCACAATTTGGTAGAAAATTAACATCTGCAAGAATAAAAAGAAAACCATGAATTTTGAAATTCCCGGAGAAAGAGAAAAAATTTGATTTGGAAGTTCATCTGTCAGCCAGCAGAGGGAGCAAAAATCAGCTTACAGGACGGACAACTGCAAAACTACAGTTGGAATGCATTGACAATGTCGCACAAAACCAGGTCTGCATAAAAATCAAGAAATATGAGGTGAGTCAAAATAACCAACTCCAATATATGTTTTAAAAATGTCTGGGACAAGAAGAAAGTGAATTTCATGTTATTCCAAGTGATTATTCCGATTGAGGGTCTTTCCACTTTTCAGCGGTTGCCCTTTTACCAGCCGGCTGCTGGCCCTTCACATCCACATGTGTCAATCACAGAGGTAGATGATCAACAGCCAGTGTAGGGGTGACATGTGGTTAGCATGTCGAGTCCCCCAGCCGTTATCGCTGGTTCCTCAACCTGGAGCCGCTACTTATTGTAGCTACCCAATTGCCTCACGATGCTGGGTGGGCACCGGTCCCATACTGGCCGAAATACCATGAGAAAATTCCTTCCCCCATGGAGACTCGAACCAGCGCAAGTCCCGTAGCTCTGCACCAAGGCTTCCTACCTTAACTGCTCGGCTACGGCGCGGGACCCAAGTGATTATCATTGTATTTAAACAAAACAGTTCTGTACTAATGTACAGGATTCAAATTAAGTTGTGATAATTACTGATTTTTTAAATGATATTCCTCACATGCAAAGGACAAATTCTGTAACAAGTTGCATTTCCAACTCAATAGTTCCCCTTCTCCTCACTTTCATTTGATATCATATCATCATTGAATCTTTCATTTCTATAAAATAACATCATATACAGACTTCTCACATATACTTTGCCACCCATATCCAGGATTTTCTATGTATTCCAGAGCCTAAAATATTCTTAACTTTGAGATTGTAATTTTTAATGCTTATTAGAACTGTCAATTAAAAAATCACTGTTATCAACTGTTATCACTAAGATAATTATTTTTAATCAATAATAGTAACTCTTAAGAAATTTTGTCAGTTGACAAACTAGTATCTGGTCAAACTTTGGATCTTTACAAGACATATATGTAAGCATCTCTAAGACTGACAAGCAGTTGTGTATTAGAAAAATTTAAGCAGTTGTGTAATAGGGTCTCAATAATGAGAAGAGTATCCAGTTTTATACCTATTAGAGAAAACCCCATTCAAGTTGCCAAGCTTAAATACAAGTATCATATAATATTATTTTAGTCATCTCATTCAACTGATTTGATTTGTTTATAAGTTTAAGATTGAATGTTTCTGACAATCTAAAAAAAGAAAATCAGTTGGGGTTGTGTATAGCACCACTTGTAATTATGCATTGTTGAAAACAAACAATTAAAAACTGACATATGTATTGCATTTCGGAAAATCTGGGTAAGACCGATTTACCAAAATAAAATAATTACTACACAATTACAAGTGATTGGAGGTAATTTGTGAGATAATGGATAAGCCTTATGAAATTATTAATATTGTTTTCTTTTGATCTGTGATTTTACCTCAATTTTTTAGTTATATGAACTATCTTAAATTAAAATGATTTGTTATGAACATACCTGTACTTCTTGTTCCTGTGTTTCTGCAGCATCGAGAGGTCCCAGCTCTCTTACAGGAATGCCTGTCAGAGCATTCTCAACATCTTCAGCAGTGAGGACAGTCTGACTGCTTGTTTCATGATAAATTACAGTTCTAGCTTGGAATCTTCTACGTGGATAAGGTGGAAGACTTTTTGGTGAGATTGCTGCCTTCCCTCAGACGATGTTGCTTACGAAGGCTTGCAGCTCTGTTCAAACTTGGATCACGACTAACAGAATGACTTCTCAAAGGAGTTTCAATCATCAATGGAATATCAGGGGATTTACACCTTCTTCTTCGAGGAAGTGTTGCATATTTCTCGAGTGCACTGGCTTTACTCTCCATGAATGAACTATTTGCTATGGAACTGGAATTCATATTAAACTTTCTAGATTGTCCTTCAATTATGCTTCCTCCTCTTGATCTTGGAGTAACAGAATGTGGTTTATTTGTTGAAGATGGCCAGCGACCATCATCAGTAGTTCCCATCACTTTACTTCTTACAGATGTAGTTCTTGTGCCTCTTCCTCTTGTAGTACTAGTGGCTGATGCTGGACTTTCTTTTCTACCTTCTGAACTGCTAGACAATGAACTGTCTTTTGAGCGTACTTTTGAAACACCTACCACTGTGGCACAAACAGATTTTGACATTGAAGATGATGATGAAGACTTTGTACTACTCCCACCAGATGATAGCTTATGAGAGCTGGATTTGATTGCACTGCTAGAGGAAGTCATTGTTGAGGAAACCTTCTCTTTTCTTGAATGTGGATTTGATCTTTCAGTTGTGCTACTTCCAACGTTTGTAGTTGTACTAACAACAGATGTTTGATGTGCTGGAGTATTTTTTGAACGAGAAGAGTTTATAGGTGTTGCTGTTGGTGATCCAGTTTTTGATTTATTGCTTGGAGAACTTGCATTGGTTTTTGATTCTTCAGCCGCAACTGCTCGTTTCTTAGCATTAACTCTATTAGCACTGGAAGGAACTTTTTTGCTAGCACCATTTCTGACACTTGTATTTCTAGTGTCTTTACTTGTTATAGAAGAACTTTCACTGCCACCTTCACTAGTTCCATCTCCATCAACTTGTAACATCATTGTTGTACTGCTTGTTATAATATCTTCAGTGTCTTCATAAGTTGAGTAACAGCTGATGAGACTGGAGTCACAGGAAGCTGCTGGAGTTGCTGTACTTGCAGTTAAAGAGTCTTCAAATCCACCACAACTGCTGGCATATCCTGCACTGTTGCTACTGAATGCTCTGAGAAGAGCTGGTGAACAATCTCTTCCTCCATATGAAGAACATCCATTGATCTCAACACCACTGTCACTACCATCACCAGTTACTTTATTACCAGTAGCAGATTGGTCATCATCTGCTCCAATAACATAGATATCTGCTTCTTTATCACCAACAACTAACTCCTCTTCCAAGCTTATCAAACTACTAAGATCTACACTATCAAGCTTAAATGAGGAATTTTTGGTCATAATGCTATCAATATCAGAAAATTCACTATCTATGTTAATTTCTTTTGTCATATTTTCATGAGTATCCAAGGTTGCTTCATCATGACAAAACTCATCAATCTGTTTTACTACATCACGATCGTTTTCAGCCAGATCATGTTCAATGGACACATTATCATTCTGTGGTTCATCATTTTCATCTACAAGAGTTTCCACGTCTTTTCTATTTTCACTGCTATTTCCTCCTCCACCTCCACCGCCACCATCTTTATCTGTTCCATCTTTCATTGTTATCTCGTCACCTTCAACTTGGTTGTTAATACTTGCAATTGCTTCTGGCAATGATTCTTGAGCCGTATCTTCCATTAGATGTCTTACAAATTCATATCATCATTATCTAAAAAAAAAGAAAATAATATAAATCAGAATTACATTTATTTGTATTGAATTGAACTTCAAATGATAATTGAGTAGATTTAAAATATAGTGACTAATGGAATTTTTCAACTCCTTCATAAATTGTATTTTTTTATAAATATATCAATATCTTATTTGGAGGTACTAACTAACTAACTGGCACTATCGAACTCTGAAGTTCATGCTCATGTGGACATACATGCCTGCTCTTAGCTAATGTCTTCAGTCATACCCTGTATAATTTACTTCCTCATTTCATGCTTAATGTTACTCTCCCATCTCATTCTTGGCCTGCCTACTGAGCGCTTTCCCTCTGGTTTTCCTATAAGGAGTGTTCATGCCCCTCTTTCATTCCTCGTTCGTGCCACATGTCCTGCCCATCGAGTCTATGAGACTTATTTGTTCTTATTACATCTGGTTTTCCATAAAGATCATGTAGCTCACTGTAATGTTTTTTTTTCCCCCATTCGCCCTCATCTCTCTTTGGTCCAAAAAATTTTCTGTTGAGTTTATTCTCAAATACTTGTAATCTATTCTCCTCCCTTAAAGTAAGAGTTCATTATATAACATAATAAAATTCACACGGTATTTTATATGATATAAATACAAATAATAATGTAATAATAATAATAATTATTAGTATTATTTTTATTAAGGGTTTTATTTTATAATGTGTTAGACTGAATTCTAAGTTGTTTATAAAATCAACAATATAAATACCACTGTTACAACTTTGCAATATCATTTAATAATAATTTACAACAAAAACAGATTTCATGTAAATCTAACATAAAAGTATTTCACAGGGAATTCCAATTACAAATTTAAAAAAATGATGGGATGAGGGGAATAACAGTTACGTACATAGTTATACACTTAAAACCTGAATAAAATAAGAAGTGAAACGTAAAACTGAAGTATTGTTGAGAAAAGATTGCATGACCATTATTCTGTGGCATGATCAATTTCGTGACGAAAGGTTATCTTCCTGAGAATTTTAAGCTCTGAATTTCGTATTTCCTCAAGTGTGAGAAAGATTAAATTTTAAAATGCGATCATAGCTAAACGTCTGGGTTGTGATATTGTAACTGCAGCTGGAATTATATTACCAAACGCCCAGTTGGTAGACCAAGAATGAGGTGGGAGAATAACATTAAATATGATTTGAGGGTAGTAGATTGTACAAGAGATGATTGGAATAGCTCAGGATAGGGATGTGTGGACAGCTTACGTCCACGAGGCCTTGAACCTCCGGGTTCGATGGTGCCAGTGAGTTAGTTAGTTAATTAATAGTCAGGAATAAATAGCAAATGAAGCACTTATCCAGCTTACTTAGAGTAATGGTTGCTCCACACCTCGACGCTACAGACTGAAGTGAAACGAGTGTACGCGGGATGACACGGATTTAGTTCGCAAATCATCCATAAACGAAGCAGGTCAATGTTCCGATATGTCGGATAGTAACTAAAATGAGCATTAGAAGAATGTTCTAGAGATAAAGACTGTCATGCGGGGGTGACAAATCGGCTGAAATTTCGTGGCACTGTCTGTAATCTCCTAAGTCCTATAGTGGGATCGCTTTGTTACATTTACTTATCTTTGTAAGTACATCCTCTTATTCCAGCACCCAACTGTCTCATTGAACTTGTCCTCATATCACTAGTTCAAGTTGTCAATATACCATAATTTCAACTGTTTTTGGTGCATTGATATTACTGGCTTAGTGGTTAGTGCATCATTCGCTTCCGATCCGTCTAAATAATGACTAAGATTTCGTAAGTTGGCAGCAATTTTAGATGTTTAAATAAAATGTAGCCTTCTAAAAGGGAAGGTTTATAACTTATCTCATGAACATTCTAATCCATTTATTATGTGTCTTTAAATGTAATTTATCGCAGCAGAAACCCACGGAATGAAAACAGATTATAACATTTTAATACAATACAAGCGTTATATAAGAGAACTTGAGATAAGTTCCTCAATTAACACTTCATGTTTGTGCATTTTGCGCCTTACCGTACCGGACACTGAACAAACACGATTCTACGTAAACATTAAACAGGTTTTCACATATATATATGTACACACAGTCCTATGAAGAAAGCAAGATTATGTAATTGATATTTACATGGGCCAAAAGTAATGTCTTTATAATATTTATAAAACCTTGACATTAAAAAAAGTATAAAACATTGGTATTAAAAAATTGAAAGATTGTTAGTGCTTTTATTTTCGCATGTTTCTGATGCAAATGGCTAGTGATGTGCTATTGTAATCTGAGAGTTATGACTAAGCTTATGATTTTAGATGCAATTTTTATGATAAAAATAAGAGAAAAAGGTAATAAATTAAGCCCAAATGGAGGGGGGGGGAGAAATAGTGTTATTTATTTTATAGCCCATAAGTATTAATAAAAAATTGAAAGTGTTCACAAATAAAATGCTGGTCAGTATTTGTAAAGCGAATGAGTTTTAGTATTATTCCAATGTGTAGCCTATTGGTAACATTATTGCCTCAGATGGAGCGGGCTCGGGTTCGATCCCCAGTCGGGATAAGTTCACTGGGTGAAGTTTATTTTCGGGGTTTTCCCTCACCTATAAAAAGTTGGGAAACTTTAAAGCCCAAAGAGTCCCCGAACGTCATCTGATCATCTTGTTTAATATGAATGTACGAGTATTTGACTTAAATATTAGTGTCGTCTCAAGAGATGGCCCTGACATTGAGCTGATCACACAACCAGGGAGGCCTTCCATGTCCTTGTGTGGTCAAGAAAGTATGTGTTTGATCAACAGTTTAAACCTATCCTGATAGGTTGTGTTCCTGTAAGGCCTGGGTGAGATGGGGTAATTTAAAGTACCCATAAAGGGAGAGGTTAAATCAAGGTAAGAAAAGAAAAAAAAATCTTGCTTTTGTTTATCATCCAAAGAGATTCCTGAATCACACACAGTTCACCATATGAATAGTTGCCCCGAAAAGAGATCTAACTAACAAAAATTCGAAAATTGATTTTTCAGCGGATTAGTAATCTATCCGAAGAATATCACGGCATGGTGGATTTATTCTATACCTGTTTTATTTATTAAAACAAATGGCTTTCAATGAATAGTGATCTATCCGTAACAAAGTGGCGAAAGCAGTTAGACAAGTCATGAGTAGCAGTGCAGAAAAACAATTATTGCACATGTGCAAATTCATTCCACCATAGTTCCGTGAATCCTAATCACAATCTTAGAGAAATTGAGTGAAAATAATAAAGACACAAAGAATGTAACGAAATAACATTTAATGGGAAGTAAGTATTGAAAACTGATTCAGTTAGAATTTTTTCTAACTGAGTCAGTGTTCAATATGTATTTTCTATTTCTTATTGTAGCATTTTTAATTAAATCTGGTTAGATCATTTTTCCACTCTATAGACATAGATTGTTTTTGTACAAAATTATGTAATAAATTGTTAATATTTCAGTTAGTCGGATGTTATTTTGCATTCAAATTGGCTGTATATGTTTCCACACATATATATAGGATAAGATATTAAAATGTATATGATATAATAAAGATAACCTCAAAATGAACGTTGTGCGTTTTCTTCGTTTTCCCAACAATTTATAGTTTATGGGTTAGATCTGTTTTCGGGGCAACTATTCATATAATGGTTCCAATCTTTTGGTTCATTCCTGCTTGAACTTCTGAGAGAGAGCTACCTTCAGCATGGCAAACACTAAACTTGCTACGAATCAAGCAATTTAGATTCACAAACGGAAACGTGCTGAGAAAATAATCACCGAACTTTTATTCCCTAATACAGTGTTTTTAAATTTCAAACTGAATAAAACTCGTTAACTTGTCTACAATTAGAATGTGTAAAAACACTGCTACTGATACCAGTTAAATAAAAAAAAAAAAGCTTTTCCATTGTTAAAGGTGTACTGTATCTGTTCAGTCTTGTGTTCACTACTCCCATTTTCACAGCAAGCTCACGAAAAGTTAATGTAATATTAATAAATAATTAATAGATATTGGACATTGCGAAGTAATTTAAATGGCAGAATTCGCTATACAAAAATAAAAAAAAAATAGCACAAAACAGTCAGAAAAGGGGAAAAATGAGGTACCATTGATAGAACGGGTAAAAAATGGGCGAAACAAGGCTAAAGATCTCAAAAAAAAAAAGGCGATGAAAAATTGCACCATTCTCAATTTCCAGCAACATCTCACACATTGGTTTCTTTCAGAGAGCTGTAATTTGTAAAAAAAAAATGCGCATCTAAAAATCCTAAGCCTAGTTATGACACGGGATCAACAGGTTTTAATTAGCTCTTCAGAGGAGGTACCGATCAATTAATTTGTTTGGATGGAATTCGCGGATCTTTGATGTAGAGACGGGTGTTTTGATTCCAGACTCTCTCAAATCATGGTCTACCTATTTAAAAGACTAGCATTGGCACAGTTACCAAATTACAGTCCACGCTGCGAAAGGCGCTACTCGTGATTTTTTATGAAGTCTCTTTATGAATTTCCTTCACATATTGCCCTCTTGTTTCATCCAATGAGAATTTATTCTTTACGGACATTATTTTCTGCTGTCACCGGATGAAGGGGAGAAGGTTTTGCAATCATGCATTGCACCCTGCATCTTAGGTTGTCTTATTCTTTTCGTCTAAGAGATCGTAGAACTGTCCATTCCCTATCCCTTCTCTATAAAATACTTCACACATCATCGCCTAATTATTTATCACGCCGCTTCATCAGACTATCCGACACACATAATCTTGACACTCGATCCCATCAGCACATTGTCCTTTATATCCCGCCTCATCACACTGTATATTATTCATTATCTTTTACGGTGTCACTTACCAAAACATGGAATTCCCTTCCACCCTATGTCAGAGACTGTCAAACTATAACATCCTTCAAAAACAAACTAAAGAATTATTTAATAACAAACTGACTTATACACCTCACTGATAGTATTCTTTTAGCAATATTAATATATTTAATTATTTATGTAAATAATATTAAGAATAACAAATATTGTTATTTGTTTTGTTTTAAATATTGTATAATCGTAAAATTAGTTTTTCTATAGCTCAGTATTCCGAAGTCTGATTTTAACTATACACTAGCCAGGGACAATTTAATATGTCTTGCTTGTATACATTGTATTATTAGGTTTAGTCTTAATTTTAACTAATATTAACTGGTTGGTATTATAGATCGTAATATGTATATTAGAGATTATCTTTTGATCAAATTTTTACTTAGTGTTTAATATTAGCGTTACTTAAAGATTGTTATATTCTTATGTAATATATGTTTGTCCTGGTGAGTGGAAGAGAAGGCCACATGGCCTTAACTCCACCAGGCTAAATAAATCTTAAAAATCTTAAAAAAAAATCTTAAATATTTTTACCATGAGCGTTACTCGAAACCTGTAAAGTCTGTTTTTATGATGAATGTAGTAAGCTTCTCACCGGTGGGCTCAAGGTTCAAAGCCTGCATAGTACAGAAATATATTTTTTTAATTTCTAAAAGAAATGTTCAGCACTTCATAACTTATAAGTTAAATTCTGCAGATATATAATAGTAAAGTGATCCCACTACAAGCCTTGGGAGGTCTTAGGGGGTCTAGGATGTTAAACATTTCCACCTTTTTACAAAATCGGCACGAGTTGTCACGGCCGCCTCTACCCCATATAATATTATCTGGTACTCATTTCCGTTAGAGGCTGAGTTTACCCTTGGACAAACCAGTTTAAAACCCCTAAACTACTCGCATTATTGAAAGAGGAAAGAAAATGAACAGAAGAATAATAAAATCACAATTGATTAATGAAAATAACGTATATTTATTTCAGAAGTATCAGTTTATATCATGCACCCTTCATTCTTCATCTTTTTCACTCGGCAAAAAACACACGAGGCAATGAATTCTCCACTTCCCATATACCATCCCAGTGTAAACAATGTCACATGCACTAGATGTTTCGTCATCAGTTAAAAATGCAAGATCTGAAACTCTATATGAAGCGGGGAGATGAATTATCGCACTTAAATTAATTATAGTGGCCATGCTAAATAAAATGTTTAAACAAGTTATTTTCTGTTATCATTACACCGTGTTCCGCTTGTAAGTTTAATAAAAGTAGTTTTAACTTCAAAATTTTGTATACAAAATGTCTGTGATTGGTAGCATTTGAAAGAGGGATTTGGGACTTTTAACTCAATGTTGTCAATTCTAGAAGCGTCGCATCTGAAAAAAAAAAGTTCAATTTTTTTCTTCTTCATGAGAACCGTCATTATTTCGGAATTCATTAAAAAAGTACAAAAACATTTTGCTCGGTCTCTTCTAAAATTTTTGGATGAAAGAAATACGAACAAATAGGTGAATGGAGAAGACAACCTAACAGTGAACTACTCACACATCGTGACCTTAAACTCGCAAGAAATGATGCCTGCAAAGCTGATCACCGTGTATCACATATCCTCCCAGACCTAACACTGCCTGTTTTTTTTTGTTTTTTTTTTCCTGTTGACCTTTAGCAAATACCAGGTCTACACGATACCAATATGTGATTTGGCTGAGTTACGAAGAAAAACATTATGTTACTGCCAACAATATAAAACCACAGCTGCTTCATGCCACATGGGTCGAGGTTCAATACCGGTTGGACATTTCCCGTGCCACAAATGGAAGCCACGTTGAAGTTGATGGAATATAAGGTAAAAACACAATTCCTAGTTTTCATTATTTGTAGCAATTGGTTCAATCTATTGATTCGTATTAGTTCAGAAGTTTACTTTGTTCAACATTAATATCAGTTTTCTAACCGGATTTCGGTACTTCTCGGTTCGAACAGCTACACAGTTAACTTCACGACACTAAGTGCATGATGTTCCACATCCTACGTTAAAAGAACAATGTCAGCAGTTTTCTCGGATATCAAACCCGGATGAGAGGATCATAACCATTAGACTATAAAACCGCTCCCCGCTGTATCTGTGTGTGTGATCGCGGCTATATAACAGAATCAAATACAAGCAGTCAGATAGGTCCTTGCGATGTTATTGTAAAGCCTAAAATATATTCATAAAATGCCAATAAACTCCAAATACTGCACTAAAAACTAACACAGTATTCGTAAAACTAATAACGCCTTCCATTTGTATTATCCGGAAACTTTTCCGACTTGCAAGTATTGCAGCTAAGTATAAACAATCTTCAAGGCGTTTACATTTGAAGAAATGCAATCTTCATTTTGATATTCAATATTTTATTAAATATGATAGCCGGCATAACGTCCCCCCCTCTTTTTCCGAAAATTTACTCTAGACAGTTTTTATCTACGAAATTCTGATTTTTAAAATAACATCATGAAAACGTATTACCACATCTTGTGACCAATATACTATACTCTTATCCTTTTCCACCCAATCTCTATATTTTTAGTCCCGGTCTTACAATAATTTTTCACTCATACCTTCCTATGCCCCCTTTTTTTGTCTACCTGTATCTCCTCTTCCCTCCGGAAAACAATCCAAAACGAATTTTGGTAAAATTTCATTAACCATTCGTTTTACATGTCCATAGTAGTGCAATTGTCTGTATTTAACATAATCTATTATTGAATTTTGCTTAACCACATATTGCCTAATTAATTCATTTCTGATTATCTCCAGTTTAGAATGACTGGTTGAACGCCGCACATAGGGGTATTTGTTCAATTTAGCTGGCCATAAGTCAAATTTTCAGAATTGCACTCAGGTAAATAAAATCAGGTTCATAGAAGAGCCAGATAGTTGGGCTATCCAACTCCAGTGTTTACATTTCATCCACCCCAACATACAGAGGATAGAGTCAGTCGGAACTCAGTCATTGCTCGCAGTGGTTGTGCATTCTCTATATTCGTGCGTTAAAACTCAATATTTAATTATTTATTATTTTATGTTCTGTTGTGAAAAAATATATTTTTTGTTATGGATTCTGAAACTGCTGGTAAATGACTTTTGTTTTATATCAAGATATTATCATTTTATACGCCATTTGTTTTCTTTTGCACTTTAAAAGATGCATTTGAATTCCGTTATTTTTATCGAGAAAATAATAGTTTTGGGAGCCTTTTCGTTATAGTGCCAGGCATTGCCCGGCTATGATACATATGTATTCTTAAAATATAATAATTCTACCTTTCAAAAATGTATAAATTGGTTCCAACTAATTCCTACTCCTCCAGGTAGAGCGATTTCAAATTTGTAACATGAAAGTGTGAAAATACTATAAATTTCGATAAATAGGATGACTGGTAAGGAAATATTTGACCTGATGAGATCACAAAATGATCTCGATTTTAACGGTCAATTAGAATACCACATCGAAGGATACTTGATTTCACATAAACCTTATACCGAAGAACAAGTAACGGAAATAAAGCGTATTTTTTCAAGATTGAGATCAGAAATTGAACATAGTTGGTAGCAGCAAAATACAGAAACTTATTTGTGAAAAAACAATGAAAAGTTGTTGAGCGGAGTGTTTGAATTGCCTTATTAGTGACAAGTTCGGGTAGACTAACAAAATGTTTCAAGATGTTAGTGAGCAAGAAAAGTATACGTTTGTCTGATAACCCTGAGAACATTATCTATGGAATTAAGAGCTCAAGGAAATAGATGTGCGTCAAATATATTTAAAGAGATTTCAGAACATGATGATCAGGCTATGGAGTACATGAGTGTGACAAGGCACATGCTAAGTAAGTTTGTCCGGAGCAAGCACTAGCAATGTTTGCAGATGCAGATTTGTCAAGGGCGCAATATGATAGAATCAGACAAACAACAGGAATTTTTTCCTGCTACTCAGTTTTACAGAAATATATAAAAAAAAACAATGTTATTCTCCCAATGAAACTTTCAACATAACCGAAACCTGTGTCGAAGAATATTTACAAGGTGTCGTGAGCCACACAGCCAAGAGATTACTTTTACATTTAGAAAAAGTTTTGGAAAACCTTAACGATGATGAACATGATCTCCAAATGATTTGTAAATGGGAATGTGATGGCTCACAACAGGCTCAGTTCAAGCAAAAGTTTGAAAATGGTAGCGGGTGCGACTCACACATTTTTCAAAGTTCGTTTGTGCCTCTGCGTATAGTATTGGAACGGAAAACAAAATATTGTGGCAAAACAACTCCATCATCATCCCGCTACTGTAGACCTATCCGTATACGCTTTGTAAAGGAGACGGTTCACATAACAAAATAAGAAACCAGTTACGTGGAAACTGCGACAAGTAAATTGAAACCAACATCAGTAACAATTGGTGGAAGATCATATATTGTAGAAAACAAGGTGGTGCTAACAATGATAGACGCAAAGGTATGCAATGTGGTAACAGACACAAAATCTACAATGAGATGTTATATATGTGGAGCCACATCTAAACAATCAACGATTTGAATAAAACAAGTGAGATTAATGTAAATTCATTAAAATTCGGGTTGTCTATTTTACACGCCAGGATTCGGCTATTTGAAAGCTTACTGCATATTGCTTACAGACTTGGCGCTCAAGATTTGTCCGCTAAATCTGAAGCAGACAAAGTTTAATACAAAGAAACAAAGAAAGAATCCAAGATGAATTTAAAAGCAAGCTAGGTCTCCGTGTAGATTTCTGAAAAGCTGAATTCGGGAACACTAATGACGAAAATACAAGCCGAAGATATTCTGAAGATCCTGAATTGGCAGCTGAAATAACAGGCCTGGATGTTACTTTCATAAAAAATAAAACCAAAGTGATTCTTGAACGCATTTCAAGCGGGTACAAAATAGATGTACGACGGTTTCAGAAATTTACCACAGAGACTGCAGAACTTTGCTCCACTGTATGGTAGACATAATGAGACACCTACCATCCATAAAATTTTAATACATGGCTCTTTAATAATAATAGAGATTGGCCTTTTTTCAAATAGGACAATTGTCTGAAGAAGCAGCAGAAGTCAGAAATAAACATTTCCGTTTATATAGACATAATTTCTTACGGAAATTTAATAGAATGGACTGTAATACAGATATTTTAAACAGACTGTTTATTAATATCAGATCCCCTGCTTGCACCAACGCGAATAATGATAAAGAAAAAACAAAATTATTTTATGAAGGAAACATTGGAAATGTTAATACGTGAAGAAAGTTAAGACTATTTCCTCATTTAATATTTATATTTTTAGTTTTAAATTGTAATTATAATTATTTATTTATTTGGCATATATATGTATATATTTAACAGCTGTAATTATTAAATAAATATTACTTATAACAACTATGAATTTCACTCGACCTTTGCTTTCGCTTTTGCTCTTTGCTACATTGCTGGATATTAGAAGTGAATACACGTTTGCATACAAGTTTTTATGAGTTGCAGACTATTTTCAAAACGATTAGGAATGATAAATAATTTTGTCCCGCTAGATTAGTCAAATACCCCTATGCGAGCCGCAAGAAATCCACTTTTGGTTCTATTAATTTGACCACAAATTTTGATTTATTTTCCAGGTTTTCGCTCCATATGTAGTCAGATTTTGAACTATAGAATGATATAGGCTATATCTTTATTTATTTTAGTTTATTTGAAAATATTATTTTTCCATAATAGTCCATTTAACGTTCTGTTACTCAACTTCCTTTGCTTATTCGATGTTTAATATAAATTATATTAATTCTGACGCTTAAATATTCAAATACATTGCAACCTTTAATTGCGCCATTTCCATCTTCCAAAATTAAATATATTGTGTTTCACCGCATCCCATACGGAATGTATTTTCAAAATTAATTTTTAATCCTCATACATTGTACTCTTCAATCAATTTTGTAGACATGTATTCTGCATCGTCCCCAGCCGTATCCGACCGGTTATCTTCAAATGACACAATTAGATGTGAGTCCAGCAGCCGGCCGGTAGGCCTTGTTTCATTTTTAAGAAGAAATCCTAAGCTATTTGTAAGAAAGAGCGAAGGTTGTTCCCGACCTAGAACAGAAGGAACGAACAGAACTGAAGTGTCAAATTATTTTAATCTCTTACAAAAGGTATTGGAAGAAATGAATCTATTGGACAAACCCGGGAGCATACGGGATGCTGATGAAACGGGGGTTCAAATGAATAATGCAGCGGGTAAAGTGATTGCGCGAAAGGGTAGCAAGGATGTTAAGGTTCTTACATCAGAGAAAGGTGGCTTCTTCTAGTCCTATAGCGCCATGGAGTATATATTTTGTATCATCACATTCTTGAGTTATTACTTGATCATCGGCAAAAAGCAATGTTTTCTTCGTCCATAGGATTCATTCCAGAACATTTTCTCTTCCAGATTTCCAGAGACCTTCGTAAATACAGTTTGAACAATATGGGAGACATCTTTGTCGCAGATCTTTTGTAACCAAAATACCACCTGAAAGCTTTCACCCCATTTTTACTTTTGATATTACGGCATTATACAGGTTTTGTGTTGCAAGACCCTGCTATGCTTTATCTTCATTCCATAATTTATACTAGCGTATGCTTTTTTTCTAAATTAACGAGTATAAAATGAAGATGTCCTAATGTTTCTGTCTATTACATTAACTGTTTTATCACAAATACACGATAAGATGTTAACTTCCTGCTCTAAAATCTGCTTGCATCCACTCTTCTTTATAATAATATTCTTCTTGCTGAAAGTATTTTAGTTTCTTCCATAAAAACGTACTGAATGTATTTAAAACTGTAATTTCTCTATAGTCCCACGCCGAAGTTGAGCGGTTTAAGGCATTGACCTTGGTGCACAGCTATGGTACTTGCGATGGTTAAGAGTCCTCTGGGGGAAAAATTCTTGTGGAATTTCGGCCAGAATGGGACCTAAGCATCGTGAGGAATTAGGTTGAGAAAACTGCTGGAGACTCGGAATGCTGACGATATGTGCTGCATGATCGTGCACCTTTATTATTGACACATATGAATGTGTGGTCAGCAACCAACTGGAAGGTCAAGAGGGCTTTAGGTCTGTCGCGCCGTGGAGTTTAGTTTAGGAATTCCTCTATAATTCATAGATTCATGTCTTCTTCTCTTTTTTGCAAATTACTGATACAAGTCTCTGTTTCTATTTTCGTGGTACCTCCATCATTTAAGTATATTTAGAATAATTTTCTGATTAATTAATTTTTTTCTCCGCCACACTTACCACATCTTCATCACAAGCGTTTCCATTTTTTTAAGATGGTAATTGCTATTTCTGTCGGCCACGGTGTTCTAGTGGTCATGATCCTTGCCTCTAGTCCCTAGGGTTATTGGGTTAAAACCCGGCCGGGTCGATTGGTTTTGGAATGGAAAAACCCAAGAGACAAGTCATCCGAGAGTAATTATAATTTATTATTTAGTATCAGAAATTTATAAACAATATTTCACCTAAAGTACATTAGGGTTATAGTTGTAAATCATTATACAATTTTATCTAATATTAATTTTTCTATGAACTTTGTTTATAAAAACGTTCAAAAGTCTGTTCTTTTTTTGTCATAAGCACTTCTGTAATGTATGGTTCGCTTAAATAGGCGGTGTTATTTAGAAGACATAAGAATTCGAATCTTTCGTTCCAGAACATAGGATAATCGAAGATACTCGTAATATGCCCAAGGCTTTTGGTTACTAATGCCACAATTACAACTTGCCATGAGTCCCGAGTCTGAAGAATTAACCGCAAGGCTGAATAAAAAGTCCTTTGAGTAAAATGTAACCGACCTTCATTTATCCAAGTAATACTTTAGTTGCCTACTGTCATTGAGGCGATGAGCTAACCACATGTTACTCGTTGGCATCTTTAGGTAAATTGGCGTAACTAAATTAGTTTGGTTAAGAAATTCCTGCTTGGGAGCACCCATGTCACCACGTGGGACATTTAGGGTATATACATTGTTATTTCTAAAGTAACCATATCTAAATTTATCACACTCCCATTCTCCTAGGTGTTCGTGTGTGTTGTCTGTAGACAATGAGAAGGAATCTCTGTTAATAGTTCTTCAAAATACTTGTTTCCATTTGGACAAAGATATATTTTATAGTTTATTATATTGTTAACAATTGATCTGATTTTTTTTAAAGTTCTTCGTGGTCTGTACCCCTTGTTCCATCAATATAACATGTTCTGTCCCTTTATTATTTGTTTCGACTATTCTCTTTCCAACTGCAGCTTGTGCTTTTTTAAATTCAATGTTATCCTTTGCACTTTTTGTATTTATCCATTTCGTCTGATTATTTACTTTATATTTTTAAAACGTATTTATACATATAACAGTATTTTAAAAGACAGATAGATCATTGGTTGATTAATGTCTTTGTCGGTCCATTCAATCTCCTGGTTGCAGATGTTTCTCCTTCATGTATAAACATATTCCCTGACTCCAGGAGGTTTTAGGTCTTCCTCTGCCTCGTCTTCCCTCAGGTTTCCATTCCAAAACATATTTTGGTAGTCGATCCTCTTCCAATCGCTGGACATGTCCGTACCATCTTAATTGCTAAGTTTTAATATAATCTAAAATAGTGTCTTCAATCTTCATTTTCTTCCTTATAACTGAGTTACTAATTTTTTTCTCTTCTTGAAATTCTTGCTGTCCTTCGTATAAAATCCATATCCGTTGCCAAAAGATACTTATTTGTTTTTGTTGTTAATGGCCAAAGTTCTGCTCCATAAGTAATGATGCTTTTAACAGTTGTATGATATATATTCATTTTATTTTTATTACTTATATTTTTATCCCACAATATTCCATTGTGGCAAGCAATTGCAAATTTTCCTTTATTATTTCTACGGTTGCAAAAGGGAAGATGCTAAGAGGAAGGAGAACCTCTAATTGCTTTAAATTCTAAGACTTAGAGGAATCGACCTGCACATCTTCCTAGTGTCCAATCCCACCTTCATGTGGTGCAGCTGTTAGTAACCATATAACTTAAGGTATAACTTATGTGGCGAACGGACGGGATGGGCTACTCACCAATTGCACTTGTCAGCATGGTGAGATATTGACCGATATGGTATTACTTCCACTTCCATACCATATCTATTTTTTTTTATCTTTCCTATCCAGTCTCTCTGGACTGAACACTTGTTTTTTTCCGACCCCGATGGTATTAGAGTATTCGAGGCCGAGGGGATCATTTCATCTTATCTTTTCTGTCAAATTCTTCCTAAAGGGCAGATCAGGCTCTTAGCTGTAGTGAAAGCAACTGATCTAAGGATGGACACCTGAAAAAAAATCCCTGGTCCTCCAGGTTGGGGGTTGATGCGGTAGGCCAGCTCCCTCCCGTCAGAAAAAAATTGCAATGCTAAAAAACCTAATGGAGATAAGCCGGTCAGATTAAAAGGAAGACGAATCAAGCTACGTGTATTTTAAAAGAATTGCATAAATTAAGTTCAATAAGATTTAGAAATTTAGTCTGATACAATATACAAGGAAATACGAACACATATTTACTAGTTTATTAAGTCTTGTTACAACTTTTTAGTTTATCCTTTTATATAGAAATGTGAATAATTCCATTCTTTCTGTATCCAGGAAGTTGACGTGAAATATATAATTTATTATAGAAATTAATTAAAATATGTATTTATTTATTTTCTTTAAATGTATTTTTATTGTTCACTCACCAGTAATGCGTCTGTTACAATTTTTAAAATAGAACAAAACTAGCATGCAATAATTGTTTTCTGATTTACTTTCTTCGTGTGGGCGTGTATTAGTCCTAGTTATACCTCTTTACACATTTAGAATCCACAATCGCGCGTACCACGAATTGCAGAATGGTACAGGACCTCGCTGTCAATTTTTTAGGAACGATAGGTCACACAGAAAGGACCATTTTGTTAAGGAATATATAATACTCCAAAATACATTCTGAGGATTGGTCAAAGTGTATGTTATGCCGAGTATCCAAGTTAATTTTGTTTCGTATTTCTTCACCAATGTCTACAGTACTTCAGTTTGTTGCTGAGATGATATCAATAAATATGGACACGAGTTACATGAACTGACATGATAATGTGTTACCGTGCGGCTAGGGAAGTTTGTCGTATCTTCCAGCTTGGAATTGTTGGAATTTATCTATTGGGATAAGAGTACAGCTGACCGTCGAATTTGGATCTGTTGCACAGTCAGCGCGTTCACGTAACTTAACGCCCCTAGATTTTTCTTTGGGGCATGTCAAAAATATGTTGCCTTAAAAGCTCAGCTTATTGCCCAAGTAAATTATGGATCAAACAGAATCCTGTCATGCTCTACAGCGTTGTACGGTTGTTGCTGCGAAGATATTAAGCATGTAATTATGCACAGGGCAGACAATTTGGACACACATTGTAAACAGCTAGAACACGCCTTTAAATGATATGTATTTTGTGTATAATTAATTTTATTCAATGTCCAAGGCGAACACCTTCACCAATGCTCCTCTCTTCACATTTCCGCCCGAGATTGATATAATTGTTGTAGTAGCTATGTAAACCTAAATGTGTGCTTTGGACTCCGAATTGTATGTAATATAAAAGCTTCAATAGTAACACATAACACACACACAAATACATATTTCTTAAAAATGTTTATAATAATAGTGATAAATATGATCAATAAAACCTGTAATTGCAATATTTCTTATATAAACTACTATGTGTAGAGAAGTCCACCGCTGTGGTCTCAAGGTAGCGTGGTGCCTTGTCATGCAGCGGGCCCGGGTCGATCCCCGGTCGGGGCAGTTTTTCTGGGTGAGGTTTCCATCGGGGTTTTTCCTCACCTGTAAGACAAATGTCAGGAAAACTTTCAGGCCTAAACGGTCCCCGAAATCATATGGCCATCATCATTATCATTATCATCATCCTTCACCGGTGTGGAAAGCAACGGGAAGCTACCACACCTACAATTCCCTAGTAAAGCTGCAAGCATAGCATGAAAATGCTATGATTGAAGTGAAAGACCTGCCCTCGGGCAGAATTACTATGGATGGATGTGTAGAGAAATATATTTTAATATAAGTTCTAGAATAGTATCCACTCATCCTCATATAGATAGACAGCAAAGTAACTATTTGAAGGGTAGCGAAATCCAGTAAAGAAAAATTAAACTAAGATTGAGTGTTTCCGCCAGGCGTGACTTCCTGTATTGTCACGTTACACTACGAAAGTTAGCAAAAATTAAAAAAAAATTCAATCAGCAACTTTTCAACGTGATAATTAGAATAAAAATCGTTAAACAAACGTATATGTTTTGGAAAACATCGGTTTGTAGCTTTTAGGTAAATGTACAAAAGTGTATTTTCACCCTTTTTTTCGGTATTATTATATATATATATATATATATATATATATATATATATATATATACCTATAAAATAGGTGAAGGAAAAAAAAGAAGAGCTGTTTAGTTCAAATCGGTTGATAACTTTTTGCAAAAACACAAATAAAAACCGCGAGAAAGTGTTGCTTTTCAGGAATTAATTATTATCGAGCCCATAATCATCCTAGAGACCTCCTCCGGGGTATAAATTGTAGTCTTTTATGATACCTACTTATAAAAAATTAAATACAATAATATTCACAACTTTTAACACAATTTGCGGAAAGTGTAAAAACGAGTGTCTCGGAAAAAAGGCTGCCATTGGTCAATAATCAATGGCGAATGTTCAAGGTGCTTTTTTGTTCATAAAGGATTGCTCTACCACCCCCAATAGCCAAAAGTGGCATTGCTATTTTCAAAGTGGAGATTGTGACCTGCAATATGTGGCGGTCAGTCTTCTTCGCTGGCGATTACAAGTAATCACCAGCCTATGTACAATTAATCTTCTAAAAATCGCCTGCAGAAATCGGGCTATTTCGATCCAACGCATGTCTGGAGTGGAAAGGCTGACATCAGGGGGGGGGGGAGACTCTCTTGATTCTCCGACTGCTTCAAGCACTGAAAAGCGACGTCGCGCGTTCACATTCTCTATGGTCGGACCTGCCCCTCCGCCTCGGTGGCGAGTCAGACCGAAATACCCCAATTACAGGAGGCATTTTTTAGAAGTTTAATTTAAATTTACTTATTTTTGAACATGTGGGGTTATATAGCAATCCTTCAAGAATAAAAAGCACTTTGAATATTTGCTATGGGATCATTATTGGCCTAATGACAGTCATATTTCCGAGACACCCGGTTATATTTTCGGCAATTCTATTGAAAGTTGTGAATAGTGCCGTATGATATTTTCTTTATAAGTAGGCGTCATAAAAGGCTACATTTTAAACTTCGGGAAAGTCTTTAAAATTATTACGGGCTGGTAATCAATTGCTGGAAAGCGGCACTTTTTATTTTTTATAAAAATGTATCAATCGATTTCAACTGACCAGGCTTTATTTATTTAGTGATTTGATGTGCTATTTTTACAACGAAAAGTGAAAATACACTTTTTTTTGTACATTTACTGATTTTTTGATCTAAAAACAACAAACAGATTTTTTAAAAACATATGACTAGGTTATAATACAACTATTTTTCTCTTAATTCTCACAACGAAAAAGTGGATTTAATTTTTCGAAAAATGTGTATTTTTCGCTAACTTTCCTAGTCTACGTGCTACCCAGTACAATGTTTGTTCAGTTCACTCAGCACTTCGGTGTTATCTGGTCACGGATTTAATTTGTAATTTTGATTTACCTCATTTTCATTACATTACGAATACTTTGTTCGTTACGCTAACCTTATATTGTACTAAAATATTCCAAGATGATATATAAGTTCGTATCCAGTCTGTATTAAGTTTCTTCATTGAATTTCCAGACGAAGGATGTCGTTGATAAGCTAGGCTGATTCCGTGGATGAAATTGATTTATTTCCATTTCATTGCCACCGTGATTATCACAACCAGCAGTGCGTAAATTTGAAGAGTTTGCAAGCAAATGTGTCATGGATACGTGAAACGTGTTGAACGAAGAGACGAAGTATTTAATTGCTCCCTGGATTACAGTTAAATTACGTCTTAAGTCTCATTAGTTTCTTGCCCCAAATGAAGAGGCCTTATGGTAGGCTATAATTACTTATCTGTGGATATATAATGTACTTTTGTGATGAACTGCTCTCGAGATAATGTACCTCTTATTCATTTTATTATCTAATTACGTCATAAAGTTTATCAATAACTCCCATAATATATTTTGTACGACCTGGTTGTATTCTAAACATATATTTTATTCGTGGTTTTGTTCTTATTTAATTTATAATAATAACAATAATAACAGTAAACAACAATAATAATAATAAAATAATAATAATAAAATAATAATAATAATAATAAAATAATAATAATAATAATAGTAATAATAATAATAATAATAAAAATAATAATAATAATAAAATAATAATATTAATAATAATAATAATGAAGTTTATAACTACAGGAACGAATATTTTATGTAATTTACATTTTTATTTTCTATGTCTCATTTTCATCCAGAAAAATCTGAGTTATATCGTTTCAAATATATGATTATATTTCGTTGTTTTATCTAGGCGTTTCAATTTAAGATTTAGTTTGAATGACAATCGATATAATAATAATAATAATAATAATAATAATAATAATAATAATAATAATAATAATAATAATAATAATAATGTTGAATAATAACAATAACAACAATGGAACAATCATCTGAGAAGAATGAAAATAAATATACTTCCAAAATTGGTTTTCCAATATTCTCCAACTAGACATAGGGACCAAGGAAGACCAAAACATCGGTGGAAAGACCATCTACATTAGGTTTACCCACATGGTCTAAAACGGATTTGTTCATGATGATGATTAACAATATGACTTATAGGCCTACCTTAATCTATTGATTAATAACAAATTTAACAATATTATTAATCCATATTTCCTCATGATTAAAATGCGATAATGAGCGGTTTAACGTAATACGTAGTATGTTACAATACGAGGTTGGGAAGTGGTTTTTATAGAATCGAGGAAAATGTTTAAAAACCGAGCTATCGCTCGCTATCGATAGCTCGGTTTTTAAACATTTTCCTCGATTCTGTAAAACACTTCACAAACGTGTGTTGTACATTATTTTTTGCGCGATGGTGTTTTCAAAATAATGAATAATAACATATTTGTTGGAAATATTTGCGTTCATTATAAACAATTGACTAACGTTAGCAGTCTGGCCAATGTATATATGCTAAATGCCGAAAACAATTGTTGAGATTACAGCAGGCCTTGATATCAACCTCGCATAAAATGGCTGCAAGTATGAATGATTGTAATCAAAACGACGAAATTGAAGAAGCGTGGGAAGTTAGGTGTGCTTCTTTAGTGCCACAGAAATCAAAATGAAGATATGAAAAAAACATACATTTCATTCAGAAAGTGGCTGGAGGAGAATTCTTGTAGTATAAGTGAAAATAGTATGGTTGCTTTATTTCGTGCTTAGGAGTGAAACATAAAAGTCTCCAGTATGTGGTCAGAATATTTAATGCTGAAGACGATGATAAATTAAAAAGAAGGTATCATTCAATATTGCATATTTTGTTACACTTGTTAGCTTCCCCAAAAAAGAAGAATGTTGGACATAAAGCTAAAAAGTGTAAAAGCTTTCAGTAGAATTCTGTTAAGTCAACTTTCAATAAAGTTCAGTTCATTTAAAATGCAGCGATTTCTTTCGTATAATGTATATTAACACTACCTTTTGGATATATTTTTGTATATACATAGAAGGGCAGTGGCTTTACTTCTCGCACGTGGGTTTTAATATGTAATATTTTAGTATAGTTATTTAGATTGGCAACCCCGAAATGTAGGAAGTTGAACTTTCAATCATGGTCGCCATTGCTGCAAGTACGACAAAACACACTATCGCGCAGAAAAAAAAAATAATTAGTTTGTGTTTTGCGCCATGAAACATTTTCATTGAGCGGTATCAGGGAACTCGATAGATTTTTATTTGAACTTCTGGCAGACATATTGACTAATGATACAAGAGTGAAGGGAACTTGCAGGAAAGAGAACAAAATGGAAAGTGTTTATAATATAAATACACAGCCTGTATGGTTTATATTATATACGTAGCAAGGAGACAGCAGTCTGCACCTTCCTTCCGCACTCTTTGTGAGAATCTACCGGACGTCACGTTGTCTGCAACAAAATCCATGTGGGTTTCGTGGCTTTGAACCTCATCCAAACATTCATTACTTCCTTCATTTGTGCAATTTAAAATAGCGTAATAACACAAACATAAGCGTTTCTGACCGTTTAAACTAAGAGTTTCTACATGCGTTCCCGTAATTTTCTTCTTCTCTTTCTCCATCTTAGTTTAACCTCTCAGCTTAACGGTGTTTACAGGTCGCACTCTGTCAGGGCCTTACAGTAGCGATACCTGTAACAAGTACACTCTATATCAAAATTAAATGAATTGCGTATAGATAAAATATTATACACAAATCGAACAAACCAGATACTTAAAAAAATTTCATTAAACTAATTAATAATGATTTATAGGTAATTAATATTGATTTATTACGTATAAAAACAGGGAATAGTGGCTAATTACTGGATTTTATTTCATGACGGAAAACCGAACTTTGAACAAACATAATTTTGAAAAACGTATTGTGAAACCATAAGCAATCATTATTATTTACCAATAAATCATTATTAATTAGTTGAATGGTCAATTATTTGTTTTTTTAAGTATCTAGTTTATTCGATTTGTGTGTAATACTTTATCTATACGTCATTCATTGAATATTGATAAAGTGTGTACTTAGTGGCACAATCTAATTGTTACATGACGTGTTGGGATCACACACATTCTTTTTTGGCCATGCAAGGCTATGGACAACCTGTGATCTGCTCAGTCCAGAGCCTCTTCCGAAACAACACAACATTAAAACATTCATTCATACATTCACACTAAACATGACGAATATGATAATGATGATTATGATGGACAGATGATGTTTTAGGACCGTATGGAGTTTCCTTGAAAATTGTCTCACAGATAAGGATAAATCCAGAAAAAAAAACACCCAGGAATTTGACCCGACCGGAGAACGAACCCGAGTCCACTCTGTACGAGGAAGCGATGCTACCCCGAGAAACACAGGAGTGGACTCCCATAATGATTCCGATATTAATTAAAAATCATTGTGAAATAAATTGTGATTTAGGCTATCGTACTAAAACTATGTCGGCGGTAGCAATGCTGCCGAAAGGATCGCCCATCTCCGACAGATCAAAGGCGATAAGTCAGACAAAAAAATACTTGGGGGGGAAAGAGTAACAATCTTTCTCTGTAAAAGCACAACCGTCAAGAAACGCACACATGCGTTCTGCTGGGTAAACTTTTTCGGAGACAATTTAACTCACGCCCCAAATAGCAGTCAATGACCAATCACATTTCAATGAATTTTGATTTACAATTAATCACAGTCGTTTTTCACCTCAATTTTATCACTTTCATTTTATCGCTTTCATTCCATCAAGTGGCTCCCAGATTCTATATATAGTGTACGAATGTAACCATATTCTGTTTGCGAGATATAATAGAAAAACATTCATAGCAATTGATTATACTATAGAAAAAGAAACCACTGTTTGCACTTTCTTAAATGTATTATTTCCCAGGAATTAACGTTGCAGAAAAACATAATTGACATATTTACATCATAGGACATCAGAAATTAATTAATAACTTGTAATAATATGGTTAATTTTTTTTCCCCAGTAGGGTGAATTCTTTCAATATTGCGATTCTATTTGGCAATAAATATGATCAGGTTGCAGTGATGAACAAATTAAACATAACGTTTCTCATTTGTTTTCAAACATCGCTGTTATACATTATATATAAATATTTTAAAATAACTACATTTAAATAATGATTTGAGAGTAAACAGCTTAATTTTATTCCTTAAATAGTCCTAACAAATGCCACTCTTGATTTCCAAATTATATAGATAAATTGGAAATCACTCATGGCATTACTTATGATAAAATAGTCTACCATTCGGATCTCCGAGAGGGGACTACTTCAGAGAATCCATAACAAAGGTTTAAACATCCGATTGAGGGTCTTTCCACTTTTCAGCGGTTGCCCTTTTACCAGCCGGCTGCTGGCCCTTCACATCCACATGTGTCAATCACAGAGGTAGATGATCAACAGCCAGTGTAGGGGTGACATGTGGTTAGCATGTCGAGTCCTCCAGCCGTTATAGCTGGTTCCTCAACCTGGAGCCGCTACTTATTGTAGCTACCCAATTGCCTCACGATGCTGGGTGGGCACCGGTCCCATACTGGCCGAAATACCATGAGAAAATTTCTTCCCCCATGGAGACTCGAACCAGCGCAAGTCCCGTAGCTCTGCGCCAAGGCTTCCTACCTTAACCGCTCGGCTACGGCGCGGGACAGGTTTAAACATACGAACATTATTATAGTAGTGGGGCACACGGAAATGTGATGATACACATCTGCTACTTGGGATTCGGAGCGTTTATAGGATGAGTTGGAATGAAGCTGGTGTGGAAATGTGTTGATGGTGTTAGTGTTATTACGTAATAATGGCGATTTGAAGTATAGAAGGACCAACAGGAGCATTCTGTTGAGTTAATACTAAGAAATTGGGGCTGAAAGTAAACATCGATAAAACTAAATATATGGTCACAATTAGACATACATTATACGTATAGGCCTACTACTGTAATCGGATTTAGTTACCTACTAGATGTCTCATTGAAGACATGTGCTGACCACATGTCAACAGCTTTGATATTTGTAGAGAAATCAAAACGTAATTACATTACGCTGTGAAGGAACATCTCGCTAAGGGAGGATCCCTAATTCTCCAAGAGGGACGTAATGCGAATATTGATATACTGAAAAAACGGAGAGACGAAGTATAACAAATTTAAGAAAATTTTGAGGACGTGGATGAATTCCAACACCTAGGAACAATTAATAAAAAACAGGCATGACATGCAGAAATAAATTAAACAAAGATAATCCATTCCTGAAGATGCTTGCTATTACGCCTTTACAAGGACTAATCATCCCAACCTTCGCTCACAAAAAATGTGTAAGTACTGAAAAGTATAAAAAAATGTTATGTCTTCCAGTGTATTTGATCATGGATTCTGAGACATGGGCTCTGAATTTATGGGAGGAGAAAAGATCACGAGTATTTGACGAAAAGAGTTCTTAGTTCAGGATATGGATGTATGGAGAGCTTTGTCTGCGTGGCCATGAACCTACGGGTTCGATGGTGTCAGTAAGTTAGTTATTTAATTAGTTAGGATAAGGTACAACACTGAATAATTGTTATGAGATATGGCTTATAAATGAAAGACAAATTTAAAAAAATACTTTTTTAAATCTTACAAACTAATAATAACAAAGGAGTATTTTATTTAAACCAACTGTTAGGTGTAACAGCATATTTAACTACCATCTCAGGGATCCAGATTCGATTCTTGGTCATAACATAAAACATGTTATGGAGTTCACTGAACTTTTTGACAAAACTTACAACTTATTAACTATTGGATATGATAGCGAAATCTGGTTAAGAAAACCGAAAATAAGATTGAGGTATTGCATCATGTTAACCATATGACTAATTTTGCTCCCATTTTCTAGCCAGTGATATTGGTTTTCGTTCTTCGGAACTTTTGTGCCGCAAATTTAATAGATTTATAATATATTTCTCAGTCCATATTTCTTAGTCTTTGAATTCGTTTCTCACAGCACATAATTGCTGTTTCTACAGTTAAAATCTAATGAAACTAATTTTCATTTTTAAATAGAATCATACAATGATATTTCATATAGAAAAACGCGATGAACTTTATCAGATATTAAAAAAAATCTCGAATATATTTTTTCTTTATTCTTTAAATATTTTTTTATTCCCATGTACTCTAAGAAATAAAATGTCATTAAATAAAAAAAATCAGGAATCAAGTAAAAAAGGTTTTCTTATGATATGTCCAGAAGGTAATATTGAAGACTATGCATTAAACATTAGAAAAAGTTAAGAAACGTTCATAAATATTAATTCATTTGAATAACGGACAATGTATGACATAATGTTTGTAGCAGCCAGTTATAAATAGAATCAAGCCGACAAAACTTATCTTGGACATCCTCTCCCCACTCAAAATGCAAATGAAACAGCTGGATGTAGTAATGAGGCGTGGGATTAATGTTTATACTGACCCTGCCCTTCAAAGTCAGTGTCTTCGAACCCTATGAAAGACTCACTGGTGTAATACTGTATTAAGAATGATTTGCAGTCATAAAGTAATACGATTTCATATTTTTTATTGATTCCATAACAACTATTAAGACAATATAAAGCCGTGGTTATGGTTTAAACTTTATTCCAAGTTAAATGATTAAATTATGTATTATTTCGAATTTTGTTAATTTATATTCGAGCTCTGGAAGATCGCGCAAACTGATTACAATTGAAGAACCCATTATATTTCTTATGTGACACGGACAGTGCTTGATTTCACTCTTCGTACTCGCTGCGAGAATCCCGGAAATTCTCATTCTCGTGCTCTTGTTACCAGTACACGAGACTTTTTCGTGGTCGAACTCTCCCTTTCAACCGCTCTCGCTTACAACAGCGGGAGTAAGACCGCCTTTAATATAGTGTAAGTGCAGTTGCAGCCATGGTTGTAGTATCATTAAAAATTGTAATTTCATTGTATAATATTGATTTAGATAAATTTCTTATTTAAGTTAAATGTATATAGCACGATAGCACGTTCAGAAAAAGTCCATCATGCAGAACTGCGTACGCTAAGCGAATTCTTCAGCAAGTCCAATTTATGGTTCGATTTTACTGGTTTATATATATATATATATATATATATATATATATATATATATGTTTTTTAAAGCTGTGATGCTGAAAGTTGGACAATATGTAAATTGAATTATTAATTTTATCATTGGATACAAATTTTAAAGATCCATGGCCTAAATACAGAGAAATTACCTCAAATAACAAATATAGAGAAATTTTTTATTTTGGAAGGCACTGGCCACTTCTAATTGGTAAGCTTCCTGATGTTGCTATAGTGACGAATGTTGATTATTGCCTTGTTTATTGAAGTCTCTGACAAAATGAGGCATTTAAATGAGTTTGAAGTGTATCATGCTCTACATCTTTTACGACAAGGTCAATCTCTGCGACAAGTGGCTAGAGAGCTTGGGGTTTCACCTTCCGTGGTGTCCAGGTTACGCAACAGGCACAGAGAGACAGGTCAGTATTGTAGAAGACGTGGTCAGGGCCGTAAATTTAAAACAAGCCCCCAGGATGACACATACGTTGTTCTTTCTGCTCTTCGACAGCGTACAAAAACTGCAAAATACCTGCAGAATGACCTTCATATGGCTTCCGGAATCCGGGTTTCAGACCAAACCATAAGGAACAGATTAAGGAAAGAAAATATTCATCCAAAAAGGCCCGTTAAAAAACCACGCTTAACAAATGGGCATAAGGCAGCAAGACGTACGTATGCTGAAAACCATGGTGATTGGAACCTGAACCAGTGGGAGCCTGTGCTCTTCTCGGACAACTCCAGGTATCGTCTTACACATTGTGATGGTCGATTGAGGGTGTGGGACGGCCAGGAGAAATATTTTCTGCAGAGGCTGTACAGGAAATTGATAGATTCGGAGGCGGTTCCATAATGGTGTGGGCCGGAGTTATGCACAACAATCGTACGGACCTTGTACGTATTCCCCAGCGACTGAATGCTGTCCGGTATATCGAGCACGTTCTGGAAGAGCATGTAGTATCTGCTGCCATTGGAGTAGGCCCTGGATTTCTGTTTATGCAGGATAATGCCAGGGCACATTCTGCGGCTGTCACTAGAGATTTCCTGAGGAAGAATGAAATTGAGGTAATGGAGTGGCCAGCGGTCAGCCCAGACCTCAACCCTATTGAACACTTGTGGGATCTTCTAGACAGGAAGGTCAGGAACCGACATCAAGCTCCACAAACTCTGCAGCAACTTGGAGATGCTCTGAAGGAGGAATGGGAGAATATCCCGCAAGAGGAAATCCATAATCTTATTGGGAGCATGCCACGAAGGTGCCAAAGTGTCATCGAATGTCGTGGAGGCCATACACGATACTAACTCTATATAACGAGTGTTTAACTTTGAAAAATAAGCACAAGATTCAATTGCTTACATGGCGGAATTTTGGTAGATTCTTTAATATCTTTATTCAAATGTTTTAATATTTTGAAGGCATTAGGTTGGAGCTTATGCAAATCCGATTCTAAATGTGTAACAAAATTTAACCATGTTTTCCTATGTCTCTTTCTTATTTCCCTCTTAACAATAGCTGTAGAGCTATTGTTAAGAGGGAAATAAGAAAGAGACATAGGAAAACATGGTTAAATTTTGTTACACATTTAGAATCGGATTTGCATAAGCTCCAACCTAATGCCTTCAAAATATTAAAACATTTGAATAAAGATATTAAAGAATCTACCAAAATTAATTGCGGAGTAACAAAAGAAGATTTTTTCAATTATTATAAAAGTCTTTGGACTGACAATAGCTATGAAGATACAATTTTCCGAAATAATAATGAGACAGATTCCATAATATCATTGGAAGAATTGAACAATAGTTTAAAGAAATTAAAAAATGGGAAGGCAACTGGCACAGATGGTTTGAATTCTGAATTGTACAAATATGCAGGCAAACAGTTCCATGAAAGACTGTTGTCCTTCTTTAATAATGTATTCAAAAATGCAGATATACCACAAGAATGGAAGACAAGCATTGTTATACCCCTGTTCAAGAAAGGAGACAAGAGAAAAATGGACAACTATAGGGGAATCAGTTTGTTAAACACATGCTACAAAATTTATGCAGACATTTTAAATGGAAAATTGAAAAGTTTCAGTGAAAAATTCCTTATGGAATGTCAAAATGGATTTAGGAAAGGACGATCTTGTATTGATTCAGCATTTTCTGTTAAACTATTGCTTGAAAAAGAAGAGAATTCAACTTAGAAACACATTTTGCTTTCATAGATTTTGAAAAAAGCTTTCGACACAGTCAAGAGATCAAAACTCTTAAATATATTAGAAGACAGAAATATACCAAATTTACTTCGGCAGAACATACAAAATATTTACAAAGACAACACCATAAAGATTAAATTAAATAACAGATTTTCTGAAGAAGGAATTATAAATCGTGGTGTGAGACAAGGCTGCCCCCTATCCCCAACACTCTTTGCAATTTATATCAATGAAGTAATATGTTGCTGGAACAAAACATATAAATTCGGAATAAGAATATCAGAAAATAGAAAATTAAACACCCTATTGTTTGCAGATGACCAAATAATAATAGCAAATTCCGAAGATAATCTACAGAGGTCTGTATGAACTTAACAAAATTACAGAAGAATATGGATTAAAGATATCTACAGAAAAAAACAAAATTATGGCATTTCAAGGTGTAGATCCTGTCAGAAGTAAAATTGTACTGGACAATAAAATTTTGGAGCAGGTGAATAATTTTACATATCTAGGATGCAATATCTCATATGAAGAAGTAAAAGGAATGTAAATGCAAAAATATCTAAATTTTTAAGAATTTTAGGGTTAATAAATTCTATCTTCAAGCCACAGTTAGTCCAAAAGCATTCAAGACTGAAAGTGTATAAAACACTGGCTCTTCTCCAACTCTTTTGTATGGTAGCGAAGTATGGACGTTGAAACAGAAGGATATACAGAGACTTAGATCTGCTGAAATGAGATATCTTCGGAGGACTGCAGGATACACACTACTAGATCACAAAAAAAATGAAGACATCTTAGAAGAAATTACACATGGAATCTTTAGAAAACAAAATTTCTGATTATAAGTCAAGATGGATACAACATGTTCATCGAATGGAAGATCACAGAATACCCAAACTAATGTTAAGATATCAACCTGCAGGAAGAAGAAAACCAGGACGTCCACTCAAAAGACTTCTGGATGGTGTTTCTCTTGAGGCCGAAACAGGTCAACAAATGGCCTAAATTCGTGAATGTACTATGATGATGATGATGAATTATTTGAAAAGTTAATTGTCAGCGTTATTCATTTGTTTTTACTGACATGAGCAATAAATAAATAAATAAATAACCACAAATAAATGTACTTTATTAATTTCATGTTTGTACCTTTATCCAATGAAAAAATATTTGCATATTTCATAGTGTTCCTCTAATTGTTTTGAGCAGTGTATATATATATATATATATATATATATATATATATATATATATATATATATAATTATTTCGTTATTAATCGTATGTATCTCAACTTACGTTGCGAGAAAACACACACTGCGGTCGCTTGAGCAATTTTAAAATTATGACTTTCAGGTTAACACCTAACGGTCGGATTTCACTGGTTTTTTGAGGACTTATTACATATTATTTAAATTATGTGTAGTGAAAATATCGAAAAACGCGCTGCTAGAGGTAATTTTTAATTTTCACTTCAGGTGAATCCCCATTCTTAATAGTGATTTTGCTGGGTAACAAACTCGACCTAACTACACATAAAATTTACTGCTATGTACAAAATTTGATTTAAAAAATAAATTACGGTCACTAGAGCGTTCACACACACACGCGCGCACGCGCGCATCTACCAAACAGGATCGATGAAGATTTGTAAAAAAATTAAAAAATATTTTTATAAGAACAACTTCAATAGTTACATTCCTTCACTAAATATTTTATATGTAATTTGATATTCTCAATATCTGTTAATCGTACAATTACTTAAATATAGGGGCGTTCAGCGCATCATTAGAGTTAGGTCCGTCTTCTGTCAAATATCCAACTTTATTAAATAGGCTATAACATTGTTTATGGTGAAAACTTAAAGTTAGGAATTAACGAAGATTTAGCAACAATATACATAATGAATTATGACAAAGAATACCAACAGATGAAGTATGAATGATTTTCCTTTTATCCTTATCTGTCTGAATCATTCACTTCCGGCCAGTAAGGGTAGAAAGTTTCTCAACTACCCATATGTTTATGTCTGCCAATTTCATAATATTTATTTCTTTTTCATTCCTTAAAATAATAGAAGAATTTATTCCAACCTCCCTAACAAAACGCGCTTTGGAATTTCATCTCCTGATTTTTTTTTAAAGCCTGAATATAGGGCATCCACCAAGATCTTCTCCATATGTCCCACTCTATGCCAACTTCTTTCTCTCATTCCATGTTTTCTTTTCCAGTACAATATTTATCAGCAATTTCTCTTGCCAAGTTTGTTTCAGATAAAGATTAAAATCTAATGCAGTCTGTTCAATCTTTTCATTGCCTTTCTTTTTAATGTGTGTACTATCCATTTCGATTTCAATTCCCATATCTCTATTTTAGTTTCTTTCCATCAAGATTAACTTCCCCCCCATAATTTTATATTTTAAAATTATTTCTGGCAATTGGTATACCCACTTAGTACTGATAAAATCCGTACAAAAAATTCGTTCAGGTAAATAGTCACAAAGTAAAATGTTAAAAATGTATACTTGGTAGGTGCCATCATACTCAACTAGGTTTATTGGTTTAAAAAAATATTTTTAAAGAACAGTTCTTAAAAATATGTTTTAAAAAACAGTTCATAAACAATAATTTTAACCTAGTTGAGGACGACGTCATCTGGCAGGTATACATTTTAACATTTTACTTTGATGCCGACTTACTGCAATTTTTAAGCTATAGAGGATACTTATGTCTTATCCATCCATCCATAGTAATTCTGCCCAAAGGCAGGTCCTTCACTGCAATCATAGCATTTTCATGCTATGCTTGCAGTTTTACTAGGGAATTGTGTAGGTGTGGTAGCTTCCCGTTGCTTTCTACACCGGTGAAGGATGATGATGATAATGATAATGGTAAGGATGATGGCCATATGATTTCGGGGACCGTTTGGGCCTTAAAGTTTTCCTGACATTTGTCTTAAAGGTGAGGAAAAACCCCGATAAAAACCTCACCCAGAAAAACTGCCCCGACCGGGGATCGAACCCGGGCCCGCTGCGTGACAAGGCAGCACGCTACCTCGAGATCACAGCGGTGGACTTATGTCTTATAAGCCGTAGAAAATACTTATTTATATTTTGTTGGAAATAATTTCAAATAACAATAGAAAATATTTCGCACATGAACAGTTTTTGTTAATAACAAATACAAATATAAGTAGGGCCTAAACTTTAACTCGGACATCTTGTTAAGACAATGCGTGACGACATTAAACAAGATAAATTACACCTAAAATGAATAAAAATTATACAAAATTAATTGACTGGTTGATTAAAAAAATTACAATGAGATAATTCGGAGCGTAAGTAAATGTTGTCCTCCTAACATCATCAACGTATGATTACAACACTCGTAATTGTTAATGGTGGATTTTATAGTTCAGAAATGTCATTCCTGAAGTATGTATATGCCAAAGGTAAGGAACTCGTGTGATGCATTGCGGATTTGTATCCTCTCTCCTCGTCTTTCCCGATATTGAGCGACGCGACGGCTTGTTGACGGGAAGGTCGCAGACTTACATTAGGGTCAAGGCGATGTTGAAGAAAATATACGAAGCAAACAAGAAGATATATATCATCATGACGAACAAATTCGTTTTAGGCCATGTGGCCTGTATGGTAAACCTAGCGAAGATGGTCTTGATCTTTCCACCGATGTTTTGGTCTTCCTTGGTCCCTATATGCCCAGTTGGGGTATATTGGAATGCCAATTTTGGAAGTCTATTTCTTGCCATATATATATATATATATATATATATATATATATATATTACTTATTCTCTGCTATTAATGAACAAATGGAAGTCTCTGACCATTGTTACAATTTTATTTATTTGTGTATTTATGTATTTACATTTGAGAGATTATACAAGAAGGGAAGAACTATTATGGCAAAACGACAAAGAAAAATTGAAAAGTTGACATAGATGAATTAGCAGTTCACATCCCTCTTAGATAAGTTCTCAAGGTTAAAGTCAAAAGTGTTTTAACTTGCTAAACAAAAATTGTCATTTTCTCCTAGATTCTAGATGAACATTGGTAACTTGCGGGAACTTAATTACATGTAATCGACGTCTACGGGATTACTTTATATAAAACTATGTTCGAATGCAACAATAATATATTTAATTGTCATAAGTAGTGCCACGGGTGATTTCCAATTTATCTACAGAATTTGGAAATCTAGAGTGGCATGTTAGGACTATTTAATGAATAAAATTAAGCTGTTTACTCACAAATCATTATTTAAATATAGTTATTTTAAAATATGCATATGTTTAATGTAAACGGCGTTGTTTGAAAACAAATGAGAAACGTTTGTTATGTTTCACTTGTTCATCACTGCAACCAGATCATAATATTTATTGCCAAAGGATCGCAATATTGTAAGAATGCACCCTAGTGGGGAAAAAATGAAACACATCAAACTGTATATTATAACCAACATTATAGGTTATTAATTAATTTCTGACGTCCTATGATGTAAATATGTCAATTATATTTTTCTGGAACGTTAATACCTGGCAAATAATACGTTTAAGAAAGTGCAAACAGTGGTTTATTTTTATTGTGGTATGATCAATTGTTAATTGTTTTCTATTATATCTCGCAAGCGGTACTTGCTTACATTCGTGCACTTATATATACAATCTGGGACCCACAATCATTATAGGATTCTTACATCGTGATATATAAATTGCTATATTGAACGTATTTCTTAGAGAGTCAGTCACTGCAAAATAATGCTCTGGCCTATTCAGAATATTAAAAAATGTGGAGCTTTCTGTAATATGATAAACTTAAGTCGATAAACATCGAGGTGAAACACGACTGTGATTGGTTGAAAAACAAAATTCACTGAAACGTGATTGGTCATTGACTCCCATTTAGGGCACGAGTTAAATAGTCAATATAAATCATGTAATAATTTTAATTTCAGCATTTGAAAGATAACTAAAAACAATAAGTAGGCCTAATATAAAATACACAAAAAAGTATACCCCTTTGGCAAAGTAAACTAAATAGAAATTTAGTCTCAGTTTATGATTTGGATGTCCTGCGCCGTAGCCCAGTGGTTAAGGCAAGATACCTTGGCGCAGAACTATAGGGCATGCACTGGTTCGAGTCTCCATGGGAGAAGACATTTTCTCATGGAATGTGATTGTTGTCACCCAGCATCATGAGGAATTTAGGCAACTACGAGTACAATAACTGCGACTCCAGGTTGAGAAACCATCTGTAACGTCTGGGGAGGACTCGATATGCTGACCACATGTCACCCCTACACTGGCTGTATGATCGTCCTATCTCTGTGATTAACACATGTGGATGTGAGGCAAACATCCAGCTGGTAGGCCAAGGGCCTTCTAGGCCTGTCCCCTGTCGCCCATGGAGTTTTATGATTTGAATGTCGTACACTCTATTTAAACGATAAAAATGCCTTCTTTTCATAGTTGAAGTATTCATAATGTTTCTTTTCGATAGGCACGCTTGAAAAACACACTGAATGCTATAAAGTTGGATATGCGTAAGAGAGGTTTACGGATGGAAAACCAATAAACTCTGGTTATCCTACAAATGAAACTCGCAATTTTCAGTGTAAGTAAGCCAAGAAAATATCAAAATTGTACTTTAAAGTCGCTTATGGGATATTATGTGTCTAATTTGCGTACATGGTTTCCGTTCGTTGTAAGCCGGCTATTTGGCATTGTCCAAGAATAATAAACTCTTGGGCTTAGAAATCTTAACAAAGAAAATTATGTTTTAATTTCGGATCACGTCACAAAGCAAACACATGTTCTTTCAGCACAAAGATGGGGAACAGAAATTTGCATAACGACCGTTAATAATAGAAACAAGATGGTGAAGGTTCTTAAGGAACTCTGCAAAAACTACATTATTAGCTTGAATATTAAATCGTGTACGAAATTGTTTGCCATTCGCCCTTAGGAAAATGTTAGTAGAAACACTTGCAATGCCCCATTTTGATTATTGTGACACTCTTTTTACAGACTTAAATATTATTTCCACTCAAATACTTCAACGTGTTCATAATTCTTGCGCACGTTTTATTTGTGGTATTCGCAAATTTGACCATGTTACACAGTCCCTGGAACAATTATCGTGGCTTCGTCTAAGAGATCGTAGAACTGTCCATTCCCTATCCCTTCTCTATAAAATACTTCACACATCATCGCCTAATTATTTATCACGCCGCTTAATCAGACTATCCGACACACATAATCTTGACACTCAATCCCATCAGCACATTGTCCTTTATATCCCGCCTCATCACACTGTATATTATTCATTATCTTTTACGGTGTCACTTACCAAAACATGGAATTCCCTTCCGCCCTATGTCAAAGACTGTCAAACTATAACATCCTTCAAAAATAAACTAAAGAATTATTTAATAACAAACTAACTTATACACCTCACTGATAGTATTCTTTTAGCAATATTAATATATTTAATTATTTATGAAAATAATATTAAGAATAACAAATATTTTTATTTGTTTTGTTTTAAATATTGTATAATCGTAAAACTAGTTTTCTATATGTCATTATTTTCCTGTTTTTTATATACACTAGACAGGGACAATTTAATATGTCTTGCTTGTATACATTTTATTATTAGTTTTAGTCTTAATTTTAACTAATATTAACTGGTTGTATTATAGATCGTAATACGTATATTAGATATTATCTTTTGATCAAATTTTTACTTAGTGTTTAATATTAGAGTTAATTAAGATTGTTATATTCTGATGTAATATATGTTTGTCCTGGTGAGTGGAAGAGAAGGCCACATGGCCTTAACTCCACCAGGCTAAATAAATCTAAATCTAATTTATGCTAGAAGTTGGGAAAGGATTTTTATGTAGGCTACTAAAAGTTAAGATTGCAGCACAGACGATATATAGACCAATCATTCAACTGTTTGTTATGTGAAACGAAGACAAAAGACTAGTCTTACTTCTGATTAGGGCTTAAACTATGTTGTAATCGTAAGTTTTAACACATACAAATTCTTTCCCTAGATTTCTCTGTAGTAAGTATTTGGCATTCAAGAATTCAAATACACTCTAGAAACACTAATATTTAACATAAGCCACAATTTCAATGTAGCAACACTGAGATACACATCGCTAGAGATGGACGCATAGGTATTTTGATTAAATGACAAAATAACTAGTTTATGAAATAGTGATTGCCACAATGCCTCTGATTCTAAGGTTCGCATTTTCAAACTCGGTCGGGGTCGATGAATTTTAAGGGCGTAAAAATCCTAAGTATGGCTTCTTTGGAAGTAAAACAAAGTATGTACACCCTCGATAGTTTAACGGCACATAAAAAACCTCAAGTCTGAAATAAGAAGCCTCAGAGCAAACTGTATCTGGCCTTGTACTCCCAGAGTTTGAATTGCGTCACTAGTGACTAAGTTGTTAATAACTGTCGTTAAATAAAATACTAATAAATAACTATCGTTCTCTTACGAACTGGAAGATTGCAAGGTCAGTGCATTGTAATAAAATTATAGGCTTATACTAGAGAAGCGTGCGTTTACGTTTTAAATTAATGCTCAGGATATGGATGTACATAGAGCTTATGAACTTCCGGGTTCGATAGTGCGAGTGTTTTGGAGTTGGTTGGTTACGGTTTTTGATCAATAAAACTATTATAATCTTACACAGAACGTAACTTTTGAATTTCTGACGGTTTACTAGATTCATATCAACAAAACGAATCTACCATTTGGAACTATTTACCGAAAATGGATGGGCTGATAGAATATTTGAAGACTGACATTCTTTTCCTTAAAGTTTAGTATTTTAAATAATACTATTTATATTGCAATAATATTTAGTAATTCTAATATTCAGGATTTTGTTAAACCGTAAAATAGTCTAATCAAAATTTACTAGATTTTTTCCCCCGATTTTCTCTATGTAAATATTACTAGCTTTTTGATTTTATCGATACACTCGTATCTACTTTATTGTAATCTCACTAGCGTTTTATTTTATCGATATATCTACTCGTAAAATTTATCTAAATAAAAAAACTCTAGTAGGTTTTGATTATAATGTTTTACGAATTTAAAAATTCGCGAAGATTAAAATTACTAAATATTATTGCAACATAAAAAATATTACTTGAAGTACTAAAATCTGAGGAGAGGAAGACTGGATTTTGGAATATTCTATCAGTCCATACGTCTTCCGTAAATGGTTTCAGATTGTAGATTCGATTTATTAATATGAATTAAGTAAGCTGTCAGAAATTCAAACCTTGGTCGAAAGAGTGACGATCTTTCACCGTAAAAATACAAACGTCAAGAAATGCGGACATGGGTTCTACTGGGGTAAAATTTTCCGGAGGTCAAATAGTCCCCCATTCGGTTCTCCGGGCGGGGACTACTTCAGGGAACCCATGCCAAAGGCTCAAACACAGGGACATGTTCCTAGGAACATGGAATGTTAGGACTTTATACAATAGCGGGGCACTAGAGATATTAACGCGGGAATTGGATAAATCGCCCTTGGATATAGTCGCTTTACAGGAAGATAGGTGGCCAGGAGAAGGTAGTCAGGAATCAGGAAGCTTTGCATTATACTATGGGGGTGCAGAAAGACCTGCATTTGGAACAGGTTTTTTAGTCAGAAGGAGGATCCTATCCGCTATCCGAGATATTAAGTTTGTTAGTGATAGGATATCATACATAATTCTAATGGGTAAACGACATGATTTTATAATTGTAAATGTACATGCCCCCACAGAAGATAAAGATGACAAGATCAAGGATGAGTTCTATGAAGAATTAGAATGCTTATTTGATAGCCTTTCACGATATCATATGAAAATTATCTTAGGAGATTTAAATGCAAACGTGGGGCGGGAAGATATATTCAAACCAACAATAGGCAAATTCAGTCTTCATGAAGATAGTAACGACAACGGGGTTAGATTAGTCACATTTGCCACATCAAAGAATCTCATTGTTAAGAGCACAACATTTCAGCATAAGCATATTCATAAATACACCTGGACGTCCCCAGATGGAGAAACTCGGAACCAGATAGATCATGTATTATTGGATAAACGCTGGCACAGTAGCATCATTGATATTAGATCAGTTAGAGGGACAGACTGCAATTCAGATCATCATCTGGTCAAGGTGAAAATCAGACAACGGCTATCGCTTATGAGAGGAACAAACGCTAAAGATGGATTCTGTAAATATGAATTAAAAAACTTGAAAAATGATGAAATGCGGCAAGAATACCAAATCAAAATTGCTAATAGATTTGAAGTACTGGAATCTTCAGATGACAATGTGGCAAACGAAGAAGAAACTGATATAAATAAAGAATGGGAGTCTATAAGAGATACTATTAAATTGTCAGCATCAGAAAGCATTGGTTGTTTAAAAAAGAGGCAAAACAAGAAATGGTTTGATGAGGAATGTGCCGACATTGTAAAGAAAGAAAGCTAGCAAAAATGAAATGGTTACACGAGCCAAATGAGGTAAATTTAGAGCAATTGGGTAGTGTTAGACGGGAAACCACCAAGTTACTAAAGAGTAAGAAGAGGGAATATTTGAGAGAGAAGATTAATGATCTTGAAATGAATGCAAAAAATAGGAACATTAGACAATTATATCAGGGAATTAGTATAGAGAAGAAAGGGTTTCAGGCTAGAACAAACATAATTCGGAATGAAAATGGGGATATGATTGCAGATTCCAATAGTATATTAAATAGATGGAAAAGTTATTTTAATCAGCTATTAAATGTACATACAGAACAGGACATTGAGGAGGATAAGTTACAGACTGCAGAAATGTTAGTCGCAGAGCCAAGTGCATTAGAGGTTGAAATGGCAATTGAAAATTGAAGATGTATAAAGCATCAGGTTCAGATGAGATCCCAGCAGAACTGATAAAATCAGGGGGAGAAAAACTGATGGACAAGATACGCTGGTTGCTTAGTGTGATTTGGGAAAAAGAAGCTCTTCCAGATGAATGGAAGGAATCAATTATCGTACCAATTTATAAGAAAGGAGATAAAACTGATTGCAACAACTATAGGGGCATCTCATTACTTTCAACTTCGTACAAAATTCTAACAAATATATTAGTAAGCAGACTTACTCCCTATATTGATGACATTCTAGGAGATCATCAATGTGCATTTAGAAGAAACAGGTCTACAACAGATCAGATTTTTAGTATAAGACAGATTTTAGAAAAGAAATGGGAATATAATGGTACTGTACATCAACTATATGTAAACTTCAAAAAGCATATGATTCAATTAAGAGGGAGAAGTTATATAGTATCCTGCTGGAGTTCGGAATTCCTAAAAGTTAGTTAGACTTATACGAATGTGTCTAAATGGCTCAACGAGTAGGGTGCGTGTAGGCAAACAGTTCTCAGACACTTTTGAAATCCAGAATGGGTTGAAGCAAGGAGATGCACTATCTCCTCTACTATTTAATTTTGTACTAGAGCATGCCATTAAATCTTTAGAGAATGAGGAAGGCTTACAACTGAATGGTATTAATAAGCTGTTAGTTTATGCTGATGATGTAGTACTACTGGCCGATAGCGAGGAGATACTAAAGGCCACACACGCACACACTATTGAGTAACACTAAGAAATTAGGACTGGAAGTAAATATCAGTAAAACTAAATATATGGTCACACATAGAAATACATTATATAATGGAAATGGACAGCTAATGACAAATGAGGGAAATTTTGAGGAATTGGCTGAATTCAAATACCTAGGAACAATAATCACAAATAGGAATGAGATGCACAAAGAATTAACATAGGCTCAATTCTGGAAATGCATGCTATTATGCATTGCAGAGACTTTTGATGTCCCAACTCCTTTCAAAAAAACGTTAAGCTGAAAATATATAAAACTATTATTCTACCAGTTATATTATATGGGTGCGAAACATGGACTCTTACTTTAAGGGAGGAAAGGAGATTACGAGTATTTGAGAATAAAGTTCTTAGGAACATTTTTGGACCAAAGAGAGATGAACAGACAGGTGAATGGAGAAGACTACATAACAATGAACTACATGGTCTTTATAGGAAGCCAGATATAATAAGAACAGTTAAGTCCCGTAGACTGCGATGGGCAGGACATGTTGCGCGTATGGGGAATGAAAGACGTGCATGGAAACTTCTTGTAGGAAAGCCAGAAGGAAAACGCCCAGTTGGTAGACCAAGAATGAGGTGGGAGAACAACATTAACTATGATTTGAGGGAAGTGGATTATAGGGGAATGATTGGAAGGCATTGGCTCAGGATAGGGATGTATGGAGAGCTTATGTCCGTGCGGCCATGAACCTACGGGTTCGATAGTGCCAGTGAGTAAGTAAGTAAGTCAGAAATTCAAAAGTTACGTTCTGCTTAATGTTCTAATAGTTTTATTGATTAAAAACCACTTATACAACTTTGTCACCATCGCATCCGGAGGTTCACGACCGCGCAGGCAAACTTTCCATCCATCCCTATTGTCAGATGTTTTCCAATCATCCCTGGATAATTTACCTCCCCCGAACTTTCAGATCAATTTAATATACTCCTGAAATCAGCAATCATAACTCCATTTTCATTTTTAATTATATTTGTTCTAGCTTGAAACTTTTCCCTTTTATCCCAATCTCCTCATACAATTTTCTGAAGTTCTTATCTACTGTATTCCCTTCATTTCGAGATCATCAATAATGTATGTTTAATAAATTAAACTTTTTTAAAAAATCAACATATATATATATATATATTATAATTAATTTAATTTGCTTACTTGTTATAGTTAGCTGCCAGATGATAGTGAAGACCGAGTTCTCGCTACATCTAGTAATAATGGAGAATAATATATATATATATATATATATATATATATATATATACATATATATATATATATATATATATAAGAAAGATAAAGGTTTATATTGGATTTGCCCGGTTGTGTAATGGATAGCGCACTGGGGTACCAATCCAGAGGTCCGGGTTCAAATCCCGTCTAGGCATTTATTTTTCTTATGTCATATATATATATATATATATATATATATATATATGAGTTAAACAGTCGTTAGAAAAATGTGTCTTAAATTTTAAAAAAACTTTTTTTTTTGTGTTTGACGTGTTGGGGAAGCTTTATCATTCAATTTCTATTTCCTTCTTTATTTACCTTTTTATAATGAGTATATCTTATTTCTGAAGATGAATAATACCAAAATAATGATTTTATTCCTATTTCCTGATATGCCAATGTTAAACATGCTTGTTGCGATTGTCGTAAGTACTAAGGTTCAATTTCTAATTTCTGTATTTGGCCAGACACAATAAGCCGACGACTCTACCAACATTCAAGGTGATGAAGATAAAAAACACAATTCACGCAATGACAGGAAAAACACTCACACTCACACACACCCCACACACACACCACCAACCACAGGCAAAATCACCACGCATATGCGCAACATACAAACCAAAACAAAAGCCACAGACGCGCGTACCACGAGTACAAAGACATTCACACGCTCGAACTCACAACACACCAATAAATCTATACACGCAGACCACAAGCACACAAGCAGAAGTACGCTCAAACCACATAAATTTTTTTTTTCTATGAATAGCAAGTAAACTCTCTTCCTCACATTATAGTAGCTAGTAGAGTAAGTAATGCATTTTAATTGTCTTTTCCGCTGTTAACAGAAGATAATCCAAAGTAGTGAATATAATAGGAAACTTAATTTTCGCGTTGAATTTTATATAAAATTGCGTTGTATTTTGAATCAATATTTGTTGCTGTAATATTTTTCCTACTGATATTTTTATTCAAATTTCAAGCATTATTAGACTGTACAGAGTCGAAACGAACTCTACCCACAAACATACTGTGATTGTTCAGAGAAGTTGATGGGTATTTTGATACAAAGAGCTCACTGTCTCAAAGTGCATTTAACAGAGCAATATTTAATGTAGATGTGACAGGCTAGTGTTATGTCCATTTGAATCTCACGCTAATAAATACCTTATTCAGCCTCAGATTATTCCCTAGAACGAGATTTCTTAATTGCGTGACAAATCATCAGGCTACTTAGAGTAAAACCCAGACGCATGAATCTCAATACCGAAATACTTACAAAAATACGCTGAGCATCTACGGGGTGAATCATAAAATGGCTATATATTTGATCGCGTTGTGTGATGAAAATATTACCATTAAAGGAAATATGAAATTACTATTGGAAAGGCAATTATTCAAATTACAACAAAGGAATAAAACAAAACAGTGTAAAATTTACGTTATTAGTCAAAATGGCATTGAATATGCAACAGCAAATTACAATTGCTGCATGGGCAATAACGTATGCTAATGATCGTGAGCCCGCAAGACGGGCAAGACGTGAGTTTAACGTAGCATTGCAGCCGTCGACTGTGGGGAAGTGGAGAAAAGACTGCTGGGAACGGGAAGGATGCAGAAAATCAAACCTCCTGGAAGGCCTCGCATTAGCACGGATGCAGAAACAACGAAGAAAATTGTGGAGGCGTTCGACGCTAGCCCACAAAAATCAGTCCGCCAAGCTGCACGTGAGCTTCATATCAGTTAATAAGAGTGTGTGTCGTGTTTTGAAGCGTGAGAAGTACCACCCCTTCAAACCGATTCGTGTCCACGAACTTAATGAAGACGACCCTGACAGGCGGATGGAATTTTGTGAATTTGATGTAAGGGAATCAGCAAATGACGAACATTGGTACAGAAAATTGCACTTTTCTGATGAAGCTGTTTTCCATGTGAACAGACGTGTTAATCGACACAATTGTCACTATTATGGTAAAGAGAATCCTAATGTTATTGATGAGACACGTTTACGATGCGGCAAAGTCACTGTTTGGGCTATGATCGGATGGGAAGGACTGTTAGGAATGCGAATTTTGGATGAGACTGTTAATGGTGATCGGTATAGTGATATCCTTAGACAAACTGTCCTGCAAGTAATGCAAAGTGCTGAACATGAACAATGTTTATTCCAGCAGGATGGTGCGCCTCCTCACTATGCAATTGCGGAGAGGGAAATTTTGGATGATCATTTGCAAAACAGGTGGGTGGGAAGAAGATGCCCCATTGAATGGCCAGCCCGTTCCCCTGACCTCACAGCATGTGACTATTGGTTGTGCCGTTATTTGAAGGTGTAGGTTTATGCCCGGAAACCTCAAGACGTCAACATGCTGAAATCAGTGATAGAGGAAGAAATTAGAGCTATTCCTCTAAACATGTATCATAACACAATGAATAACTTCCCAAAGCGTTGCCAATTATGCTTGGAGGTAAATGGCGAACAGTTTGAAGCAATAAAGTGGCTTGCTTAGTTTTGTTGTAAGTGATTTGTTTTGTTTTGTTCTATTGTTGTAATTTGAAGGATTCCCTTTCCAATGATTACATCATATTTCCTTTAATAATAATATTTTCGTCACAAAATGATTGCAACATCTACAGGGGCATTTCATTACTTTCAACTTCGTACAAAATTCTAACAAATATATTAGTAAGCAAACTTACTCCTTATATTGATGACATTCTAGGAGATCATCAATGTGCATTTAGAAGAAACAGGTCTACAACAGATCAGATTTTTAATTTAAGACAGATTTTAGAAAAGAAATGGGAATATAATGGTACTATACATCAACTATATGTAGACTTTAAGAAGGCATATGATTCAGTTAAGAGGGAGAAGTTATATAGTATCCATCTGGAGCCCGGAATTTCTAAAAAGTTAGTTAGACTTGAATGTGTCTAAATGACACAAAGAGTAGGGTGTGTATAGGCAAACAGTTTTCGGACACTTTTGAAATCCAGAATGGGTTAACGCAAGGAGATGTACTATCCCCTCTTACTATTCAATTGTGTATTGGAGCACGCCATCAAATCTTTGGAGAATGAAGAAGGCCTACAACTCAATGGTATTAATAGGCTGTGAGTTTATGCTGATGATGTAATATTGAGCGATAACGAGGAGATACTAAGGGCCAACACATACACTCTATCGAATAACACTAAGAAATTAGGACTGGAAGTAAACATCAATCAAACTAAATATATGTTGACACATATAAATGCATTATATAATGGAAATGGACAACTAATTACAAATGAAAGGAATTTTGAAGAAGTGGCTGAATTCAAATATCATGGGACAATAATCACAAATAGGTATGAGATATACAAATAAATTAAATATAGGCTCAATTCTGGAAATGCGTGCTATTATGCATTACAGAGACTCTTGTCTTTGCAAGTCCTTAAAAAACTTTAAACTGAAAATATAGAAAACAGTTATACTCCTATTGTATTATATGGATGCGAAACACGGACTCTTACTTCAAGGGAGGAAAGAAGATTATGAGCATTTGAGAATAAAGTTCTTAGGAAAATTTTTGGTCCAAAAAGAGATGAACAGACATATGAATGGAGAAAACTACATAATAGTGAGCTACGTAATATATAATAAGAACAATTAAGTCTCGTAGGCTGCGATGGGAAGGACATGTAGCACGTATGGGGGATGAAAAGAGGTGCATGGAAGTATTTGGTAGGAAAACCAAGGGAAAACGCCCAGTTGGTAGACCAAAAATGAGGTGGGATAATAACATAATCCATGATTTGAGGGAATTAGATTATACAGGGGATGATTGGGAGGCATTAGCTCAGGATATATGGAGATCTTATGTTCGGGCGGCCATGAACCTACGGGTTCGATAGAGCCAGTGAGTTAGTTTTGATAACAGATCTACCATATTTCACTGGATTCTGGGATTCCAACTGATGAAACTACACAATATTCGTTTAAATTGTTATTATTAAACCTATCGGGGCGTATCAGCATTTTACGAAAAAATCGAACAGTAAGATTGTTTTACTGTTTGTTTGTTCTTGTAAGTTTCAGTGAGTTTTAAAACGGGTACATGGCGCAAGTATTGATTGCGGTTTTGAGAAGCTGTGTCCTCATTTTCTGCCTCAAAGCGCTCAGAGTTTTTTTTTCTACAGAAAATTGTATCGAGCACGCATTGCAGGTGATGGTGTTCTTTATGCGTGACTTTGACAGCTGTTAGTTAAAACTTTATTTCACAACAAGATTTACAATTCAATTTTAACTTTAATTTTATTTTTATTTTCAGACGCTTCAATATTTTTATCATATCGCTTCAGGTTGCCTGTAGGCTGTGTGTGTAGTAAATAGCCATACAACTGATATTAATTTTAGTAATTATGAATGAAAGCTAATAATGAAATACAACGTGGTAGTGAAATAGAAATCTAACAGATGAAGAAAAAATGAAAAACCCCAGTCACATTGATTGGTTTCAGGATTTGAACTCGGGACTTCCCGAATACTGGCATCAAACGCTATCGTCGCAGCCAAATTGTTGGATAATAAAATATTGTTAAAACGATAACTCGAATATTCCAAATATTAACTTATTTTTATACTTAAAATCGTGGTATTTTCTGATAAGAGAAAGGCAGCGTTCAATATATCATCCCATTTCTTTTAAATTCTTATTTTAAACTAGGATAGATAATAATTATGCAATAATCATAATGTGCGAGTACAATCAAAGATTATCTGACACTTTCAAATTTAAAATTATTTTTTTCTAAATAATAGTCAACTAACAATTATGTAACAATCTTTGTTTATTTTATTTCATATTACTTTCTTATATGCTATTAGATTTTATGTAACATAAAATCAAATAGGAATGAGATGCACAAAGAAATTAAACATAGGCTCAATTCTGGAAATGCGTGCTATTATGCATTGCAGAGACTTTTGATGTCCCAACTCCTTTCAAAAAACGTTAAGCTGAAAATATATAAAACTATTATTCTACCAGTTATATTATATGGGTGCGAAACATGGACTCTTACTTTAAGGGAGGAAAGGAGATTACGAGTATTTGAGAATAAGTTCTTAGGAAAATTTTTGGACCAAAGAGAGATGAACAGACGGTGAATGGAGAAGACTACATAACAATGAACTACACGGTCTTTATAGGAAGCCAGATATAATAAGAACATTTAAGTCCCGTAGACTGCGATGGGCAGGACATGTTGCGCGTATGGGAATGAAAGACGTGCATGGAAACTTCTTGTAGGAAAGCCAGAAGGAAAACGCCCAGTTGGTAGACCAAGAATGAGGTGGGAGAACAACATTAACTATGATTTGAGGGAAGTAGATTATACAGGAATGATTGGAAAGCATTAGCTCAGGATAGGGATGTATGGAGAGCTTATGTCCGTGCGGCCATGAACCTACGGGTTCGATAGTGCCAGTGAGTAAGTAAGTAAGTAAGTAACATAAAATAAATTAGCATACCTTCGTTCTTCAATATAGGCTAATTTATATAACCTAGGATAATATTATTATGTTCATTTAAAACGTGATTAAATTACTTCCATTTATCTAAAACCACATTAATATTATGAGGGAACATTTAAACATGTGTCTTTTTAAATTTTGTTTTCTTGAAAAAAAAAAGACAAAATACCGGTGGGTTGGGTTCTATGCCATGTATCTGACTACATAAATTCAAGCAAAAAATATTATAGCAGTATGCGAATAATTACCAAGAATGAAGTGGGAGAATAACATTATCCATGATTTGAGGGAAGTAGATTATTCAGGGGATGATTGGAAAATATTAGCTCAAAATAGGAATGTATGGGGAACTTTTGTCCGGCGCGCGTTCGATAGAGCCAGTGAGTTAATTGTCAGTAGGGCTAGGATTTTTATATACTAAAAGGTAAGATTGCAACATAGTATAATGAAAAGTTAGACTTATGACTGTCGTTTGTTTTGGTTTCACATAATACGATATACTATGTGAAATGCAATCTTATCTTTTATTACATACAAATACTAGCCCTAGTTACTATGTGAATAATTGCCTCAGCAATGTATAATATGTGTTCTTTTTAATTAATTCAGAAAATGCCTACAAATTCAATCAAAAGTTGTAAAAATATTCTAAATTGCGCCATATTATCATTGCAACATGTCAAGTAATCATTGTTGAAACAAAGCACAACGTATGAAAGCTTGCTATAAATGATCACGAAGTACCTTCCAAATAAAATCTACACATTATAACCCACCTACCTGAAAAAGAAAACATGTTGGCAATTTACTATAGCAGAAACATAAAGAAATGTGTTGACACCATGTCTGTGATTATCAATATAGTTAGTAACAAGAGGTCCGTTGCAAGATTCACAGACCAGGCACAGAATAATCAAATACCGGTATGAAAGTAAACAACTCATTCTGTGTTTCAAAGGAAGAGTGGGGGTATTGTATTCAAGAATCACTAGTTGATGAATTACATCTTATACCCTACAGACGTATAGGAAAAGCGATAGCTTCAAATGATCACCAGTTAAATCATTTTAAACTTATGTTATAAATAACTTATCCATCGCTGTGGTCTCCGAGTAACGTCGTTATCTTGAACGCAGCGGGCCCTGGTTCTATAAGTTTCCTGGATAATGGATTTTCCCCTAATCTTTAAGTCAATGCCAGGAAACATAAAGGTCCAAACGGTACCCGAACATCACATCATAATCATTTAGTGTGAATAGCGTGTTTCGTCTTATGGTGTGTTATTTTCCCGGAGGAGGCGCTGGACAGAGCTGATTCATTCGGAAAGGCCCTCCATATCCCTGTGTGGTCAATAAAGTATAGGTATGACCCAAAGTCCATTGTAAGGCCTGGTCGGCGTGGGGCATGTAAAAGTACTTAGGTTATAAAGTGAAATTAAACTACGAAGCAGAAGTAGAAGAAGAGGTTATAAGTAGCTTTTAATAATTACTGCTTAACTTAGGCGATTTTATATAACTTTGTACAATCCTTAGTTTTAATAGATCATACGAAACGTTTACTAGTTATCGTTGAATAGAATGCCTTAACTCGACTGTGAAATAAATGAATAAGCAATCGAATAAATGAGTAAGTAATGAAATAATAAATCAGACAAATAAAAAGAATGCAACGTCAGGTAAATATCGTGCACACAAATTACATCCTCGTACACTGAGCATTTTGAAATATGAAACCAATGATCGGATATAGATATTTAACATTTTATATCCATAAACAATTCACATACACCATCACAGATCACACTAAAATATTTATATCCCCCACAGAGATTGGTTTAATTTCAGATCCACTGCAGCTACTTGTATTACATTATGAAAAGGTAAAGCACTTGTAACATGGGCGAGGAGCAGTCGCTTGTAGATTGTAATTGTGTCTACACAATATTTGAAACAATATGGCCGAATAACAAAGCACATAATTTCGTTGCTTCATGACAATTCCACGATCACACTGAACTTTTAGCATAATGGTCCTCGAGATCAACATTTTATATTATTGAACTTTATCAAGTATCTAGTTTTGCTTACTAACTTTCTAACTGATGAGTTGAATTACATGCTTAAAAATTGGCTCGTTTACCAGATATTAAAACAATGATACCATTTTTTAGAATTTATATTGGCACAGGTATGCTAACTATACAATTCGTCCTTGACATTGATTAGAATTTTAAGATATAACCATCTCTTAAACAGCATTAATATTTTTTTTTACTATACGCCACCTACATTGAGTGTTTAGGCTATATATGAAAAGATAGCTCAGGTGTCAAAACGTCTGGTGAACGAACTGGACGAGGCGAGTTCGATCTCGCACAGCGAAAGATAGATTTTTTTTTCACGAGATAGGTTTTTAAAATCACACCGGAACATTCGAGTATAATAACAGAAATTTGTTACGTAACGAAAACGCCTATATAGTCTTGGCTAACTATTAGTCTCAGAGACGTGAGTGGGGTGTCGTTTTTTACCATGCACAGTCAGGTCGCTGATACGACCTTGAGTTTACGTCGTGGGCGAGAAGGTTGGCGGGGAGGGTGAACAACATTGATTGACAAAACCGGCGCTCTTGCTCCTTTCCAACCAGTGTATCTCACTACTTTATCATCGTCGTAGTTTATGTGTTTGTGTATAGTGTTTGTCGAGATCATTCGATCTAAGTAATCCAGTATAAAATTCAATATGTCGGGCTCAGTCCGCGCATTAACCACCAAAAATATAGATTACGCATGTTGTTGGAAAGAGGAAATTATGGTCCACGCACAGGTATCCCAATGTCCGATGCCGAGCGAGCGAATCTGTTTCGGGAGCATCGCAAAGCTGTGAAGGCGCACTCAGTATATGATGCTGCGAATACCTCTATTGGTGTGCCCGAAAAGCTTGAAGATAATACTCTAGATCTGTCGAAGACGTTTCAGGGCTGATGCATGTTAACATCATTCGAATTATGCGATACAGGACCATTGGCATACAGCAGACAAACGCTTCAAAAGGCATTCGAAAATTTTGGTACGCCAACAATGTCTCGTCTTCGTTTTAATCCAATACGCTAAAATCGACTGACTGACTGACTGACATAGACGTTTCACGTTAAACCAACTGCCGTACGCCCCGATTTTTCTTCACTCATTCGTGTTCAGACAGCTCCTACAAATGAGTACCAGAACTTCTTGAGGAATAGAGTCGGCAAAGCTCAGAATATATGGATAATTGCGTTTGCACTCCTAATGGACCTTCTTGATCTTCATGTTAAAAACGCAATTTTACCCTGAATATAAAAATATTATTCAAATAAGTAGACCCAATATTTGTAGTGTGTGATTATTGATTAGTATTATTATATTATTATTATTATTATTACTCGTTGATAGCTAAAATCAAGTGTAGATCAAAACTGGGATCAGGGGGGAATATAATGTACAATACACAAAAAAAAATCTACAAACACGCTTCTTAACATAATTCAACTTAATTATTTCATATAAAGATGTTGATTGCATTTACAATTAAACGCTATGATCTAGGGGTAACATGGTGTCTCTACTGCTGGCCTCGCATCCACACGTGTTAATCACATAGGTAGACGATCATCTAACCAGTGTAGGGGTGACATGTGGATAGCATGTCGGGTCTCCCAGCCGTTATAGCTGGTTTTCTCAATCTGGTGCCGCTACTTAATATAGCTACCCAAATTCCACACGATGGCTGGGTGGTTACCGGCCCCATACTATCCGAAATTCCATGATAAATTCCTTCCCCATGAAGAATCGAACCAGCTCTGCACCAAGGCATCTTGCCTTAACCACTCTGCTACGGAGCGGAACTTGGGGTTTCTCAGGGTCACCTTAAATTGTGAGGCAAGTGCTAGGAAATTCGGACCACAATAGCACTGAAAAATGACTGGCTTCAATTTAATATAATGAATATTATTCAATTGAAATTAAGCTCAGACACCAGAACCATGCAGTTTACAACAATAAAACAGATTAACATAGTTCCATCAAAGATCGCGAGTTAGCACCTATAAGATCACAATTGAAATGAAGGGTGCCACTGTTTTAATTAAGGACGCTCTTTAACTCCTCGTGTCATTAGCTTGGAAATTAAAATCCGGACGTGAAAATGTCGATAAATCATTCTTAGAGGCCTTTAAAAAACATGAGGTTTTCTTTTATGTGCCGAGAATCTTTGATACGGGACCAAGCGATTTGCTTCCCTTCCGAAGGAAGTCATGCTAAAGATTTCACACCCTCAAAAATCAATCGACTTCGGCAGAGTTTGAACCCACCAACATCGGAACTAGAGGCGAACATGGTACCTATTAGACCACCGCACTGACGAGAATTTGAATGCCCCACCCCTAGAAACAATATTGTGTATCAAAGGTTTAAGAACCCAGGTGTATTCGATGGATATGCATAAAAAACACAGGTTAAAAAATAATCTCACGTTACTGAGAGAGCACTTCGATAGAGAAGGTAAAGACATATGTAGCTATCGAGAGAGAGAGAGAGAGAGAGAGAGAGAGAAAGAAAGAGAAAAAAGAGAAAGAGAAAGAAAGAGAAAGAGAAAGAAAGACCAGAAAGCGAACGAAAGAAAAGAGGAAGAGAAAGAATCCTCACCCTCCTACCTCCCTCTCCCCTCCCATCTCCCTCTCCTCACTCTCCCTGCTCCCTCCCTCTCTCGGCTCTCTCCCTCTCGCCATTCCCTCGCTCCCTCTCCCTCTCTCACTCTCAACTATCTCACCTCTCCCTCTCTCCCTCTCCCTCTCCCCCGTCCCTCTCTCCCTCTCTCCCTCTCTCTCCTCCCCTCTCTTTCTCTCGCTCTCTTCGCTCCCTCTCTCTCTCTACCTCCCTCTCTCTCTCTCCCCCACTCTCTCTCCTCCTCCCGCCGCTCCCTCCTTCTCTCTCTCCCTCTCTTTCTCTCTCCCTCCCCTCTCTCCCTCCCTCATCTGCCCTCTCGCGCTCTCTCCCTCCCTCTCCTCCCCCTCTCTCCCTCCCTTCTCCCTCCCCGCTCCCTCCCTCTCTCCCTCCCTCTCCCTCCCTCGCTCTCCCTCGCTCTCTCCCTCCTCTCTCTCCCTCCCTCTCTCTCTCGCCCTCCCGCGCTCTCTCTCTCTCCCTCCCTCTCTCGCTCTCCCCGCCCTCTCTCTCTCTCCGCTCCCTCTCTCTCTCCCTCCCTCGTCTCAATCTCCCCTCCTAGAGAGTAGTCTGTGTGTGTGTGTTTGTGTGTTTTTCCATCCAAACCAATAGACATTAACCTCATATCGAAATCTTCTTGAAACGATATTTTTATTAAAGCGATTACAAAATAAAAACTAAAATTAACATGTCCAGAAAGGAAATTAAAAATTAAATAAATAAATTACTGCAATAAATATCCAGTAAATTGAATAAGTTATTTACAGAAACAATTTATTTAATGACTTCTGTTGCAACTTCTTGCCTTTATTAGGATATCTGTGAAGATACTTTATTAGGAATGATTTATGTGAAGTCGTAAATAATATTCAGCTACACATAAATTTGTATTTGTTTGTTTGGTTTTTCAATTGCAACACATGTTAAAATATTTAGAAAAATATTCGAACAAATTTACTCTGAAAATATTTGATGTTCCAAATAGTGTATCCCCAGTCAAAAACCAGACGGGTGAGGTGATTATCAGATTGAGGCTATTCCTAGTTTTCCTCAGTCATCAAGAAAAATTCTATGTTGGGATTTCATTAACAGAACGCATTTTATCATAAGTAATGCCACGAGTGATTTCCAAATGATCGATAAATTCCCGACTCACGAAGTGAGTCGTGAATTTATCTAGAGAATTTGAAAATCACGAGTAGCATTTGTTATGAATATTTAACGAATAAAATTAAGCTGTTTACTCACAAATCATTATTTAAATACAGTTATCTTAAAATATTTATATATTTAATGTAAACGGCGATGTTTAAAACAAATGAGAAACGTTTGTTATGTTTCACTTCTTCATCACTGCAACCAGATCATATTATTTATTGCCATAGGATCGCAATGTTGTAAGAATGCACCCTAGTGCACCAACATTATATTTTTATTATTAATTATTTATAATGTCCTATGATGTAAATATGTCAATTATATTTTTCTGGAACGTGAGTTCCTGGGAAATAATACGTATAAAAAGTGTAAACAGTGTTTTTTTTGTGGTATAATCAATTGCTACAAATATTTTTTCTATTATCTTTCTTAGAGAGTCAGTCTCTGGAAAATAATGGTCTGATCTATTCAAAATGTTAAAAAGGAGGAGCTTGATTTTAAGGTGATAAAAATTAAACTGATAAAATCGAAGTTAAAAACGACTGTGATTGGTTGTAAATCAAAATTCATTGAAATGTGATTGCTCATTGACTCCCATTAGGGGCATGAGTTAAATAGTCAGTAATAACCATTTCATATTTTATAAAAAAAATTATATTCAATGCATTTGCACGTGGATCAAAGGTAAGTTCAGTGGAATATACATTACCATCATCTCTCCCCACGCAGCCCAGGCCTTAGTGACAAGACTTGTCGGGAGAGGGAGTTTAAACTTTAGGGTACACGAGATCACACAAGTGATCAATCCAGTACCTCCTCCGAGACAACACAACATTGATGGAACACATCATTCACACACGCATTCATAATAAATATGGCGAATAGGATGGAGATTGTTTGCTCCTTAAAGTTTACTGACAGTTATCTCGCAGGTGAAGGAAAAACCCGAAAAAAAACATCATACAGGGAATTTGTCCCGATCAGGGATAGAACTCGAGCCCGCTGCCTACGAGGCAATGGTGTAACTTGAGACCATTACAATGGTCATATACTGTATCAATGATGTTTTTTTTTAATTCTATACTTAATTGGTATAAATCTAAGCGATAAGTGTTTTCTTCTTATCGATCAGCTTAACATCAAATATATCGCCTCAAGAGAAAAAAGTACGAAAGAGTTGTCATGGAAACGCCCTAGCAAATAGGACTGAGCTCTGTACTTACCCGAATCTCACGTCAAGTATCCGGTCAAAAAGTGTCCACAAGGACTCACAAAATTATATTTTCAAATGATAACAAGTGCTATACAATACTACGGACTTCACTGTATCACAAGGTGTACTGATAAAACAGACATGCCTATAGCTTTATCGATAAATATCTTGAGATAATACTGCATTGTAAAACCCAGATTCACGACTCCCACATACACAAATGCTGTAGATCTTAAACGGTGCTTATGTATTGTTCTAAAATAATTTTAACTACTAATTTAAAGATAAACAGTTTTAACTATCGTTTTCATATTTATAATTAGGGCTCGGACATGAAGTTAGATTAAGTGCAGTCTTACTATACACAATATTGCTTGATGAGACAGTGATAGGGGGTGTAGTAGCACCAGTCTCTGACTAGTATGGCATTTGTGCTGTACTGTTTACAGGTGATACAGGCGGGTAATGAAATAAGTAGCTAATTGTGGATTACAAGTTTATTTTGTTGATTAAAATATATTTTAACTTTTTAATTAAACGCTACAGTACAATAAAAAGTTAAACAAATTTATAATTTCCGTACATTAATCCTCTTTGTGCATCTATAAATACAATGCTGCATACATTATTACAAAAAATAACAAGTTCATTATTTCTACACATTTATTTTCTTCGTAAAGTTTTAAATAAAGAGGTAACACAAAAAAAGTATGTGCACTGTACATAATACTTTTAAAACACTGTTAGTTTAAACAAACTCGTTTCGCTGTCTGTAGAGCTGTTACAAAAAAACTTACAATTGAATAACAACGTATTTCCGTAAAGTTTCAAAACCAAAAACTGTCTTCGATGACTGTTACCAAGCAAAGTTTATATTTAGAAAAACTTCATTTTACTTCACATTAGGTAACTGGTGCAAAACGAAAGTAGGGTATATCACAGGTATCTAACATGGAGACAGTACATGCGTTCTTGTTGTCCATTAGAAAATCCTTTTACTGCAAATAGCTGAGTATCCAGGATTTTTCAGCAATACACTTTGCAATTTCTGTTTTGCAATTTCAGATGCCAAAACTGCCTCCTGTTTTAGCAAAATGTCGCGATAACATTTTTACCAGTTTTATGGAATCAATCAGTGCTAATGTGAAGATTCCAGTTTTTATTATTATTAAAGGTATATCTGTGTAGAAGTTGTTGATTACCAGCAAATTTTGATACAGTTGCCCTGACATCAGAGATTTCACAATTTTTATCGCCGAACTTCCTTCAGCATCAAATGTATTAACTACTTTAACAATCACTTCACTATGTTGTAAGTAGTATGCAGTGATCTGCAACCAAGTCCCCCATCGCGTTAAAACAGGTTGAGGTGGAAAAGGGATTTGTGATGCAATTTCCTTAAATTTCTGTTTTCTAGAAGGGGCCTTTAAAAATATTTTCTCATGTTTGATACAAAATGTCCACATCAGAGAAATGCAACCTAATTCTCGGCTACTCGGTGAAGTCCAAGGGCCAAGCAAATTAGATGTATCATTTTCGGATATCGTTACTTAATTCTGGAAGCTGCTTTCAACATATAAGGGGCTGCGTCTGTCACAAATAGAAAAGCATTGTCTCTTTTTATTTCATTGGGCCATAGAAGAGACATAGCATTTTCAAAAGGTTGTCGATTTCTGAATGGTTGACTTTATTTAAGACCTCGGTAGTTAAACAATTATTCCTGGGTTTTTCAGGTGATGATATCCCCACTATCACATTTTCTACAGACCTTCTGGACGCATTCTGGGTTTCATCGATTGACACCCATATTTTATGATCTGCCACAGTATTTCTAATGTATTTCAGAACGTCTTCATAACAAGGAGATGAATAATATCTGCATAAAGTTGTTTCACAAGGAGTTTTTCTTCCCGTATATTTCTCAAAAAAACTTATTAAGCTGGATTTTGCACTTTATTGAAAGCAATATTCGCGGAAACCATCGTTTCGCATTAATCCTTGTAAAATTCACGATGATTACAAGTGTCTGAAACTCCTTGTGCAGATGACTGTATTTCATCGTCAAGCTTATGTTTTACATTCCCAGTGTGTGTTTTAGATTTGCAATGGCTCTTCATAAAATTCTTCTCTCCCCCTTCAACTCTACATTACACAATTCACAAAGTATTTTCTTCTTTTAGGCAAAAATACTCACGGCCGTACTCACGTACAAGTGTATTCATCTTGTGTGTGTTTGTTTTCGGCATGTTGTAATCATTCATCAGATCGTGGTGATCGGTATTATGATTTGACTGCATACTATACTTGTAGCAGCACAGCAAAGACGCCAATGACTGTGGCACTGCGCACGGGACAGGACTAACTACCTGTGTAGTCAACTGTTTGAAAGCGAAACGGCAATGAAAAGACAATGAAGTCCGAGCTCTACATATCAAGTTAGATATGATAAAACAATTCCTCAAAGCGTTGGACAAGGAAGGAGAATGTTTCAAATACATTTGTAGAAAATTTCCTAAGCTCGGTATGGAAAAGTTAAAAGGCGGAATATTTGATTGTCCTCAAATTCGGCAATTTATGAAATATGCAAATTTTATCAAAGTTATGACTGTTCCGGAAAGAGAAGCTTGAGAGGGTTTAGTATTGGTAGTAGAATATTTTATAGGTAACTATAAAGCGCCAAATTATAAAGAAATTGTGCAAAACATGTTGACAAGCTTCAAGATTCTTGGAGCAAATATGAGTATAAAGTTACACTTTCTCCACAGCCACCTGGATAGATTTCCGGATAATTTAGGAAATTATAGTGACGAACAGGGAGAGCGTTTTCACCAGGATCTAAAAGTAATGGAGGAAAGATATCAGGGTAGATGGAACCGTCACATGATGGCAGATTATTGCTGGTCTTTAAAAAGAGATTGTTCCATAAAAAAATAATAGAAGAAAATATCATAAAAGGCGTTTCACTGAAGTTTTCGACATTTTTCTATTTACGTCGATGTATACTAATTTTTCAAAAAACGATTGACCTTATATATATATATATATATATATATATATATATATATCATATTATCCGATTTTTGTAGTGTAAAATGAAAATAAAGATAAAAAACACAGAGCAAATCTTCCGATTTGATAATTCTTCGGTATTGATAATTTCATGAATTGTGAGCATAAATATATCCTAAATTAATCTTATATCAAGGGGGAAAAAACCACTGTTGACCAGTGTAATTATTTTGAAACCGTATTGAGTTAGTTTATATAAAGAATTTCCACTTGGTATAACATACCGCTACTAGTAGCAAATGGAAAGTATGTGTACTGAATTGTCAGGCAAATGGAAATGTATACGAAGAAGGTATTTTTCTTATCCTCTTCCTTTCTATGAATAAAATAGCCATTAAATATGCAGTTTGCCGAAGTAATAGAATATTTTATAAAAGCATTCAACTTCACATATCGCAACGTAAACTTTGAATCTGAATAAAAACACGTCATCAAAAGAAAATATAGCAGCTTGCTATAAGAAGGGAAACTAAACCGTTGAATACATATGAATTGTAAAAATCGCTGCAGATGACTTGGTTTTCCTTACTTCTATGCGAAACTTGCTAGAAAAAGAGACGATTTAGTAAAATTGTTCGAGACTTAATTATATTGCATTTACAATGTAATTAACAGAAATAATGAAATTCAGTAACATATTTAAGTTTCTTTTTTAGATGATTTTATTAGCATTATATTGAATACACCTTGAAATCGTTTCAATTTATATATAGCTAAAAGCAATATTTAGGGGAAACATTTTATAGTATACAAATTTCACTATTACAGTATCTCGAGAAAATGAATACCGTATCTAATGAATTTTAGATTTCTCAGTACGGCATTTATTATTGGTTTTATTTGAATGAAACCTGCAACGAACAATTAAAAATAGAACAAGACATTTCAACTTATTCTGTCAACAGTCTACTATATACCTATAACAGATCCTAAAAGTGATGTGATAATTTTTTTTTTCTCACCAGTAAATGGTAAAAGACGAGACAATCATTGAATTTTGAGCCTATTCCATCGATGGAAATTTTCTTCTCTGACGATTTAAATGTATTATCTTCAGGCATTTACTTCTGTGTGTTACTTCTAAGTTGTTTAAATTTTCATTTTATTTTATTTATTTTTTGTATTGCTCCCTATTTCCTTTAAATATCTCCAAAAATCAATTTAATTAATATAAACCTACCGTCAATTTTAGAAGACCCTTAAAAAACACAGCGGGTCCTAGTCCGTAGTAAAGACCTATTCTTGCTAATTAACTAACTCACTGCCAATATCGAACCCCAGGTTCATGGCTACACGGGCATAAACTCTTCACACATCCCTATCCTGAGCTAATGTTTTCTAATCTTCCCCTGTATAATATACTTTCTTCAAATCGTGGTTAATATTATTCTCCCATCTCATTCTTGATCTACCAACTGTAAACTGGGCATTTTCCCTCCGGTTTTCCTACAAGAAGTTTCCATGATTCTCTTTCATTCCCCATTCGTGCCACTTGTCCTGCCCACCGCATTATACGAAACTTTACTATTTTTATTATATCTGCTTTCTATAAAGAACATGTAACTCAGGATAATGTAGTCTTCTCCTTTCGCCTATCTTCATCTCTCTTTTTCCTAAGAACTTTATTCCCAAATACTCGTAATATTTTCTCTTCTATTAAACTAAGAGTCAATATTTCGCAAGCATGTAATATAGCTGGGATAATAAGAGTTTTATATATTTTCAGTTTAAAGTTTTTTTTAGGGAAGTTGGGACAAGAGTCCCTGTAATGCATAATAGCATGCATTTACACAATTGAGCGTATGTCTAATTTCTTTGTGGATCTCATTCATATTTGTAATTGTTGTTCCTAGGTATTTGAATTCAACCACTTCCTCAAATATTCCCTCATTTTTCATTTGCTGCCAATTTCCATAACATAATATATTTATATGTGTGTACATATATTTTATTCTATTGATGTTTATGTTCAGTCCCAATTTCTTAATGTTAATGTTACTCAATTAGCGTGCGTGTTGACCGTTAGTATATCCTCATTATCGCTTAATAATACTATAACATCATTAGCATAAACTAACAGCTTATTAATACTATTGAGTTGTAGCCTTCTTCGTCCTCTAACGATTTGATGACTGCTCTAGTATAATATTGAATAGCAGAGGAAATAGTGCATTTCCTTGTTTTAACCCATTCTGCATTTCAAAATTTGAATTATTAAAATTGTCCAGTACTGCGTCGCTACGTTGTATACAGCGTGCCCGGGTTCGAATCTGGTTGGGAGAAGTTATTCTGTGCGACTTTTTTTTCAGGGTTTTCCCCTCACCTATAAGACAAATGTCAGGAAACTTTAAAGCCCAAACAGTCTCCGAATATCACCTGGCCCTCATAATCATCATTCTCATATTCGCCAATTTAAGTCTGACTGTGTGCGAATGGTGTATTTCGTAGTTTAATTTGATTGGTCCTTGATTGAGCTGATTCACTCATCTCGGAGAGACACTCCGTGTCCTGATGTTGGTCAAAAAAGAAGTGATCCGCATAGGCTATGCCCTTTTAAAGGCTTGTTGTGCATTACGTGAGCCATGTGATAGTACCCATAAGGTTAAAGGTTAAACCACGATAGGAGAAGAAACTGTTAGATTATTAATTTTAATAATAAGATGAACAGTAGTAAGGTGAATACTCAGTCTTTTAATAATTCTAATAAACTTTGTTGTACTGATTGATAGACAATAACCAACCTGTGAACTGTCAAGGTTGATCGACATTCATTTATCTTATCTTTAAATTGTCAGATACTGACATAACAAAGAATCTATTTTATGTTCCTTTTTAAAAAGTGGTTTAAATTAGATTCTATTTGTTTATTGGTAGGTCTGACATATTTACGTTTAACTGACTAGTGGCGGCGCGATGAATCGAATTTTGGAAACAAACTATAACCTATTAAAATGTTTACTACTAATACCTAGCATTCAGGACTTATCGCCGACATGGTCAAAATATACACTTGTTCAAATTAAGCAAATCGATCTTCCTCCTGGTTTCTTTCTGTCGTCGTCACACTAGAATTTAACAATAAAACATTTCGGCTACAACTGGTTTGAAGGTGTGCTCTTTTTATTTTCTCTGCCTAAGTCATTCTACATATTTCAATAGAGCTAGTGTCCCCAATTTTCTATCTATGTCTACAAAAACGTAAGGGAAAAAATAGAGTGCATTTGTCACTTCAGAACCACGCAGTCAGTTATGTTTTACATACCGGTTCACGTTCCGCCTGATAATATTCGTGTAAACTGTATTTTTTTGCATTTAACTGTTTGTTTTATATTCATAGCTGACGCGGGTCTTCCTAGTGTTTTTATTTCCAATTTCTCTTCAATGGAAAGCAATGAAAACGGCATATACGATTGTATCGTATTGTAGAGGAGTTACTGTATTCTTCTTATTCTTCTTGATCATAATTTGAAGGATTTTCATCCTGTTTATTTCCAGAATCATTCCTCGGAGGAAGACGTATTGGATGTGCATTCACTGTCTATCCATCCATCTCTTGGCTGGTCTTCCTCTTGTTCTTCTCGCGTCCATTGGTCTATCTTCTTTAGCTCTTTTTGCAAGTCGGTTGTCTTCCATTCTTTCTATATGACCCTTCCAATATTTTCGTCTATCTATAATAAATTTGGTTAGGTCTTGAATATGTTACTGTATTCATTATTTTAAATTCTTAAAGAAAGCAGTAGGCCTAATACATTCCACACAGGTCTCAACAATCCCGCGTTTGCTGCGGCTGCGATGTAAATAAACGGTAACAGCCAGATTTTACGAAGGAAAATCAGATGTTCGAGCAGAAAAGAAATAAATTTTGTACTGTCCATTTTGCAAAAGATATGTGACGAGTATTTTATGAATCGCTCTATGTTGGAAATATCATGTTAAGAGCTCGTTTAGATAGAAAACCATTTTTTTTAATCTTAATAAGGGGAGAATGTTAAATTATTTGAAAACTAGTGGTTATGCACGTTAAAAAGCTGCCCTGATTTACACATATAATTATATGCACAATCTTTGGATGAAATACTATTAACAGTACTTTCAAATAGCAATCTATACAGTGGAGGAAATTGGTATAAAGGCACTTGTTAAAAGTGTTAATGCAAGTTTATTTACTCTTTCTTTGGCATTTTTCTATATTAACTTAGGAGGTGATTGAGTATAAAACACACACAAATAATGCCAAAATTAATTATCCATTTCCGTCCAAAAAGTACATGAAAACTGAAACCACTCTCACATATGGGTGGAAATTAGTATAAAGGCACTTTGTGTATTTCACAGATTAAACCAAAAAGACTGAGCGCAAAGTTTACAACAAAGTTCTAAAATTTAGTTGAACCTCCATTGTTGTTAATTACTTGGAAGATTCTCTTTGGCATTGACTTGATGAGGGTGTTTATTTCTTCCACTGAGATTGAAGCCCACTCTTCCTGAATAACATTTTTCTGCTCAGTCATTGTCCCAAACTGCCGTCCATTGCGATACACACGCCTTGCCAGGATCCCCCATAAGTTCTCAATCAGATTTAAATCAGGACTTCTGACTGGCCACGTCAAAAGTGGTATTTCTTTCTTCCTGAACCACTCCTTTGATTTGGCAGACACGTGAATGGAAGCATTATCTGGCTGAAAAATTAGATCTTCGCCAAATTCCTCATACATTCGTATCAATTAGGACTCCAGAAGCTCCTCAGTGTAGGATTCAGAATTCATCTTGGTGCGTATCCATGCTATTTTTGATCTTCCTTTAAAGCAGAATGCTGCCCAAATCATAACGCCTCCACCACCGAAGTTTCTACTCATTCTAACTTGCTCTTCAGTACGGAGGTCGTTCCAGTAATACTGAAGGCCATCAGGCCCGTCCAGATTAAACTTCTTCTCATCAGTGAACATTACTTTATTCCATTCTGAGGTCCAGGATTCGAATAAATGTATTAATTGGGAGAGCTGCACGGTTATCTACATCTAGAAGACATGTGTTCTTCAGCAAAAGTCATTCTAACTTTCTCATGTGCATCGTTCAGAGGTGTTTTTTTTTTTTTAGGTTCTTGTCTTCTGGCAGAATTTGTCTTACTCGTCTGGCTGTTACTGGCAATTTCAAATCAGCCTGGATTTGAGAAGAAAACAAACTCTTACCTTTTGCTTTACGTAAAATGAGACTTTTAGTGCGCTCAGACAATTTTCTTGTCCGTCCATATTTCCCGTTTTTTCCATATTGTGAGCCCAGTTTGACAAAATTATCAATGACACATCTTGAAGCACCAATTTCGTAGGTATTTGTCTATTGGAAAGGCCCATCTCCTTGAAGGCACTAACTCTTGATTTCTCTTCATTTGATAGAGGCTTTCCACATGGCATTGTACGTACTGCTGACTTGTAACTGATGAACGATGCTCACAGACACGTCATCTCCATGTAATTGCAGTGTTTTGTTTACATTTATGTCTCTGTAAGAGCCAGAAGTTGACATGCCTTTATACCGATTTCCACCCCTAGGACAGCGTTTTCTTAGACTTTACGTATTATTTACATATATAATAAATACAAAATGAGGAGACCTGTATGAAATTATGTCCAAGATAATTATATGTAATCTATGACACACATACGGTATTTGCATAAATATTTCAGGTTGTTTTACTACTAAAAGTTAGTGGCTTTATACCAATTTCCTCCACTGTATATGTTAATAATATCCAGAAAATAAAAATTGACTGTCGGTGTCGATAATCAGCGGAGATTCTCTTTTCAACGTATTCGAAGTCTATGAGATCAAATTATTTTAGATGAACCTACATGGATTATATAAATGTATAGCGTTGACGACCTACTGCAGTAAAGTGATTAGAATACATTTCAAAA